>JADLZK010009190.1:0-277088 GCA_015847255.1 Hyparrhenia diplandra | reverse complement strand
AAGTACGCGAGGCTGAGGGAGTCGCTCGGCGAGCTCAAGCTCAACACCGTCTGCGTCGAGGCCCAGTGCCCCAACATCGGAGAGGTAGGGCCGAATCAACAGACTGCATATGATTCGTTGCATTGCGTTGTAGATTGTGGTGCGGGATTTTGGTTTCATCTCGTGATGATGATCGTGCAGTGTTGGAATGGAGGTGGCGGGGCCGGCGGAGAAGGGGATGGCATTGCGACCGCGACGATCATGCTTCTCGGCGACACCTGCACCCGGGGATGTCGATTCTGCGCCGTGAAAACCAGCAACAAGCCTCCCCACCGGATGCCCTGGAGCCTCTCAAGACAGCCATGGCAGTCGCGAGTCGGGGGTACCATCATCATCTCTGTCACTTCTAAACGCGTTGAAGATGTTGGCTGTGCTGCAAAGGGATCCCTGCCTGCTGCAAATTATCTGACATATAACTTCCCTTGCCGAGTAGACTATGTCGTGCTGAAGTGTTGATCGGGATGACCTTCCTGATGGTGGAAGTGACCATTTTGCTCAAACAGTCCGAGCTCTCAAGGTTTATCCCTCATTGGCAAGTGGTGAACTGGTAATTCTTTGTACATCTACCATGCTGAATATATTTTGTTGTTTTTTCCTTCAGGAGTTGAAGCCTGGGATATTGGTAGAGTGCCTGACTTCTGATTTTCGAGGTGACCTGGAGGCAGTTTCATCTTTAGCAAACTCTGGTCTAGATGTATATGCAGAGAATAGTTAGAGATCCCCGAGCAGGGTAACGCTCTTCTTGATTCATTTCTGTCAGAAGATTTTCTAGTTCCTACTCTGTATTGAATCTTATCAATACATATTCCTAGTGATTGAACCCATTTAAACCTTTTTATAGTCAAGTTTTACAATACAAATCATGGATGTCTGCAAGTGCTAATTTTGAAAAACTGAAGTCCAATGATAATTATACGAAACCAAGTTCTATGAAATCAGTGAATTGATTGCAATGACATTTTGCTAAGTCTGTTTTCTACCCCCACCCCCCCCCTGCAGATATGATCAGAGTTTAGCTGTTCTGAAACATGCAAAGATTAGCAGAGTGGGTATGGTAACGAAGTCCTCTATCATGCTTGGTCTAGGAGAGACAGATGAGGAGGTGAAGCAAACAATGGCTGACTTGAGGGCTGTCAATGCTGATATTCTGACCTTGGGACAATATTTACAGGTTTGATCTTCACCTCTCTAATATTTTTGTCCTTCCTGTACACTGAAAGCTCCTTGATTTTAAAGCCCACAGAAAGAAACTTGACAGTTAGAGAGTATGTGACTCCTGAGAAGTTTGATTTCTGGAAGGACTATGGAAAATCTTTAGGTTTTCTTTATGTGGCTAGCGGACCTTTGGTAAGCATAACACAATTAGCTCTTTTCAAACATTTCATCTCAGATTCTCAGAAAAGGAATTCTGTGCTTTAATAGCGGTCTTGTGAAACAAATGCCTGGTGGACGTGAAACTTGTTATATCATAGCAGTATAACATGCCATTTGGTTTTTAGCTGGTACGCTGTTAGCTACTCACTACTTACTTTTCTACTTGCTGGATGTTTTGTCAGGTTCGGTCATCGTATCGTGCAGGAGAGCTTTTTGTTCAGAATTTAGTCAGACATAAAAGGGAAGAGCTTGAATCTACTAAGTCCTAACTAGATATTTTCAGGGCACTTCTGTTCCTTTGTAGCAATTTCTATACTTAAAGATTGTATATTAATACCTGCACAAAGGATGGTGATGCAATGGCACGTCAATTCTTCAGAGTTTATGCCATTTGCATTTGGCGTCATTGACTAGTCACATTGAACATCCTGCAATCCCTTGTTTCCCCCGGCTGCTTAAGACCGAGACAGACAAAATTTTGGTTTCTGTCATTTGCAGCAGAAGCAGATACGTGCATGGTTTCTGTAAAATTTATTCTCCCAAAACGCGCCTGTACGTGATGTAAAAACTTTTCTTCTTCAATATAAAGATGTGTAAATCTTTTACGTATTCGAAAAAAAAAAAGATGTGTGCATGGTAATGACCAAATAATAACAGAGACTTTGTTCCTGTTTTTACTGTTCTTGTTTTATGGGTTTCTCCTTGTGCTGCCGCAGAGAGCAATTTCGGCATCTGCCAGCAGATAGCCGCAAGGTTTGATCTGTGACTGTGATGAAGCAAAAGCGTACCCAATATGTGACAATTGTTTAGCTCAAGTCGGGGTGGTGGATCAGTTGGCTAGCGCGTAGGTCTCATAGCTATTGAGTTATCCTGAGGTCGAGAGTTCGAGCCTCTCTCACCCCAAATAGTTGTGGCCAGAACGGTGATGAAAATGCTCTGTGACACATGGGTCGTCACCACTTGTCATCTTCAGATGATACGAGCACCTCTGAGCTTTGGCCTATTTTTTTTAAACTATTGTTTCTTATTTCTTTTCACTACATCAGTTTCCAAGGCTCCTGCTAGATTTGCTGCTGCCTTGCAAGAATAAAAGGATCCATATCACAGATTTTCTCAAAGGTGACTAAAGAAAAGAGAATGTAAATTTTCCTTCTTTTCCTTGTAACTATGACAAAGTATCGCGCTAATAGCTGCAAAGCCTGCACATCTTCAGGAGCTACAAACTTCAAACTGCTGCGGATGATCTGCAGGTGACGTTGTATAGCTTGAATGGTGGCAAGACATCACTGCAGAGCTCAGGAATGACTTGTCGATTTCCTTTGGTGCATTTCTGTAGAGCAAGCAAGCACATAACATACGTACTCCACCACCGGTGCATCACAAGGCAGTGTGAATGTGTGATCCTGCCATCACCTGTGAACCCTTTCTCTCCTCTGACATCCTCAGCAGCTCACTGAAGACTACCGTGCCGAGGTATGCCAATGATGGGACCTCAAACGGTCAAACCTCCTCCCGTTCGGATCAGGCCGGGCAGGTCTCCTTGGTTCCGAGGTGTTTAGAGATGCTGCGTGACTATGTGAGAAAGAAATGGCCCCTCCCGGGCTTTGGTGTGGCGACGGTCTTGGGACAAGCCCATGAGCTTCCTACGTGCTTTGGTGGCTGCAATGGTAGACATCGAGATTCAGATTTGACGTCGCTGGGCCATCAGTTGTTGCACGCTGGTGATAAAGATTGGCACTCATTTCAAAAAGGAAAAGAAAGATAAAGATGGGCACTACCGAATTGGTAAGAGATATAGTGCAAGCATCAGGCATACCGGGTCCAGCTTTTATGGACATCTTATATCTGTTTCGGTGTCCTATGTCATGTGCTTCGGATGAATTTAGATGTTGGTGAGCAGTCAGGTCACAAGACTTTGCTAAAGAAACATGTTGCCTCATAAAGTTCCTAAAATGTGATAGTCATTTACCGACACAATGAAGTATATTTACAAATAGCAAGAATAATGGCCCTGACTTGCAGGATCAAATAAAAGGTCTCTGCACTTTTTTTCGCGATAACGCCTTGGCGTATTTTTCATTAAGAAGAATAGAGTTTTGAGACAACAAGAGGGGGATAACGGTAGTCGAACGATTACCGAACCCCCGAACCCCACAGCACAAATATGGATTACATCTTAAAAGAATTTAGCGACGTTGGATGGAGCTAGCAAAATCAATCAGCCACCAAACACAAACAGCGACGACACGCGCCTAAAACCGGCTGCAGTCCAATCATCGAGCTCTTCCTGGATTTGAAGCGAAAGCTGTAGAGGCGTCTTGGCTTGATTGTTGAAAGTTCGCGCATTTCTTTCCTTCCATAGCACCCAACCGAAGGCGAAGAAAAAGGAGTCAAACCCCCTTCTCAGCTGTTTTGGAACCGATTTCCTGCTTCGTATCCACCATTCCATTGTATTGACTTCAACGGGCGAGATAATGTCATGGAGGTGTAGTTTGTGTAGCCAGATATGCCACACCTCCCTGCTTAGGCCACAAGGTCTCTGCACTTGTCCTACAACCTATACAATCCACTATTACTTTGCCTGCATACATCAGGAGCTGCAAACAGCAACCTGCCGACTAACTCGTACAGATGGTGGTGCCACACTAGTTGCATAGACGCAAGACAATTCCATGGTGCTTAGGAACGCCTTCTCTACCTCTGCAGAGACACTTCTCCTGAGCAAGCACATGGCGTACTCCATGGCTGAAGCATCACAAGGGAGCGTGATCCGGCCATCACTCGTGAAGCCAAACTCCTCCTGGGACATCCGCAGGAGCTCCTCGAAGACCTTGTTTCCGAGGTATGCCAGTGGCACCTCGAACCGCCTCTCGTCGGCTGTGTACACCACGCAGTGGCCCTTGACTGCCACAGAGGAGCAGCACTCGTCGGATTCCTTCGCCGTCGCCCTAGTGAGGTGCTTGTGCTTCCTTCCAAGTGATGTCATCCTCTGCCAGTTCTTGGCTAGCTGAGCCATCATCTTGGCACTTGTCATGGTTACTTCTTCCTTTCGTATCTTGGTCTGCAAATTGGTGGGCTCTTGGTTGAGTTTAGAGAGTGCTTTGTTTGTGAAGCTCAAAGCCTGCAAGTGATGGTGTTTGGAGGACACTAGACCATGAATATGAATATATATATATAGGTGAAGGAAAGAAAGAGCAGGGAGTCCAGGCAGCTGGGATGATTGGCAAGGGATAAGACTGAACATGCCATGTGTGTATTGCTTTGGATCTCTGATTTTGATGGGACCAAGTGTTTGGAATGTGCCGGAGCCAATCGTGTCTTGGATTGGGCACCGTCTAGGCGTCCATCCTGAGCGGTCCAGCGTGGAAGTGACACGAGGACCCATGATAAATTGAAATCAAGGTGAAGTGAGAGGGACATACTAGTTTGGCCTGCTGTCGTGCAATCAGATGTTGAGAGGTTTAGCTTTCGTGTAATGTTTACCTACGCTACGTTTTGTAACAACATGGGTTTTGATTGGATCTCTATCTTTGTCTGGGCCTGGGCCTGGGCCTGGGCCTGATGATGAAAGGAAACTCTCTGTAACAACATGGCCGGGTCGTTAGAACATGTCACCTGCGCAGATCATACGAGCACCTCTCTCAGTTTCGGCCCAATTGTTTTTTTTTTCCTACAGCCGCAACAGCCACTTCCAAAGTCGGCGTCGCCGCAGACTCGCAGCTGCCCGCCAAGATGCCGCCGCCGCTGCAGCAGCAGCCTACACTATCGCTGCGCCTTCCCCTCCTCTCCCGCTCCCGAACCCTAACCGCTCTCCGGCGAGGACTCAGCTGCGCCTGCGGTGAGACCTTTTGCGGGACCAGGAGGTAAATCTCCGTTCGCGCCTCCGCTGCACAGCTGACGGCCGCAGGCGTTGCGACGGCGCAGCAACCTGAACTTGTTTTTTTTTTTTTGCTTTCTCTTTCTCTTCGAAACCCTTTTCTTCACGCCGGCGTTTGTCGGTGAATTTTCTGTAATTGTGGAGTGCGTTTTCGTCGCAGGGTTGGAGGAGGAGGAGGCGGCGGCGGGCTGTCAGGGTAAGAGGAAGCCACCGTGGTAGCCCACGCGTAGGAACCTATACTATTTATTCCCCATTGTTGATTAAATGTTAAACTGGGTATACTGTAAACTTCTCTACCAATGCTGAATTGCTGAAATTAACAGCTTGGAATTCTTCTGAAGCGAGCTAAGTACTAAGTAGCCACCCAGTACAATTTTGGCCGTATCTTTACTGAGCTTCTGGGGAAGTAGTTTTTTTTTTCTTGCATAAATCGTTCATTTGCATGTAATACACAGTGTAAACTCAAGTGAGATATTTGAAAGAAACTGTCTCCATGTTTCTCCGATAGGCGGTAGCTAATTTTGTGTGTGTGTTTATGGTTAGGGTGTGGAGAAATATTGTTCAACAAGGGGACATGGTGGTTGATGCCACATGCATTTATGGCAATTACACACTCCTCTGCTTAAGATGGTGTTTGATGAAACAGGGCAAGGACGTGTTCATGGGATGGACATTCAAGATTCCATGACAGAGAGTACTTCCGCTTTTCTGAAATTGGCCGTCGAATGGATGATGAGCATCAGGTGTGGATTTGAACTATGAAATTTTTACCTAATTTCTCCTGAAGAAGGGAACAAGAAAATGAATAAACATAACAAGAAGTAATTCAGATTTGACCTTAGTATTTAGAGACAGAGTATACTTGTCATCTTCTCACTGAATATTTAATATATCTGTATTTGTGACTATATTTGTTTTATGTGGAAGCAGGGACCAGCACAAGTATTTCAGTATATGTCATAGTAGAATGGAAGAAATTGTTCCCAGTGATGCTCCTTTCAGGTGATCAAGGCCTTCCTAATTTCAGTGTTATTCGAAAATTTCAACTCATTTATAGCACAATAATTCAACAAAACAATTTCCTGGAGAAGTGGAAATGCCAGTTCAAGTAGTAACAATCCTAGACTTGCTGATTCACCGTGGCACATTCCTTCTAGGCTTGTTGCTCATTAAAACAAACAACTGGTTGGTGGCACAGTTAGCGAGCGCGTAGGTCTCATAGCTGTTGAGTTATCCTGAGGTCGAGAGTTTGAGCCTCTCTCACCCCGATCTAATTTGGCCAGTACTGTGATGAAACACTCTGACACATGGGTCGTCACGACGGGCACCTCTGAGCCTTGGCCTAATATTTTTTCTCTTATTGTTAGTTCTCCTCATGTTTCTCTTTTCACCACGCAGGTGGCAGACCTCCCATTCAGATGCTTCACATGCGACCACGACTAGTAGAAGAATGCCCTCGACAATCTCGCAATCCTGTGTCGCCCCTAATCGACGCTTCACCGTGCCGTGCGGCGTATGTGAATCACGCACACACGCCGGCAGGTCACATGCAGTAAAGATTTGGTTCTCAGGTTAGAAGATTTTACTGAAGGAACATGTTGACTCATAAAGTTCCTAAAATGTGATTAGTCCTTTACCGACACAATGAACCATATTTACAAATAACAAGAATAATGGCTCTGACTTGCTTTTGTTGCCATTACTTGATTGCTCGCAGTATCAAAGGGTCTGCACTTGTCCTACCACTATACGATCCACAATTACTTTACGTACATTTTAGAAGCTGCAAACAGCAACCTTCTGACTAACACCTACAGATGGAGCCACACAACTTGTATAGGCGTGTGGTAACTCCAAGGTGCTTAGAAATGCCTTCTCTACTTCTGCAGAGACACTTCTCCTGAGCAAGCACATGGCGTACTCCATGGTTGAAGCATCACAAGGAAGCGTGATTCGGCCATCACTCGTAAAGCCAAACTCCTCCTGGGACATCCGCAGGAGCTCCTCGAAGACCTTGTATCCGAGGTATGCCAGTGGCACCTCGAACCGCCTCACATCGGCTGTGTACACCACACAGTTGCCCTTGCCCGCCACAGAGGAGCAGCACCCGGATTCCTTTGCCACCCCCCTAGTGAGGCGCTTCCTTCCGAGTGATGTCATCCTCTGCCAGTTCTTGGCCAGCTGAGCCATCATCTTGGCACTTGTCATGTTACTTCTTCCTTCGTCTCTTGGTCTGTAAATTGGTGGACTCTTGGTTGAATTTAGAATGTTTTGTTAAGCTGCAAGTGATGGTGTTTGGAGGACACAAGACCATGAATATATAGAGGGAGGGTCAGGAATACCAGTCAGCTGGGATTATTGGCAATGGGCAAGATACTACAAACATGCCATGTGTGTATTGCTTTGGATCAGATTTTGATGGGACCATGTGTTTGGCATGTGCTGGAGCCTGTTGTGGTGCACTTTCATTGCTTAGATTGGGCACCGTCTAGGCATCCATGCTGAGTGGTTTAGCATGGAAGTAACACGAGGACCCTGTGTTAATTGGAATCATGGTGAGGTGAGAGGGACAGACTAGTTTGGCAAGCTGTCGTGCAATCAGCGCAATCAAATATTGAGTGGTTTAGCTGTCGTGTAATGCAGCACCACTGGCTGCTACTGAAATCAACTGGAGTAGCATGTCTCTATTACCTTTTCCTAGATGGCCTCACCTTGAGCGCCATAGACATAGTTGATACATCAAGGTACTTGTTAGATTCAAGTGCAAATAACATTGAGAGTAATACTCTGGCCGTAGGAGCAAGTTGCCTGAATTGAGGACTAATAGGGGATGTTAATAGCAGTACCACAATGATACGAGAGCTGGGACTTCAGAGGCTTAGAGTTGATAACTTGTCGCCATAGCTGCTTCTGAAAGCCTCTAAGGTGTGAAGGGCCATGGCTTAGTACTTCGAAGAAGCAGCAATGACATGGTGTTCACATGAAATGTTGTTAATCTAATGGACAGCCAGTTGAAGCTATATGAAGATGTTGATCAGATTTTTTGAACCGCTGCAGCTGAACACATTTAATCTGGTCGTCCAGAGATAATGTGTTATGGGCATGAACAACTGAGACTGACAGATTTCAATCTGGATCCTGGCCCAGTTGACCAATTCAGATGCTGTACAGGACATACTAACTGACCAATAATAGGGGTTGGACAATCGGATATGAACTGCAGTAACAGCTGGCAAATTGGTAAGAGACATAGTGCAAGCATACCGAGTCATGCTTTTATGGTTCGGATGTAATATAAGCTAGTGGGGCTTGCTCAAAAGCAACCAACTCTGAATTATCAGAGATACTAATTCTTTCTCTCAAACTCTGATGTGATTGAGATTAGCTAAAGACCTAGCATCAATGCCTCAATAGGGAGTTGGGGACACAGCAGGATGGTTCAATCGTTCAAGAATTAGGGAACTTAATTAATTCACTGATTTTAGATGTTGGTGAGCAGTGTTTCCATTGATGGTCTGCATATTTCTAGCATGGCATGTGAAGGCCATTTCGCAGTATCTGCATTGTCTAGTGGGCCTACAGTCAATTTCTGATTACACTGTCTAGTTTTTGATGGAAAGTTTGGATCTTCGTTGTAAATAAATCAAGGCTGCAATAATGTACATCTCCATGCTATACTTTTTTTAACAGACATGACTATTTCCACAGTTGTAAGCTGTGGGCTTAGGATACAATGGACATGATCAATCACTGAAATTTACAATTTTGCAGGGTTGAATTATATGGTTTCAGTTTCATATTTGGTTGAACACCATGATTTATGCTTGCCTGTTCACATGGATTCATTGTAAAGGCTTGGAGGAACAGTGGAATGTTAATCCAGACACTATGGGAAATGGCAATTATTTGCACCATGCCACATGCAGTAAAGATTTGGTTCTCAGGTCAGAAGGTTTTTCTGAAGAAACATGTTGCCTGGTAATAAAGTTCCTAAATTGTGATTAGTCATTTACTGACACAATGAACCATATTTACATATATAACAAGAATAATGGCTCTGACTTGCTATGTGCCATCTTCCTTGATTGCTTGCAGGATGTAAATAAAGGTCTCTGCACTTGTCCTACGGCCTATACAATCCACTATTTCTTTACATACATTTTAGAAGCTGCAAACAGCAACGTTCTTACTAATTCCTACGGATGGTGCCACATCACTTGTATAGGCGCAAGGTAGTTCTATGGTGCTTAGGAATGCCCTCTCTACCTCTACAGAGACACTTCTCCTGAGCAATTTTTTTTCCATGGTTGAAGCATCACAAGGGAGTGTGATCCGGCCATCACTCGTGAAGCCAAACTCCTGTTGGGACATACACAGGAGCCTGTTGTGGTGCACTTTCATTGCTTGGATTGGGCACCGTCTAGGCATCCATGCTGAGTGGTCTAGCGTGGAAGTAACACGAGGACCCCATGTTAATTGGAATCATGGTGAGGTGAGAGGGACAGACTAGTTTGGCTAGCTGTCGTGCAATCAGCGCAATCATATATTGAGTGGTTTAGTTGTCGTGTAATGCGGCACCACTGGCTGCTACTGCAGTCAACTGGAGTAGCATGTCTCTGTTACTTTTTCCTACATGGCCTCACCTTCAGCATCATAGACATAGTTGATGCACGAAGGTACTTGCTGGATTCAAGTGCAATCAACATTGAGAGTAATACTCTGGCCGCAGAAGCAAGTTGCCTGAATTGAAGACTAATATGGGATGCTAACAGCAGTACCACAGTGATACAAGAGCTGGGACTTTAGAGGCTTATAGTTGATAACTTGACGCTATAGCTACTTCTGCTGTAAGCCTCTAAGGTGTGAAGGACCATGTCTTAGTACTTCGAAGAAGCAGCAACGACAAGGAGTTCACATGAGATGCCGTTAATGTAATGCACAGCCAGTTGAAGCTATATGAAGCTGTCGATCAGATTTTTTGAACCACTGAAGCTGAACACATTTAATCTGGCCAGATACAATGTGTTATGGGCATGAATAACTGTTAGAGTATGACAGATGTCAATCTGGATCCTGGCCCAATTGACCAATTCAGATGCAGCACAGGACATACTAACTGACCAATAATAGTGGTTGGACAATCGGATAAGAACTATATGAGTCAGGTGCTTACACCATTGTTGAAAAATCAGCAAACAACAGCAGGTTTGTGCTGGTTCACAACAAAGAGCCAGGCAATGAGGACAGTAGGCAATACGTGGTACTTTTAGAAGGGAGCGTCAAAATGAATGCATCTGTGGTCTTATGAACACGCTGGGCTGCCATGCAGGCACTCAGTCACTTAAGGCAGCTATTTATGTTATTGTAGACAGGAACATATCTGGATACCTTCTCCTTTCGCAGCCAGCTCAGAATACATGCATGCAGGTACTAGTTCACCTCTACATGAAGCAAATTCCTTCTAGAAACATTCATATCCGCTGGACAGGAGCGGCTTGTGAAGCTGCAGTTGAGGCCAATGAAACATCAATAACTCAGAGAGTGGCAACACAATCCAATGAATGAAGCGACGATCATTAATAATGAAGGCTTTGGAGCTGTCTTAGGCAGAGGATGTTATAGATGACAATGATTTCAATGCGTCCATTCAGTCATTGAACAGCATTGTAGCGAAACGAAACAGCAAGAGCCAACCTGCAAATGTTCAGGCATCGATAAAACCAGACAATCCGACTGATGCCTCGTACTCAATACCAATGTCTTGCCCTCCAAGACTGAAAAGAGCCGGCAGGCCAAGACAGACATCACTGAAGTCATGGAACAAGCACTCAAAGCTGGAGAAAGAGAGAAGAAGAATCTCAAAGCCCCCCACACACGAGGCCAACTCTGGTGCTGCTAAAACTAAGAAACTCTCAGATCTAATGCAAGTAACGTAGTCCACTTGAGAATACCATGTCCATGTGCTAGTAGTCATGTATCTCCACTTTATTAAACATCTACCCAGCTAGTTTGAGTATGTATCAAGACATGCATCTCCACTGGTTTGGTCACTTCTGATTCGTAGTGTATCTGCACTTTATTAAGCACCTAGCCCAGTTATTGCAATTCTATTGCCAATCACCTGTATCTACTCTGTTAAGTCCAAGACGAGGGCAGCCATAACCGTTGATGAAAAAATTGCTTAACAGCTGTTTGAATTGGCATGAATGGCGAGCATGCAGCTTGATTCAGTCCATCAGAATACATACAAAATTCATGTCCATCCATTGATCGATCATTACACTTCTAATTTCTACGCAAATTTAACTGCTAGTTTCAAAGCCCAACGAAAGTCTGCTCCAGATTCTCTAATCCTACTCATCTCCAATCAAGGACTGGAATGTCCCTGAGTTCCCCTTCAAGTTTCGAATTTGGTATAGCAGTTTAGCAGCAACAGCGTCCAAATCAACCTGCCGAAAATAAACACCAGCCTTTGAATACAATGTATCACAAAAAAAAGAAAGAACAGTACCCCAACTAGGTTCAAAAAGTTAAAGATGTTTGGAGAAGTAATATTTCCGAGATTTGGAGTCCCAAGGAGGGCAATAAGTGATGGAGGAACACACTTTATCGATAGAAAATTCCATGAATATCTAAGGAATTATGGGATTAGACACAATGTTGCTACACCATACCAGTCAAGCAGAGACATCAAATAAACAAATCAAGAATATATTACAGAAGACGGTCAATGGGATGGGAACTATATGGAAAGATGGACTACCTGAAGCACTTTGGGCATTTAGAACAACATACACGACACCTTTGGGTATGTCTCCATATCAGTTGGTCTATGGAAAGACTTTGCCATCTACATCTACCTATGGAGTTAGAATTCAAGACACATTAGGTTATCAAGCGATGGAACATGGATCTTGAAGCCGCAGGAGAAAAGAGAAAAATACAAATATCAGAGTTGGAAGAATGGCGAGAGAAAGCTTACTATAGTTCCAAGATCTATAAAGAAAGAACCAAAAGATGACATGATAAAAGAATCAAGAAGGAGTTTGCACCTAGAGATAAGATATTACTTTTCAATTCTCGGGTAAAATTATTTGGGTATGGAAAGCTTCGGAGTAAGTGGAAAGGACCGATGGTAAATTCATTATCGCATGGAGCGGTAACTCTACAAATCAATGAAGGTACGTTATTCAAGGTAAATGGTCATCGTCTTAACATTTTCCTTGAGCCTGATATTCCATTTTTGCATTTTACCATCATAGTTAAAAAAAACTATTTTCTGAAATGATTTAAAATCATTAGTATAAATTTAGGGGCTATATATATGAGTTAAATAAGAAGTAGAAAAAGTCATCCGGTTGTCCAGTCACCGTGGCGTGCCGTCGATCATCACCACGCCGCCCGTGTCGCCGGAGGGGAGAAGAGAACGAGGAGAGGCGGAGCGTTCGGGAGAAGACGAAGAGTCTGATGGAGAGACGGAAATGAGCAGGGGAAGGCGTATTTTACCCCCTCAACCATCCTGACGAGTGGGCCTGGGCCTTGCTGGCGAGGGAGCACTGGCCACGCTGGCCGCGGGTGCCACGCGTGCTGCCACGTAGGCCAAAACCGCCCTCCAATACTTCCCAGGGGGTTAATTAAACCGATTTGAAAATTTAATGTGCAGGAAAACCAGTTTTGTAGAAGATGTTATTTCATAGTTAGAATTCAATTCTAGGGTTAGAGAAGTCAAGATCTTATGATTAGAGCTAGACACTTTTAGATTAGCTATTAAAGATCTTGATTAGCAATCGAGTTTATTAGAAATAGTGAGATTAGTGAGGAGTGCTTCGGAGGAGTTCCGGCCTGTCGGATCTTCTCTTTGTATTTTGAGGGATCATTCTCTTCATGAGAAGAGGAGTGTATTCAGAGATTATCTAGTGTTCGACTTCATAATTAAAGTAAGTTTTGGTTTATTTTATTTTTCAAGTTTGCAACTCTTATTGAGTACTTTAATCTTAGTTGCTCTTGATTAGAGGGATAGTTTCTAGTGTAAGCGCGGTGCTTAGACTAGAGTTATTTGTGAATGCCCCTTTTTGGCTTGGAATCAGTGGTGGAATCATAAAGGTGACTTATAGCTTTATTGAATCCTATGTAGCCCACTTCCTGCCAAAAAGTGAATGGTAGGCTTTGTCTATTCTTAGTAAAGTAATTTTGCCTTACTTTATTAAGGATTAGCGTCTGAAAGTATCTAGGCCCCTAGGATTGGGTTTCGATGATTGATGACAATATAATTACCATGACTAACGTGTGTTTTGCAGAAACAGGTTAGAAGTTAGGTCATGGTAATGGTGATCTCGGGCGATGAGTTTGTTACACCCCCTGACGATGGAATTCGTTCGGTTTTCTAAGGATGGACGACAAGGTTAAGGACGGCTAGTTCCGATTAGTTGTTAGGACTTTGTTTTTCGTTTTGGCCATACTATTAAGGGGGGTACGAATGGGTAGCTTGACCTAGGCGAGTCTAGAGACGAGTTGTGGTGCACACTTGAGTTTTTCTAGCATTAGGTAGCTCAATTCATGGCTGAGATATGTTGGAGTTGAAACAATTCACGAAGTCAAGAAGATGGAGGTAAAGAAGTGCTTCTAGCCGACCGGACGCGTCGACCGGATGCATGACCGGACGTTTGGTCCTTGACCGGATGCTCCGGTCAGATGCGTCCGGTCGATTCCAGTAAGGTCCAGTTTGGGCCAAACTGGCGATCGGTGCATCCGGTCAGTGACCGGACGCTACCGACCGGACGCATCCAGCTGGCTTGTTAGAAGCCTTGTCGTTTCTGACCGGAAGCACCGACCGGACGCTTGACCGTGCGTCGGTGCGACCGGCAAGGCCCGGTCAGCTGAAATTTCAGCATGCGAAGGCCTTGATTTCGTGAAGACTTTGGATGGGGGCTATATATTCTTCACCCCCACGACCTTGCACACTCTCTTGCCCATTTGTTCAGCTGAGAAACACCCTTGAGAGTGCAAGGAAGAGCAAGATCCCTAAGGTGGTCATTCATGCAAGATTAAGGATCATCCTTACAGTGTTTGAGAGATTCAAGTGTGCATCCACTCTTCTCCTAGGCTTGTTAAGGTCAAGTGAGAGTTCGTGCTTGTTTCTCTTGGTGATCGCCATCACCTAGACGGCTTGGTGGCGGTTCATGGCTTGAAGATCACCCGGTGGAGATTGTGGGTGGCTCAAGCAAGCTTGTGAGCGGTTGTGGGCGATTCACCGCGACGGAGAGTCAAAGAATCAGCCCGTAGAGAGCACTTGGTCCTTGTGAGGACTAAGGGGGAGCGATACTCTTGCGAGAGTGCTCCAACGAGGACTAGGGGGGTGTGGAGACACCTTGATACGTCGGGAAAATATCGTTGTGTCCTTTCCTCTCTTTACATTTCGCATTTACATTTCGCAATTCTATTTGATGTTTTTACATTCCTAGAATTGCCATGCTAGAGTAGGATTGGAACTTAGGGTGTAAAACTTTGTGCGGTAGTTGCTAGAATCACACTTAGGCACAAGAGGGTGAATATGGGCTAGTAGGGTTTATTTGTGCAAGAAAATTTTAGATTAGCCCAATTCACCCCCTCTTGGGCATCTCGATCCTTTCAGCGTCCACGATAGAATAAATAAATTGAGGTTTATCGAGGTTAGAATTAGAAAACCAGAGTTGTCTCATAGTCTAGCTAGTTTCTTAAGTGCTCTTGATTGTGAAGTGGATTGGGTAAACACTAGTTATATTCACCTATTGTTTCTTTGGGTTTTATATTTTAAAATCGGGAGTTCATCTTTTGGTGAAGTGCTACAACGGTATTTCTATCTGTGGGCTTGCGGATATCTTTATCTTTATTGTGTGCATATAATTGATGCTAATAGTTGGGCATGCCCTAATGATGCAAACCACAACCAAACTATTAGGATCACCAGATCCCTTTATTTTCTATTTCCAATAAAGCTCATCGATGCTGACCATGGCCTGTACATCTCTGGTGGTGTGCAATTTACATGACTTGCAATAATGATTAGAAGGATTAGGTGGTCTCGTTCCTACGCTCAAGTTTGGTTTAGAAGATGAAGTTTACTTCCGCTGATCACTACGTCGACTCTTATGAAGCCCGTGAAGGAGGAGCCTTCACTCGCTGACATGCCACGTCTACTCTGATGTCCTGAGTTACGCTTCCGCTAGGTTAACCTTGTAATAGGTGCGTCCCCAAGAGTTGTAAAATCATGTAAACTTGTAATCTTACGATGTATGACTGTGATATCAAATGTAAAATAATGATGTGATGGAGTGATCTTGTGGGACTATCACATTATTAGTCGTTTTTGTGTATTTTCCCTTCGTGAAAAATCGAGGTTGTTACAGTAGGCCACCGTGGAACGGGACTTTGTAGTACTGGCTACATACTCCGGTAAGCCTGATCTAGGGGGTGTGCCAAATCGAGAACGGACAACTGCACATTGGGAGTGGAGAGATGGCGGGAGTAGCGTGTACCCATCAGGCCATGGGCTAGCAAGGCGGGGTACTATGCTCTCGGATGGCGCCGGACCCGATCCGATTTTGGACGATTTGAGTGAGGGTTGATATATGCAAGATTAAGTTCTACATATGTCGTGTGGTAAGGAATCCCTAGCTGGGTTATAATCAATTTGAAATGTCGTTGCTCCTCGGTTATGGAGACCCGGTCCTATGACCATACATCGTAGTTAATTGATGAAACAACGGTGATCATGGAAAAGAAATTAATATGAGATGTGATGTTTAATACAAGTGATTGAGATACAACATGTGCAAAAATCTAGCAATAATAAGCTTCAATAAAATTGATTTCTAAAACTTGATTAAAATAGTGAAATTAAGGATCCACTTGTAGTAAGCTTTTCTGCAAAGCTCCTATTTTCTAACTCTACTTCCCTTAAGCCAGCATATCCTTGGAGTCTTTTCTTTTCGTTGGGTAAGTCTTGCGGAGTACAATTGTGTACTCAGGGTTTATCAACCCCTGTTGTAGGTGCTTTGACTCATGTTGTTAATCGAGGTTATGTCGGTGGGCTCGACATGATCCGGTTGTCTTCTAGTTCTACTCGGCTTCCAAGAAAATAAGTTTACTCAAAAGTAACTTACTCATATTTGTAAATTAATGTTATTATTCTTCTCGCACTCTGATTTATATTTTTGTAAGAAATGTTGCAATGTTGTAATTACTCTTTTGTCATCATGGTATGAATTGTAATATGTAGTTTAATCGGGGTTCTCTAAAAACACCCGACAGAGCTTCATAAGTTATGGGACGCACACGCACAACCGTCGAAGTCTTTGAGATAATGGCAAAAAGCGTGTGGGGCCCTATAATTTAGGAGGTTTTGCTACATGTGCGAGCAAGCAAGAGAGGGAAGGGAGCGGGGAGGGGAGCGAGGGAGGTGGAGGGGCCACCGGGCGCTGGGATGGCGGGTGGCGGCGGCAAATGGGGTGGGAGGCGGCCGCCCCTAGGGTTTCATCGGGTGGGTAGGCCGGGCTCCACTAGGTGTCGACCTCTACTTCAAATTTTATATAATTCACTTTGAACTTAATCTGTGAAAGAACTCAAATTTTCCTCTGTTACTCTACTTCCCCGTCTTTTGTTCTACTATCTCCGTGATGATGTCTTAATTTTACAAACTTTACTTTAATCACCTTAAGTCAAGATTTAAGTTCACAAGATTATTATCATATCATATGATATGTGTGCTTTTTATATATAAATAAAAGTTTATCTTATCGTAAGCGATCTGTGTGTGCCCTTTTAGAGCAAGTACTATAATGAGCGACTAAGCCGGGCTTATATGTACGTGGAGGAGAGAGAAGTGAAGAGAGAGAAGAAAATAGGCGCTCACGACACGCCCCCCACCGGCCGGTGACTACGCCATGCACTTGCTGCAATTGGCTCCGCATGCAAATATGCCTTTAAATAGTAGCGGGCTCCACCACCATCGCCAGGCGTTGTTGTTGGGCGGTCGGCGAAGAAATAGCCTACTTAAACTATTAAACCTGCTCTTATAAAAGTTTAACTGCTCCTAGAAACGCGGGCACGAAACAGTAACGAGAGAAGAGTAAAAGTTTTATGTACAGGTTATAGGTCAACCGAAAGGGAGTTTCTTCTCCCTTTTAGGGGACACCCATCGGGCTGTCATTTCCTCGAGCATCCCAGCATCCCTTAGCATCTAAGGAGCGCCGAAGGTGCTTTTTAAAGCAAGCCAAAGGCAAACCGAAGGCAAACAGACCCGATCCTTCCTCCAACTAGGGGTATTCCCCACTTGTCGGGTATTCATTTTATAATAAATTTAATTAGAATTTGAAATATTTAATTTGGAATTCCCATTATATTATATAGCTTTTGGGCTATATATGTCATTATAGAGAAATATAAAAATTACAAATACGAAACCAAAAACTTTATTTCACAGATTATAAATGTCATATAGAGAAAAAGAGGAATTGCTACATGCAAAACATCTGAGATAACACACACATTTCCAAGAAGCGAAGAGGTTTTCAAGGTTGGCATTCTACTGTGGTTACACTTTCAGGCAAACATATCTTTCAGGCCTGCTACTATGATTACACTGCCATATCTTTCAGGCAAACATATCTTTCAGGCTCATAGTGATAACACGCACTTTCAGGCAAGAATAAGTTTGGCAGATCCAAATCTTTAGTAGATGAACACTTGCAGATTGAGATCTTAAGTTGAAGACATGTTTATCATCACTGATTAAAGATGTTTTTAATATTGCATACACAACTCTGTAAGGGAATCTCACCTAGCAACATAAACACCATGGCCTTCTTGTGGCAAAAGCCAAGTGCACGCACTGCTGAATGAGGATCCTGGATAATGCATCTACACCAATTAACCATTCAAGTAGTACCATTGCCATCTCTTACATCAGTTCCAACAATAAGGTCGATTTCTTTTCCCTACTCAAATATTGATGAAAGAGTTAAAATCTATACTGCTGAATTTTTTTATTCAATTCTGTCACGTCATCCTAACCTGACAAAATATTGTCATGTTAAGCACTCCATCTGACCCAATGGATTGGTCCAACTCTTGGCAAGCCTTCTCAATGTCAAGGAAGCATGTAATTGGCTCCTTGTTGAAAGCAAAAATCATATCTCCCGACTCTAGAAGATTTTCTGCTGATCCAGCCAAACAACCTTTCACCCGTAGGACTTGTCTACACACTGGATCCTTCCTTGAAGGGCCTGAAATTATAATCATAGTAGAATATCAACGGTCTCTGTGAGCAAAAATTTCTGTACTTGCAGGTAACACAGGGCACAGGGGGCCATAAACCAAATTTAATAAGTACTTGAGTAGTTCCAAAGTTGTTATGAGCAAAACTTCTAAAATATTGATAAGATATTCAGTAGCAGCATATTTGCAGATCACAAAGAAAACAACATATTTAGAACTTAAAAATAACAACAGATCTGATTACCTGCACCCAGTTATCACTCAATCCGTAGCTTCTTGCATTGGACAGCAAAGTTGGATAAAGTTCCACCTCCAAAAGTCTGACAAATGGCATTGGCCTCTTTGTTCGGTTGGTAAGCAGCAGCGAGATGGATGAGCTGCACACCGCTCTCCTAGCTAGCGACGGGCAAGGCCGTGGGCAGGTGGCGCCGTTCAGACAGGGTATGCCACCGTAGGCAGACGCCGGCGAGCACGCGCCGTATCCATCACAGGCTGACGGGCGGCATCTCGGGCCAGGCGTCGTCAAGCCGAAGGTCCGTCGTTCTTGTTCGTCCGCCCAACGGAACTCCATCCACTCACCGACTCACGATCTTGCATCGCCGTCCTGATGACGCCGGGTCAAGCCTCCCTGGTTGGCTCCGGTTGCAGTGTGCGTCGTCGGTTTATAAATAGTATACTATCTTCAGCCGCATGCTTTGAATGCTCATCAGCATGCAAAGAGTCGTGTCTCTTCGAGTTGTGGAGCATGCGAAGAGTCGTGTCTCTTCGAGTTGTGGAGCATGCGAAGAGTCGGCGGAGGTGGGATGGAGGCGAGGGATCAGGAACGGACGCAGCGGTGGGGAATCAATTCGGGTAACTGAATTTGGATGACATGGCGCAGGTGGGGTCGCCGAGGTGGCGTAGGCGCACGTCGAGTAACTCCTCCACGGCCTCCTTCTATATAGGGTTATAGATTTCCGACGCAAGTTGACAGCGGCTCGGCCAGCCGCCAACTCCGCCAACTATAGTGCGACGCCATGTTCTTTAGATCGCCGCGTTGGAACTCACCCGGTTCCGCCCTTCAGCCTCCACCTTCAGACCTTCTCCCTCCACTTCTTCCCCTTCTCAGCTTCTCCCTCCACTCCGTTCAAACTCTGCGACGATTGTCCACGACCACGACCGCACGATGTGAGCACCCTGATGACCTGATCCATTATTTGCGATCTCCCCACGTGCTCCTGCACTCATCTCTCTCCTTTTTCTGTTTCCTCGATTCTTCCCCGCGAGCTGCGACGGGCGGTCCCAATTCTAGCTGCTATTTGGGACTTTGCATTTAGATGTAATATGTATTTTGGTTCGTAGATAGAAAATATAATATTTTGGGGAAGTTACCCTTACATATATCAAGTGGTAAGTGGGTGCTATAACTTGTGATATGTTGATTCTTGTTATATGCAATTGTGGATGAATTAGGGGTAATTTGGACAAAAATCATGCCAATTTTTGTAAAAAGAAAAAGAATTGGTTTGAATTTGATCCGATATTTCTGAAATTTCGTGTTTATTGCCAGGGGCCAATAGCAGTGTACTGCACCTCACATTTTGTCCTCAAGTATTCATTTAATTGTTAGATGATTGATTTATTCTTTTTGGAGATAATGAAGAGGAGTCAACTTGGATCTTAGTCCACTGTACTGTTGCGAAGTTGGGCAATTTCATGTTAGGGCACTTGTGCATACGAAAGAAGGCAGTGACTTAGTAGAAGAAATGCAATTCGGTCACTGCATACTAAAAAAAACTATTTCTCATGGTGAATGCAACAAACCTGACAATTTGTCTTTGTGGTTGGTTCGCTTACCTTGACACAACTTATTTCTTCTTTCATACAGCTATATATATATTTTTTGACAACAACATACAGCTATATTGGTTTTGCTGAAATGTTTGATACACAGGAACAGCAACCCGACTCACTGAAGGTACCCTGCATGCTGGGGAAGACAAATAGATGTTGGCTGGGGAAAACAATTTGTGGTGATGCAAATGGCTTCAAGTGGCAATAGGGTCGAAATTTTGTCTGATCAGGATTTTGCTTGAAAGAAAATGAATGGTGAGTCTAGTAGATATGATAAGCTGGCGAGCATGTTAGAAGGTGGAAGTTCAGTGCCACACAATGTACCACTAAAGTATTTGAGAAACATCACAAACGACTTCTCTGATGCGACAACTTGGTGAAGGTGGTTTTGGCACGGTATATAAAGTAAGATTGAATCACATATTTCAAACTTGCCAATATATGTCACCGACTATGCATAAACTCATTCATGTACTAACAAGA
The DNA here is from genome assembly GCA_015847255.1 of Hyparrhenia diplandra. Classification (NCBI taxonomy): domain Eukaryota; kingdom Viridiplantae; phylum Streptophyta; class Magnoliopsida; order Poales; family Poaceae; genus Hyparrhenia; species Hyparrhenia diplandra. The sequence continues at coordinate 256,228 of JADLZK010009190.1, read as the reverse complement.
GAGTTGAAACAGGGAGTGCTACAAAATGGGGAAATGATTGCTGTGAAGAAACTTAACTCGTCAATACCAGGAGTTAAGGATAGGCAATTTGAGAATGAAGCCAGTCATCTTATGAGGCTTAAGCATCCAAATATAGTGCTACTTGTAGGCTGGTGTTCTGATACAGAGTATATATATGTGATGCACAACGGAAAATACATCTGCGCTGAGAAGTCAGAAAGGTTGCTTTGCTTGGAGTACATGCCTAAAGGAAATCTTCGTGGGTATCTTTCGTATAATAATTCAATAGATGCGTTATCTTTTTTTTTTTTTTTTTTGAAACCTTGGCGGGAGCTCTCCCTCTCAATTAAGTTAGGAAAGAGAGTCTATGTACAAGAGATATGTTTCCCATCTTTGCCTGGGGAGAGTAGAAACTAGATACAAGAGAGATTACACGCCCCAAGAGTGAGCCCTTCTCCTTTGTAGAATGTCCTCGGTCCTTAGAGCTACCTGCAGCGGTGTTTCATGTTTATTTGAGAATATTCTTCTATTCCTCTCTTTCCAAACATTCCGCACGGTGTAGATGACCGTCCATTGAAACGCCTCCTCTGCCGTCCTTGTTTATCCTAGGTTGCACCTCCTCCCACCATGAGATGAAGTGGGCCGGATCGTCGTAGGAAGGGCTAGGGTCGCATCAAAATGCTCCCAAAGGCGAGGATGTGGTTCCATACCGCTTTGGTGAATGGGCATAGCAGGGCCAAGTGTATGCATGTTTCTAGTGGTCCATTGCACAAAGCACGTTGGTCTTGATGTGGCCAACCTCTCTTTTGAAGGTTGTCGGCAGTGAGGATTTTGTCTCGTGCCATAATCCAAGCAAATACCTTGCATTTATTCTCGCAGTGTGCTTTCCATATGAGGTCGCCTTTGAAAGCTCAGAGGATCCACAAAAATTGGGCTCAGATGCCGACCGTGTGGAGTATACTCCATTTGCCGTCCATTTCCAAATAATGGTGTCTTGAGTGCCCGGCGTTAAATGGACCTCGGCCAGTATCCTCGTCCACAAATGATACAAATTCCTCTACCCGAGACGATGTGGTGATCCGTCCTCTCAAGGCATTGACCCAAGCATTGTTGTGGAGCTCAAACCGACCGTCCTGTTCTTGAACCTAACTTGCTCGAACAGATCGGGGGCTAGAAATTTCGAGCCTCGCGTCAAGCCCGGTACCGGTCATGCCGTAAGCGCCCTATGACCATCGCCAATATTGACCTTGGTAGATGCATTGAAAAGTGCCCTGGTCAAGATCATTGCAAGGAATCTCCATCCCCGCCCACGGCTTGAGGTGTCCACCCACTCCTGCCAAAGCCATCTCAAACGCAAAGCTCTGCTGAATTTCTCAAGTTTCGGGACCCCAATTCAATAGATGCGTATCGCATCCTGTTCTTCTTTCACTTCCTACTATAGATGATGTGGTCAGAGTATGCTGATATTTCATTTCATATAGCACTTTCACAATGCTTCTTTGCAAATGCATGAATCTTCGTGGATTTGGTTGGGACACACGCTACAAAATAATTGAGGGTATTTGTTATGGTTTACGTTATCTCCACGAGGAGTGGAAACTTAATGCCCCTATTGTTCACATGGATCTGAAACCTGCAAACATATTGCTCGATAACAATATGGTGCCAAAAATTGCAGACTTTGGCTTGTCAAGACTCTTCAGTGAGGAGAAAACTTGGACTCGCACAATAAGTCGCGATGGAACATTGTATGTCAAATGGCTCTTGATAGTTCATTCTTTCAGGGATAGCTAAAATGATTTTTCTTTACAATTGTCCCATGGCTTCAAGGTTGACACACTCATGTTGAAATGCAGGGGTTACATGTCCCCAGAATACATAAACAGAGGTCTAATATCAACAAAGTCAGACATATTCAGTTTGGGTGTAATAATCATAGAGATAGTGACAGGACGTAGGGACTACCCAGACGATACTGGAACACCTTCCGAGGAATTTATTGAGACGGTAAGGAAATTATACTTCAACTTTCAAGGCAGAGCTGCTTTCTTAAGAGAGAGATGGTGTTACTCTTTTTCCTCTGTGGTAATATTTTAGAGTTATTTTAGATTTGTGTGATTTTGTAGGTACTGCATAACTGGACTCAGAGAAAGGGGATAAAAAGTTCATTTGGTGTATCACTAGAAGTTGATTACCAACAAATAAGAAGATGCATTCAAATTGGTCTAGACTGTGTGAAAACTGATCGGTCCAAAAGGCCAACAATAAGTCAAATAATTAAGGCACTCCACAGACCGGAAAGTGCAGATTCCAGCAATATAAAAGGGGTAAGGTCACCAGCAAACATGGTTTTATCATACAATCTTTTCTTTCTATACAGTGATGAACCCTTGATTGCACCAGAGTAGTGATAACTAAAATACTATGTGATACTTATCACTACAAATACTATGTGATACATTTGTTTTCGTCTTGCTTAAATACAAGGGTGAATTATCATCTGAGATGAGATTTGAAGGATGATGTTTGTTAGTCTTCCGTTCATTGCAGGCTCGTCCAATACTGCTAGCTTAGTACTAGAAGGCTTGGTAGTTTCTAATTTGTAATTTCAACTAACTCAGGTACATGGACCTCAATCTGGAAAGAGAGATAGAAATTGTGGGGAAACAAGCTGGATGAAAATGCTAGCAAAGAAATACACCCCTTGTTTGACTATGTCCTTGCACCAGTGGCAGAAGAAGACTGCTTTACGGAGGACCCGGGTTATCTTTACCGCTGTGGTCTTTGTTGTCCTGTTGAAAAAACGAGGTATGTGTTCATGAGTTTTTCTTCTAGTGTCAAGGGCACCGATGCCCAAGGTAGGAGGACCTCGACTACGAAGCTCGTAATCTCGGTCCATTGTTGCCGGCAGGGTTATACCCCCACGCTGTTCTTCGTCGACTGGGGTCGCCGGCTTAGGAAGAGAGGAGGAAGGAGATTAGATGGGTAAACCTTTCTTAATTCAACTCATTGTTCCGTACATGCATATATGGCCCAAGGCCTCAACCAACCGGAGCAACAAGCTCCACTAATTTAGGAGATTAAAACAGAAAGATAATCTACTTTCCTAGATAGCCACAGTCGTGGTTTGCGGCTAGCGCGTCCTGGCTCGTGCGCTCCGCGCGTTCAGCGGCCCGGTGTGCATCCCGGGCTCGGCGGCGCCTGCTATAGGTGCGACCGACCATGACATCTTGAGACAGGTGCCCTATAATAAAATTGAGCATATTCGCAGCTTTGCAACTGCGACTATATGTTCAGTAACTAGCAGGAACCCCTCGCTTTGCCGCGGGTGCAACACAGCAAGTTCAAAAGAAAAGAATGAAGTTGTGTGGTAGAATTGACATGAGCCAAACACATGATTAAAGTAACGACATGTTAGTGTCCAAAGTTTATAAATAAATATATAAAGACTAAGAGTGGGCATTTCACTAGTGAAATGGTCCTGATAAGAGAAATTGAAAAGTAAGCTAACATTCTTACTAAAGTGGTGTTTAGTTGGTGAAATATTTTGGGTTTGGCTACTGTAGCACTTTTCGTTTGTATTTGTTAATTATTGTCCAACCATAGACTAACTAGGCTGAAAAGATTCGTCTCGCACTTTTCAGCCAAACTGTGCAATTAGTTTTTTTATTTAACTATATTTAATACTTCATTTATGCATTAAAAGATTTGATGTGACGGGTACTGTAGCACTTTTTGGGTTCACTTTTCAGGAAGTGAACACACTCTAAGAAAAGTACCCCATGATTTGCTTTCGTAACATGCTCACAAATTATATGATGAATATGTTACACCAAAACATACATATGGCTCAAGTTTTTGCCTGTCATTTTGCACACAGACAGACAAACAAAATACACAGTAAGATCTGGGGACAAACAACAACCTCGAAGGGTTGCCTCTATTTTGAGAGGCATCCATTGCCCGCCACCGAAATTCACTGCTAGTGCCTAGTAAGTCCAAAAGAGAAGGGAAGGAAGCAAGACTGAGTGGAGGTGAGCTGTGCGCCTTGCTCTCGTCAGATCCAAACCCCACGCGGGAACCCAAACTCTAGCGCCCATTCGCGCGGGCGTTAGGGCGGATGGCGGCGGTGGCGGCGGAGGCGTGCCCTCGTCTTCCACCGCAGGTGATCCTTTCTTGCGGCTATTTTCGGAGTGATTTTGTTGGTATTTTGTCTAGTGCCGTTGTGATTGTTGCGTCCTCGGGATTTTAGTGGTGTCCCTCCTGCGTCGTTTCTGGTGTGCTTGCCACCTGATGATTTTTGGGGTTGTTGGACTCAATTTAGCTACATTCACCACTTCTTTTCCTTATTCTGCAGACAACTCGCGCTTTGACGCGGGCGCAGTACTCCTCCGGCAAGGCGCCCATGCAGGGGTAGAGCTCGGTGGGCTTTTGGATGGAGGTGTCGACGGCGATGATGGCGGATTCAGTGTACCTGATGATGGTGGCTACCAGTTCTCTTCTACAGGCGAAGAGGTGCGCTCTCGGTACCTTGATTGATGTTTGCAAAGTTGGCTTTGCCAGTTTTAATTATTTTTGTGCACGGAATGCTTCAGACAGGCTTGGTTTGGTTTGGATGTTTGGTTTTGTTTTGTTGGTGCTTTTTACTATTGGAATGAATATTGAGAGGCGAGAGTGACCTGAGTGATATTTTCTACGGTAGGAGTGGTAGCATGTGATTTTGACGCGTGGTAGTGGATCCTTTTGCACCGAATAGATCAAACTGTGCAGTCTAACTCTTAGGTTTCAGGCTCAATATTTGGTGGAATTGAGATTCATACCTTAGTGTAGAAAGGCAGAGGCATGTCATATACATTTAAAAGTAATCCCATTCTTATGGGTAATTATGAATACTGAATCATGTGTGACAAATGGATAAGAAATGTAGAACTTTTTTTTCTGCTACTCACTACTCCCTCCATTCCAAATTGTAGGACATTTTGGCTTTTCTAGATACATAGCTTTTACTATGCACTTAGATATACACGATGTCTAGATACATAGTAAAAGCCAAAACATCGTAAAGTTTGGAACAGAGGGAGTAGTTATTAGGGCTTTTCTGGACATTATTAAAAGTATCTAAATAAATAACATCAGAATGATACTTTATGTCTGGCTGAGGCAGTGGAAGAAAGCAGAAAAATATATTTTTTAATGATATTGTTTCTAACTTAGCCTTCCGCCTTCCTAACTATTTGATCAGAGCCTCCATTGTGTTTGATTACTTCATAAAATTGGTTTTGTCCTGTTAAGCTATTTCTATTGTAAGAGCATTCAGGCAGGACATGTCAGTGTTCAATGAATTTTCCATCTTGAAAGTAGTAGATGCTTTAGCTGCTGCCATTTTGTTGCTGTAGTGTTTAAAACACAGTTACATTCAACATTTTCAACGCTAGACCTTGTATAGATGGTGTTACTCAACCTTTCTACTTATTTCCACTGTATTCAGTTCTTGATTGTTGTAGTTACCTTTTCTCTATCAACACGCAAATCCCTTTTTGTTTCAACAAATATGTTTAGTTATGGGTGTGTAACTGTTAGGGGCTAGGGTTTGAGATTGGAGTGCACTTGGGCCCCAATCAAATATGATGTAATCGATTACTGTTTTTGGTATAAGTGGCACTTGTTGAATGTGTTGACAGGTATAATTATTGTAGGAACTGTGCATGAGCAAAACTGCTAATTTTCTTGTTGGCAATTTCATCATTGAGTATGGTTTGTAGGTGTTGTACTTGTCTAGATCTGGATAACATTCTTTTGGTCATACCTTTGAAGTTTGTACACAGTTAGATTGCTTTAATTAGGTTATAGACTTACATACATTGATATGGAAGATTAGCCACTAAACTTTTGACATTAGATGCTTGATAAAGAGCTAAGGCCGTGCGATCAGTTTGTTTCATAGAAAATCCAAAGAATTAATTATTCATCAAATCGAACCCTAACTATTTGGGGGCATTTGCTCTTTCCTTTCCCTCAGTTCCTTTTCCTGTTTGCTCCTATTCTTCTATATTTCATCATGATCATTTGTTTGCCTTTTGTCTTCCTGCAAATTGATTGTATGAGTAACTTGTCGGAAATTGATGATCTTGCAAGCCCTTTTGCAATGGTTAGTGCCTTATTCCACTAGCTTGATCAGTGATCACTTCAATTTGTGTCTTTGCTTACCTAAGTATTGAATTTATATTTGTTTCATTTATTCACTGTATCCATGGTAGTAAATGTCTGTATGGCCAGCAGGTGTTTGAAGGTTTCTTAACCTAGGCCATTTACTCACTATAGTGCCTTCCCTTAATATAGAAGCCAAAATGTTAAAATTAAGGGGAAAAAAGTCTGTATACCTCCTTTTCAAAACCCATTTCATTTTTAGCCTTGCACATAAAAGAGATTAGGTGACAAAGCATTCTCGAATAGTCAAATTCATCTAGTTTCATAGGCACATATTATGTTATGGATCTTGAAACTATAGTGCCCTCTCCCTAAAGTTTTTTTTAAAAAAATCATTATTTGGTCAGTTTTTTGAAACAAAGCATTATTTGGTCATTAGCTTCACGATGCTTTGAATTATTCATTACTATACTCTTTTACAATATTATAATTCTTTTTTCTGTCTTCTTACACTTCATATATTCAGTTGAACCGAAGTATTAGCGGAACAAGGAATCCTGCCGTTATTGGTGATAGACGGTCAATTTCCAGAGAAAGTAAGTAACATTTCTGCCCTCCATTACCACTAAAGCTTAACATCTCACAAGTTTACGTCACAAGTCGAGGGCAAGATTTTTTTTAATCTTTTGCACTGCAATTGATTCAGTGATTTACTCACCTTGCTTTAGCTACCCATCTTTGATATGGCATGGTTTCATTTTTGTATCTAGTTTCATTATAGGTTACATCTTGAACACTGTATATTCTTATGAGTCTAAAATAGCTCTCAAAAGTGTAAACATGTTACACTTGCTATGGCACTCTAAAGATTAAATATTTTGCTGATGGGCAATCCAAAGTCTTGCATATTTTGTCAGAACGCACATGACATATTTATATATAATATTTAGGAGAAAATGTACATTATCTCTAGTTTGCCATTGGTAAAAGAAAAAGAAAAACTGCATTCATGTACCAATGTCTAGGTGCTTGTGCTGATCATCAGCCTGTTGCAAGTGTGCTCTCTGAATCACTATTATTGATGCAATAGTAATATGCTGCCTTGTTTAGAAATGTGTTATCCCACCTTTTACATTTTTTATATTCTTATTAAGTGTTATGCCACCTTTTACATTTTTATATTCTTATCAAGTTCCAATATTCACTGTGCCATATAATGTCCTCCTTCAGGTTCTAGTTTATTGCAGCCACGGTCATCTCTTCCAAGTAGTTCAATGTCTTCATTGCAGCACCAGAGATTACCACCAGGCCAGCCGCCTCTTCAGAATTACATAAACATGCAGCCTCATCTATTCTATCACCACCAATCTCTTGATGTTCCTTCACCAAGAGACAAGCGATCAAGGTCTGGAAGAGGAAAGCACAACATACGCTTTTTCTCAACAGCCTTCTGATGCAGGTAGCAAGAATAATGAGAGTTCAGGGATAAAGTTCAGATCCAAGTACATGTCATCTGAAGAGATTGAAAGTATCTTAAAAGTGCAGCACTCTGCAAATCACAGCAACGATCCTTACATCGATGACTACTGTCACCAAGCTTGCAAAGCCAAAAGATCTGTAACTTCTCAGAAGTCCAATTTCTGCCCCATGTCAATAAAGGACTTCCCCTCAAAATCCCAGTCTGGTGTTGATCAGCATTCATATCTACAGGTTAACGCTAATGGAGGAGTTTCATTCTCTGCCATACGTAGACCTCACCCTCTTCTTGAAGCTGATTTGCTTGGATCTGGTGATGGTTTTTATGATCATAAGGCATCCACAAGGCCACTGGAGAAAGAACCGATGTTTGCAGCCAGAATAACCGTTGAAGATTCTGTTCGTCTTCTTTTGGATGTTGATGATATTGATCGGTTTTTACAGTCTAGCCAGCCACAGGACAGCAGTTTCCAACTGAAGCGAAGGCGACAGGTCCTGCTTGAAGGCTTAGCTACATCACTTCAGCTTGTTGACCCTTTTGGCCCCAACAAACCTGGCCATTCTAGCGGGTTGGCCCCTAAGGATGACATAATTTTTCTTTGTATTGTATCTCTGCCCAAAGGATGCAAGCTTTTGGCACGCTATCTTCGACTTCTTGTCCCTGGAAGTGAGCTGACCCGGATAGTTTGCATGGCTGTTTTCAGGCATCTTAGGAGCTTGTTTGGGGGCTTGCCGTCAGACTCTAGTGCTGCAGAAACAACCATTGGTCTTGCCAAGACTGTTTCCTCTTGTGTGCACCATATGGAACTCAGTGCTCTCAGTGCCTGCCTTGCAGCTGTTGTCTGTTCATCGCAGCAGCCGCCTCTCCGACCACTCGGTAGTGCTGCTGGTGATGGGGCCTCTCTGGTAATCAAATCTGTGCTGGATAGAGTGACCGAGCTACTGGCTGATCCTCATTCCGCAGCCAACTACAGCAGAGCAGCACGTTCACTTTGGCAAGCATCGTTTGATGCTTTCTTTGGACTGCTGACAAAGTACTGTCACAACAAGTATGAAAGTATTGTGCAGAGGTTTGCCATGCAGGGATCCAACTTCAAGGGAGGTCCTGAAACCACCAAAGCCGTCAGCAGGGAGATGCCTGTTGAGCTGTTACGTGCAAGTCTTCCTCATACTAATGAACAGCATCGTCAGACACTGCTAGATTTTGCTCGAAAATCTACACATGTATCTGGTTTCAGTCCTAATGCTAGCCGTGGACTTATCAATTCTGAATCAGTTGCAAGCTAACATCACTGAAGAGACCTGATGGTCGTCTGTTTTGATTCATATGGCACTTTGTCTTCAGATGGCCATTCTTATATCTGGAGACATGCCTGTGTACTCATCATAAGGTGCGAGCTTGGAGAAGTTCCATTGGCTCTGTGAAGTTAGCATTCAGGATGACTGTAGGATCTAAATGTTATATTTTTAGACTGAAAACCAACTTTATGTAGGTCTGTTTTTCATATATCGCCCCCATGACGGTTATAATAGATTATGCATGTATGTATCCTGCTGTAACTGTGTAGTGGTGAACAGAGCATCTATTGGAGGTAAGCTAGTTGACTTATTTTCCCAAAGAAGACAGCATTAGTGGGTGGATAGCAACAGCTTAGGGGGTGTTTGGTTTGAGGAACCAGTTTGTTCTAGATGATGTAGTGCATCTAGTCTGCTCTTCAGATTTTGTGTACCCATTCCTCCTACTAATTATTAGTTTGTGAGGAATATGGTGGTGATGGATCAACTTGTTCCACTCTGTAAACAAACAAAAAAGTGAGTGAAAAGATGGACTGTATTCCTGAAACTGAACACCCCCATTTGTTTTTTGTGATGCTTGCTTCAATTGGGATATTGGAATGTGCAGTGTAGGAGAGGTGCTTGAACAATTTAATCAACAAGTTCTTGTACTGCAGCTACTATCATTTGTATGGTTATTGTTACTTATTTGTATAGCTATATTGGTCACACAGTCTGCTGGTCTGTAGTTTACTGGTGAGGGCATTTTATGTGTTCATTTATCTCTGTTTTGTAATATAGGCTGCGAAGGATGCTTTCCTTATGCAGTTTAGTTCATGGAAGTGGAAACGATTGTTCTGCAAGACTGCAACACTGATAGCCAAAAGTTTGGCTCCGACCACTTCTGTTTCAAACAGCTGTGGCTGCTGCAAGCATGCTGGACAGTAGCTTAGCTTGCCCTCTGCTGTAAACCCAACTTATATGCAGGTTAATTGTTGATTTAGTGATTAGAATTTTTCACCTTTTCTAATTATTTTATTTTAAAAAACACTTTTTTTTCTTTCAAAAAAGACTCGTAAAGATTTTTGGAATGCCACTAATCAAACTGGCGTGACTCGGTCATCATTGTCGCCGTCTTGCTCACAGTAGCCCTTGCCCGCCGGCATCCTGCCCTTCACCGCCGCGCCGCCCGTGTAGTCTGTTTCCCGATTGTCACTTCCACTTGGACCCCATCGACCCTGCGGCTTCACAACTCCGGCAATGGCACCATAGGGTTGACGGCTCCATCCAATTTCCCCGCCCGCCGCAATGCAGAGGCCGTCTCCTCCCTTGCTCAGGGTTGGGTTGACGGCTCCATCCAATTTCCCCGCCCGCCGCAATGCAGAGGCCGTCTCCTCCCTTGCTCAGGGTTGCGCTCCGCCATTATCTAAAAAAAAAGGGTTGCGCTCCGCGAGCCTGGGCTCCGGTCCAGGTCGACGGCGGTGGTGCGATGCCAGCTGGAAGGGGCCGCGGAGGCGAAGTCGGTTGGTTGGGCACCGTACACGGGCCGGGACCCGGAGGTGAAGAAACCGGCGTGGCTGCGACAGCGGGCGGCGCAGGGAGAGAAGTACGCGAGGCTGAGGGAGTCGCTCGGCGAGCTCAAGCTCAACACCGTCTGCGTCGAGGCCCAGTGCCCCCAACATCGGAGAGGTAGCACGACCCGGGGGTGTCGATTCTGCGCCGTGAAAACCAGCAGCAAGCCTCCCCCACCGGATGCCCTGGAGCCTCTCAAGACAGCCATGGCAGTCGCGAGTTGGGGGTATCATCATCATCTCTGTCACTTCTAAACGCGTTGAAGATGTTGGCTATGCTGCAAAGGGATCCCTGCCTGCTGCAAATTATCTGACAGATAACTTCCCTTGCAGAGTAGACTACGTCGTGCTGACAAGTGTTGATCGGGATGACCTTCCTGATGGTGGAAGTGACCATTGTGCTCAAACAGTCCGAGCTCTCAAGGTTTATCCGTCATTGGCAAGTGGTGAACTCGTAATTCTTTGTACATCAACCATGCTGAATATATATATTTTCTTCAGGAGTTGAAGCCTGGGATATTGGTAGAGTGCCTGACTTCTGATTTTCGAGGTGACCTGGAGGCAGTTTCATCTTTAGCAAACTCTGGTCTAGATGTATATGCTCACAACATTGAAACTGTGAGGAGTCTGCAGAGAATAGTTAGAGATCCCCGAGCAGGGTAACACTCTTCTTGATTCATTTCTGTCAGAAGATTTTCCAGTTACTACTCTGTATTGAATCTTATAATACTATTCCTAGTGACTGTGAACCCATTTAACCTTTTTATAGTCAAGTTTTACAATACAAATCATGGATGTCTGCAAGTGCTAATTTTGAAAAACCGAAGTCCAATGATAATTATATGAAACCAAGTTTTATGAAATCAGTGAATTGATTGCAATGGCATTTTGCTAAGTCTGTTTTCTAACCCCCCACCCCCACCCCCGCAGATATGATCAGAGTCTAGCTGTTCTGAAACATGCAAAGATTAGCAGAGTGGGCATGGTAACGAAGTCCTCTATCATGCTTGGTCTAGGAGAGACAGATGAGGAGGTGAAGCAAACAATGGCTGACTTGAGGGCTGTCAATGTTGATATTCTGACCTTGGGACAATATTCACAGGTTTGATCTTCACCTCTCTAATATTTTTATCCTTCCTGTACACTGAAAGCTCCTTGATTTTAAAGCCCACAGAAAGACACTTGACAGTTAGAGAGTATGTGACTCCTGAGAAGTTTGGTTTCTGTAAGGTCTACGGAGAATCTTTTAGGTTTTCTTTTTATGTGGCTAGCGGACCTCTGGTAAGCATAACACAATTTAGCTCTTTTCAAACATTTCATCTCAGATTCTCAGTCTCTCAGAAAAGGAATTCTGTGCTTTAATAGCGGTCTTGTGAAACAAATGCCTGGTGGACGTGAAACTTTATATTATAGCAGTATAACATGCCATTTGGTTTAGCTACTCACTACTCATTTGCACTTACTTTTCTACTTGCTGGATGTTTTGTCAGGTTCGGTTATTGTATCGTGCAGGAGAGCTCTTTGTTCAGAATTTCATCAGACATAAAAAGGAAGAGCTTGAATCTACTAAGTCCTAACTAGATATTTTCAGGGCACTTCTGTTCCCTTGTAGCAATTTCTATACTTAAGATTGTATATTAATACCTGCACAAAGGATGGTGATGCAATGACACGTCAATTCTTCAGAGTTTATTATGCCATTGCATTTGGCGTCACTGACTAGTCACATTGAACATCCTGTAATCCCTTGTTTCCTCCCGGCTGCTTAAGACCGAGACAGCCAAAATTTTGTTTTTTGTCATATGCAGCAGATGTAAAAACTTTTCTTCTTAAATACAAAGATACACAGGTCTTTTACGTATTCGAGAGAAAAAAAAGATGCATGCATGGTAATGGCCAAATAATAAGAGACTATGCTCCTGTTTTTACTGTTCTTGTTTTATGGGTTTCTCCTTGTGCTGCCGCAGAGAGCTATTTCTGGCATCTGCCAGCAGATAGCCGCAAGGTTTGATCTGTGACTGTGATGAAGCAAAACCGTACCAATATGTGGCAATTGTTTAGCTCAGGTATCACAACGGGGTGGTGGCGCAGTTGGCTAGCGCGTAGGTCTCATAGCTATTGAGTTATCCTGAGGTCGAGAGTTCGAGCCTCTCTCACCCCAAATTAATGTGGCCAGAACGGTGATGAAAATGCTCTGTGACACATGGGTCGTCACCATTAGTCATCTTCAAAGATGATACGAGCACCTCTGAGCTTTGGCCTAATTCTTTTAAAACTATTGTTTCTTATTTCTTTTCACTACATCAGTTTCCAAGGCTACTGCTAGATTTGCTGCTGCCTTGCAAGAATAAAAGGGATCCATATCACAGATTTTCTCAAAGGTGACTAAAGAAAAGAGAATGTCAAATTTCCTTCTTTTCCTTGTAACTTCCTTTGGTGCATTTCTGTGGAGCAAGCACATCACATACTACTCCACCGCCGCTGCATCACAAGGCAGTGTGAATGTGTGATCCTGCCATCACCTATGAACCCATACTCTCCTCTGACATCCTCAGCAGCTCACTGAAGAAGACTACTGTGCCGAGGTATGACAATGACGGGACCTCAAACGTCCTCCCGTTCGGATCAGGCCGGGCAGGTTCTGCTTGGTTCGGAGGTGTTTAGAGATGCTGTGTGACTACGTGGTTGTGTGATTCCCGAAGAAAGAAATGGCCCATTCCCGGGCTTTGGTTTGTGGTCTTGGGACAAGCCCATGAGCTTCCTACGTGCTTTGGTGGCTGCAATGGTAGACATCGAGATTCAGATTTGACTTCGCTGGGCCATCAGTCGTTGCACGCTGGTGATATAGATTGGCACTCATTTCAAAAAAGAAAAGAAAGATAAAGATAGGCACTACCGAATTGGTCAGAGATATAGTGCAAGCATTAGGCATACCGGGTCCAGCTTTTATGGACAGCTTATATCTGTTTCGGTGTGTCCAAATTTGTCATGTGCTTCGGATGAATTTAGATGTTGGTGAGCAGTCTGAGCAGTCAAGTCAGAAGACTTTGCTAAAGAAAGATGTTGCCTCATAAAGTTCCTAAAATGTGATAGTCATTTACCGACACAATGAAGAGGAGGTAACAGCCTTGTTTGCCATGCTCCAGCAATTTGGGTCGGCTACGGGATTACAACTAAATATCCAAAAGTGTAGTGTGGCACCCATAAGATGCTCGGGTCTTGATCTTGATGTGATACTCGAGGGCTTTGGAGGGCAACGGACGTCCTTCCCAATAACATATCTCGGTCTGTCTCTTTCCTTTAAAAGGCTCAAGATGATACATGTACAGAAGACAATTTTTTTTTTTTTTTTGAAACGAACCGCAGGGAGAGCTGCCCGCTATATTAAAAAGAAGGAGTAGCCAAGAAGGCGAAGTACAAAACGGCAAAAACACAAAAGAAAGGAAAACAAAGCTCGCCCGGTTGGATTGGGTCGTCAATGCGGGAAACCACTCAACTATACTCACATGCCGGTTGGATTGGGACATCAACACGGCCAACACACTACACGCGACGACGAATAGAGGAGGCGAAGCACAACCGCAGCTACCACTCACCAACCGCACTCTTGCGAACATCGAAACCTCTCGAAATGATCCAAATACGCGATAGGGGAACATAGGGGCGAGACATCACCACATAGAGAAGGCCACCGCTCTGCGGACCTTTCGCCGCAGAGTTGCCGCACCAAATCAAATTACCCGACGGAGTGAAAACACCAAGCCCGAGCAAACCAAACGCGCTGGGACTCTCCTCATCCGCCGTTGGACACTCTCGTGTCGCGGGGACTCCACCCGCCACACGGCTCCACGCTCCGGACTTGTTTCTTGAATTGCCGTCAAAGTAGCGAGATGAGATGCCTCACCCCCAAGTTGCTACCAAGCCGCCAAACCACCACCGTGGTTCGAAATCATCATGTTGCTTTCCCCCACCACGGAGCCATCACCATCAAGCCAATAGACCAAGGATGTCGCTGCGCGCGTCATCCGACGTTGTACCACACCGGGTGGGTCCGACCATCTTTGAACAACCCGCCGTGATCCGCCGCGAGCCAAGTCATCACCCCGTTGCCGTTGCCCCAAAGCGCCGTCCTCCGACGTTGTCCCACACCGCACCGGTGAATGCCAAGCAACACCAGCGCCGTGGTCCGCCGCAAGGAACCGAACGAAGAACGGCGATGACCCATGGCCACCAACAGAGAGCAGATGCCTCGGCGAGAGGTAGACAACTCCCTTTCGCATCTTTCAGACGATCGGAATTGTCACCACCGACCGGGCGACCATAGCAATAGCACGGCCACGACACCGATCGGCGGGCCTCTAGAGACGGCGCCCTCAAGGAGGTCACGACGCCGAATAGCGCCGTCGCTTGCCGCCGTCCAAGAACTCGGACAGGTTTTCACCCGCAGGCCACATGCAAACGGGGTTCTAGCTCGAAAGTGGCGCCCTCGGCAGGAAAGCGGCGTCCGAGGACGCCGCCGCCATTCCACCGACGGAGTCCGGCGAGGGCTTTTCGCGGGCGCCCAAATCCCGCACGCACGCGTTCGACACGAAGTAGGCACCACTATCACGCGGCAGCGGAGCCTGCTGTCCGCGCCGTCCCTCCACCCGCGAGGCAACCTCGCCGGAGCTGCCGCCACCACACCGGGAGCCCCACCGCCGCACGCCATAGATCCGGCCAGGGGGGGCGGATCCGCCATAGGGGCCCCGGATCTGCGCCGTCGCGCCATCACCGCCGCCATGGCCGGGCGGGCCACGTCGGGCTTCGCTCCGCCCGGAGGCCGCGCCGGAGGTCGAGAAGCCCCGCCGCCGCCGTCCCTAGGGGCCCGCGCGGATTCCCATTGGGTCCCTCTGCGGCGGCAGGGAAGGGATGGCTGGGGAGGGGCGGGAGGAGCGGCGGCGGCGTTGCCGCCCGTGTCGCCCGAGCAGGGATGACGCGGGGGCCGAGCGACATGTACAGAAGACAATTGATCAGTCAAGACGTCACTTGTCCGTCTGGCAAGGAAAGCTACTCAATCCGGCTGGTAGAAGGGAGCTGGTTCGATCGGTATTGAGTGCCATACCAATATATCTGCTGACTGCGTCGAGAGTACCAAAACAATTGTTCACTGAGCTGGATCGTATGAGAAGAGGATTCATCTGGACGGTTGCTTGGACAGGAGTGGCCAAACCGACCGAATTTGGTGGTTTGGGTATTATTGAATTGGAGCGTTTCTCCAGAGCTCTAAGAATAAGATGGCTGTGGTTTGAATGGTCTGATCAGCCGAGGTCTTGGCATGGAATGGAACTGCCGGTGGACGAGCTTGATAGGGCACTTTTTAGTGCAGCCACCACGGTGACAGTTGGGGATGGAAGAAAGGCGAGTTTCTGGCATTCCAGCTGGTTGCAGGGAACAACTCCAGCATATCTATATCCTAACTTGTACCAACACAGCAAAAGAAAGAATAGAAAGCTCAGGGACGCAGTGACTGATGATAAGTGGATACATGATATAGCTCATGATTTTGATCATCATCTAATGAGAGAATTTGTAGAACTATGGAGACATGTCCAACATATCAGGCAAACATTGAGCGATGACCAGCACGATTCGATAAGATGGAATTTGGAGAGCTCGGGTCAGTTTTCGACAAAGTCTGCATACAACATCCTGTTTGCGGGGCAGGTGCAATCATCCTTCCCACGACTAATCTGGAACGCTTGGGCACCCCCTAAATGCAAGTTTTTCCTATGGCTCCTGCTGCAAGACAGATTGTGGACCTCGGCGAGGCTTCAGTTGAGACAGTGGCCCAACAACTATTTTTGTGCCTTATGTCATCGGAATCTTGAGACGGCGTCTCATCTATTCTTCGAATGCCCCTTCTCCAAGCAAGTTTGGAACCTGACGGCTAACTGGAGCAACAGCCCCGGCTTGCTACCTTCAGCATGGAAATCCCAAAAACAAGAGCAAAATCCTTTGGTTTGTTTCGGTGAAATTGTGGAAGCTGGAGGGGAGAAAGCACAATCGATCGCCATTCTAACGCTTTGGACAGTCTGGTGCCTTCGAAATGAAATAACTTTCAGAGGAAACAGCAAAACGGAGCAGCAACTTTTCTTCAGCATCGTTGACACGGCAAGGCAATGGGCAATGGCTGGATGTTCTTCTTTTATGTCTTTGTTTCAGCCTGTCTCGGTTGTTAATAATGTAATGAGTAATTAGCTTTCTTTTCTTTAAGCCCCGGTTGAGCCTAGGCCAACTGGGGAGGAGCGCCTCTCGCGCGTGCAAAAGACCATCTGCTGCTTCTTCTTAATATAACAAAGCCGGGATACCGGATCTTTCAAAAAAAAAGTATATTTACGAATAGCAAGAATAATGGCCCTGACTTGCAGGATCAAAAAAAGGTCTCTGCACTTGTCCTACAACCTACACAATCCACTATTACTTTGCCTGCATACATCAGGAGCTACAAACAGCAACCTGCCGACTAACTCGTACAGACGGTGGTGCCACACTAGTTGCATAAACGCAAGGCAATTCCATGGTGCATAGGAACGCCTTCTCTACCTCTGCAGAGACACTTCTCCTGAGCAAGCACATGGCGTACTCCATGGTTGAAGCATCACAAGGGAGTGTGATCCGACCATCACTCGTGAAGCCAAACTCCTCCTGGGACATCCGCAGGAGCTCCTCGAAGACCTTGTTTCCGAGGTAGGCCAGTGGCACCTCGAACCGCCTCTCGTCGGCTGTGTACACCACGCAGTGGCCCTTGACTGCCACAGAGGAGCAGCACTCGTCGGATTCCTTCGCCGTCGCCCTAGTGAGGCGCTTGTGCTTCTTTCCAAGTGATGTCATCCTCTGCCAGTTCTTGGCCAGCTGAGCCATCATCTTGGCACTTGTCATGGTTACTTCTCCCTTTCGTCTCTTGGTCTGGAAATTGGTGGGCTCTTGTTGAGTTTAGAATGCTTTGTTTGTGCTCAAAGCCTGCAAGTGATGGTGTTTGGAGGACACTAGACCATGAATATGAATATATATTTTCGCAAAAAAAAAAAGAATATGAATATATATATTATAGGTGAAGGAAAGAAAGAGCAGGGAGTCCAGGCAGCTGGGATGATTGGCAAGGGATAAGACTGAACATGCCATGTGTGTATTGCTTTGGATCTCTGATTTTGATGGGACCAAGTGTTTGGAATGTGCCGGAGCCAATCGTGTCTTGGATTGGGCACCGTCTAGGCGTCCATCCTGAGCGGTCTAGCGTGGAAGAAACACGAGAGCACCCTTGATAATTGGAATCAAGGTGAAGTGAGAGGGACATACTAGTTCGGCCTGCTGTCGTGCAATCAGATGTTGAGAGGTTTAGCTTTCGTGTAATGTTTACCTACGTTTTGTAACAACATGGGTTTTGATTGGATCTCTATCTTTGTCTGGGCCTGGGCCTGGGCCGAATCGGTGATGAAAGGAAACTCTCTGTAACAACATGGGTCGTTAGAACATGTCATCTCCGCAGATGATCTCTCAGTTTCGGCCCATTTGTTTTTTCCTCCGGCCTCGCAGACAAACAAACTGGTGCGTTGATTTTTTTCCCTACAGCCGGAACAGCCACTTCCAAAGTCGGCGCCGTCGCAGACTCGCAGCTGCCCGCCAAGATGCCGCCGCCGCCGCTGCAGCAGCCTACACTGTCGTCGCTGCGCCTTCCCTCCTCTCCCGCTCTCGAACCCTAACCGCTCTCCTCCGGCGAGGACTCAGCTGCGCCTGCGACGAGACCTTTTGCGGGGCCAGGAGGTAAATCTCCGTTCGCGCCTCCGCTGCACAGCTCACGGCCGCAGCTCTCACTACACTGGGGAAGCATTTTTTTTTTTCTGGCATAAATCGTTCATTTGCTTGTAGTACACAGTGTAAACTGAAGTGAGATATGTGAAAGAAACCTGTCTCCATGTTTCCCCGATAGGCGGTGCCGCGGTAGCTATTTTTCTGTGTGTGTGTGTTTATGGTTAGGGTGTGGAGAAATATTGTTCAGTAAGGGACATGGTGGTTGGTTGATGCCACATGCCGTCAATGACAGTTACACGCTCCTCTGCTTAAGATGGTGGCTCACCTGATGAAACAGGGCAAGGACGTGTTCATGGGATGGACATTCAAGATTCCATGACAGAGAGTACTTCTGCTTTTCTGAAATTGGCCGTCAAATGGATGATGAGCATCAGGTGTGGGTTTGAACTAAGAAATTTTACCTAATTTCTCCTGAAGAAGGGAACAAGAAAATGAATAAACATAACAAGAAGTAATTCAGATTTGACCTTAGTATTTAGAGACAGAGGATACTTGTCATCTTCTCACTGAATATTTAATATATCTGTATCTCACTGAATATTTAATATATCTGTATTGTTCCTATATTTGTTTTATGTGGCAGCAGGGACCAGTACAAGTATTTCAGTATATGTCATAGTGGAATGGAAGAAATTGTTCCCAATGATGCTCCTTTCAGGTGATCAAGGCCTTCCTAATTTCAGTGTTATTCGAAAATTTCAACTCATTTAGCACAATAATTCAACAAAACAATTTCCTGGAGAAGTGGAAATGCCAGTTCAAGTAGTAACAATCCTAGACTTGCTGATTCACTGTGGCACATTCCTTCTAGGCTTATTGCTCATTAAAACAAACAACTGGGTGGTGGCGCAGTTAGCTAGCGCGTAGGTCTCATAGCTGTTGAGTTATCCCGAGGTCGAGAGTTCGAGCCTCTCTCGCCCCAATCTAATTTGGCCAGTACTGTGATGAAACGCTCTGTGACACATGGGTCGTCACGACCTGTCATCTTCACAGATGACACGGGCACCTCTGAGTCTTGGCCTAATATTTTTTCTCTTATTGTTAGTTCTCCTCATGTTTCTCTTTTCACCATGCAGGCGGCAGACCTCCCATTCAGATGCTTCACATGCGACCACCGCGACCACGACTAGTAGAAGAATGCCCTCGACAATCTCGCAATCCTGTGCCGCCCCTAATCGACGCTTCACCGTGCCGTGCGGCGTATGTGAATCATGCACACACGCCGGCAGGTTGCATGCAGTAAAGATTTGGTTCTCAGGTTAGAAGATTTTACTGAAGGAACATGTGGCACCATCTGAATAATGGCTCTGACTTGCTTTTGTTGCCATCTAACTTGATTGCTCGCAGTATCAAAGGGTCTGCACTTGTCCTACCACTATACGATCCACTATTACTTACTTTATGTACATTTTAGAAGCTGCAAACAGCAACCTTCTGATTAACTCCTACAGATGGTGCCACATAACTTGTATAGGCGTGTGGTAACTCCAAGGTGCTTAGGAATGCCTTCTCTACCTCTGCAGAGACACTTCTCCTGAGCAAGCACATGGCGTACTCCATGGTTGAAGCATCACAAGGGAGCGTGATTCGGCCATCACTCGTAAAGCCAAACTCCTCCTGGGACATCCGCAGGAGCTCCTCGAAGACCTTGTTTCCGAGGTATGCCAGTGGCACCTCGAACCGCCTCTCGTCGGCTGTGTACACCACACAGTTGCCCTTGCCCGCCACAGAGGAGCAGCACTCGGATTCCTTTGCCGCCCCCCTAGTGAGGCGCTTCCTTCCGAGTGATGTCATCCTCTGCCAGTTCTTGGCCAGCTGAGCCATCATCTTGGCACTTGTCATGTTACTTCTCCTTCGTCTCTTGGTCTGGAAATTGGTGGACTCTTGGTTGAATTTAGATTGTTTTGTTAAGCTGCAAGTGATGGTGTTTGGAGGACACAAGACCATGAATATATAGAGGGATGGTCAGGAATACCAGTCAGCTGGGATGATTGACAATGGACAAGAGACTACAAACATGCCATGTGTGTATTGCTTTGGATCAGATTTTGATGGGACCATGTGTTTGACATGTGCCGGAGCCTGTTGTGGTGCACTTTCATTGCTTGGATTGGGCACCGTCTAGGCATCCATGCTGAGTGGTTTAGCATGGAAGTAACACGAGGACCCCATGTTAATTGGAATCATGGTGAGGTGAGAGGGACAGACTAGTTTGGCAAGCTGTCGTGCAATCAGCGCAATCAAATATTGAGTGGTTTAGCTGTCGTGTAATGCAGCACCACTGGCTGCTACTGAAATCAACTGGAGTAGCATGTCTCTATTACCTTTTCCTAGATGGCCTCACCTTGAGCGCCATAGACATAGTTGATACATCAAGGTACTTGTTGGATTCAAGTGCAAATAACAAGAGGGCCTGTTTGGATTGATGCCCCCCAGGCAAGCTCACGCCCAGGCAGCCATCCTGGCCCCAGGCGCTCGAAATCGGACGCCTGGGAGCCGCGCTCACGCCAGGCAAGATTCTCAGGGTCTGATCCAAACAGGCCCAGCCGTAGGAGCAAGTTGCCTGAATTGAAGACTAATAGGGGATGTTAATAGCAGTACCACAATGATACAAGAGCTGGGACTTTAGAGGCTTAGAGTTGATAACTTGTCGCCATAGCTACTTCTGCTGTAAGGCTCTAAGGTGTGAAGGACCATGGCTTAGTACTTCGAAGAAGCAGCAACGACATGGAGTTCACATGAAATGTTTTTAATCTAATGGACAGCCAGTTGAAGCTATATGAAGCTGTTGATCAGATTTTTTGAACCGCTGCAGCTGAACACATTTAATCTGGTCGTCCAGAGATAATTTGTTATGGGCATGAACAACTGAGACTGACAGATTTCAATCTGGATCCTGGCCCATTTTACCAATTCAGATGCTGTACAGGACATACTAACTGACCAATAATAGTGGTTGGACAATCGGATATGAACTGCAGTAACAGCTGCCAAATTGGTAAGAGAGTGCAAGAATACCGAGTCGTGCCTTTATGGTTCGGGTATAATATAAGCTGGTGGGGCTTGCTCAAAAGCAAACATCTCTAAATTATCAGAGATACTAATTCTTTCTCTCAAACTCTGATGTGATTGAGATTAGCTAAAGACCTAGCATCAATGCCTCAATGGGGAGTTGGGGACAAAGCAGGATGGTTCAACCGTTCAAGAGTTAGGGAACTTAATTAATTCACTGATTTTAGATGTTGGTGAGCAGTGCTTCCATTGATGGCCTGTATATTTCTAGCATGGCATGTGAAGGCCATTTTGCAGTATCTGCATTGTCTAGTGGGCCTACAGTCAATTTCTGATTACACTGTGTTAGTGTATATGTGTAGAGGCCCATGTGGCTAGGCCCATGAGGCCCATGTACAGCAACTATATTGCCCACCCTTCTAGGGTTTGGAGACATACAGAGAAGTATATTCCTTAACATGGTATCGGCTTAGGAAATCCCGATCCCCTTCCCGCCCGCCGCCGTTGCCTCCCATGGCCGGCCGGCCGCCGCGCCCGCCGTCCTCCGGCGAGCCGCCGCACTTCCTCTCCCTCTCATCCTTCCCCTTCCTCTCCCACGCAGATGCTGCCCTTGGCGAGCTCCTCATACGCCTCGCTCCCTCAGAGCGGACTTCACCGAGCGGGACGCGACTTCTTCCGTGTCTTGGCGCGGGCGGCCCGATGGCGCGCTGCTGCCGCTCTCGCCGCGGTGCGGGGTGGGTCCGCCCGCCGCCCTCCTCCTCCTCCTCCGGCGACCAGCCGGACCCCATGGAGCGGCTTCGTGGCGCCGCTGCCGTCGCCGCCGCCCCGCCCCGCCGCTTGCCGCAGAGCGTGCGTCGGCGCGCCGGGCAGCGCGCGGCGCTGGGTGCGAGCCCGCCCGAGGGCGCAGTGGGGCCCGCCGAGGGCGGCTAGTTGCCGCCGAGGGCGCCGCGCCTCGCGGTCCCACCGCCACCCTAGCCGTCCCCCGTCCTTCCCGCGCGCCCCTCAACCGCCCGCCACCTCGGGCCGTCCTTCAGCCCACTGCTCTCGGTCCTGGTGGGGGCTTCGGCATGCCCTTGCAGGATGTCCCCATCACGGCGGCTGCTCTTCGCGGCAAGGCCGTCGTCGATGGTGGCTCGGGGCGGCGCTGAGCTCGCCCCGCGTGCTCTTCCGGCGGCCAAGGTCCAAGCTTCGTGGTGGGGGCGTGTTATCTTCTTGCCCCCGCTTGGGGAGCGTGGCGCGATGCCGCCGATGCTCGCGCCGCCCGGTGGCCGAGGCGGAGCGGTTCCCGCCGGTCCCTCCGTCCCCACCCCGTCTTCGTGGAGCACGGCGCCACCTCCTCCTCCCGGCCGGCACACACCCACCTCCGGCGCCCTCCACCACGCCGTCGAGCCGACCGATCCCATGGTCGCCTACCTCCACCTCCGGGCCGTCGGCGTCGCGAACGTCAAGAACCTCGTCACCGTCGTGCTCGACTCCACGCACACCTCCTACGCCGTTGGCGTGATCGGATGCTCCTCGCGCTCGTCGCTACGCCATCGACGACCACGCCCGCCTCGACACACCCCGGGCGCGCGGATGCGGCGTGGCGCCCCGACTGGCGTCGCCCTGTCTTGGATCGTTGGGACCATCTCCCTCGAGATCCAGACACCGTCCGGCTCACGGTGCCACCGCACGCTGCATCTTGGCTCGCCATCGAGGGGCACTTCTTCAGCAACGCCGAGGCCCGGTCTCTCCAGCTCGAGGCCGACTTCCGTGCCTTCGCGCAGGGGGACCTCTCTGCTAGCGACTACTGCCGGCAGATGAAGACCAAGGCCGACGCTCTCCGTGACATTGGGTACCCGCTTGACGACCGTGTCCTGGTGCTCAACCTCCTGCGAGGCCTCAATGGACGGTTCGCGCACCTGAGGACTTGGATCACCCGTCGGACACCGTTCCCACCTTCCCAGCGGGTCGGGGCGACCTCGTACTTGAGGAGCTCTAGATGGGGCCGTGCCACCCGCCCCTCGCTACCGGCTCTTCGTCCTCACCGTCCTCTACCTCCGTGCTGTCCGCCGCCCCTCCTCCCGGCCAAGCGGGGTGGGGGTGGCCGTGGTGGTCGTTGTCGTCGTGGTGGCCGCGTGGTGGCGGCGGTGGCGATGGCCGGGGCGGCGCCCTGGCGGCCACGCCGGTCCCGGGCGTCCGAGCGGGCCCACTCCACCTCTTGCTCCGCTCCCGTTCGGGCGGTGCGCCATCGACCGCCCCTCCTTCAACAACCCATGGTCCGGCGCATCTCCATGTGGCCGTTCGGGGGCGAGGGGAGCCGGGGCACTCGACCTCCACTCCAGGCCGGCCGCCCCGCCACTCGGCGTTCCTCTGTCGCACCGGCACGGGTTCCCCCCTCCGCTTTGTCGATCTGGCCGGGGGTGGAATCGAGGCCGATCCGGGCGCATCCTTCAAAGACCATGGGGGCGACACCGCCCGGCCGAGTGGATTCTTGACTGGTGCTTCTTCCACCACACCACTCCGGATCTTTGGTATACTCTCGACTCTTCGACCTCCCCACCCCTCTTGCCCTTCTTCTATCATGGTGGGGAACGGTTCTGTCTTCCGGTCACCTCTGTGGGTTACGCATCCGGTCCTTTTCGTCTTTGAATGTTCTTGTTGCTCCTCGGATGGTCCACAATCTTCTTTCTATTCGTCGGTTCATTTGCGGATAACTCTTGTTACATCCGAATTTGACACTTCGGTCTTCTTGTGAAGGATTTGGCTTCCCGGCGACCACTCCTCCGATGTGAGAGCACGGGACCCCTTTACACTCTTAAGCCTTCCGTCTTCTCGCTGGCCGCTCTTGCCGTGGCGCCGTCTTCTACCATCCGGCACCGCCCGGCCCGATCATCCCGCCGCGGCGTTTTGGCTCGGCTTCGGTCGTAGTGCAAACATCTCTTGTACTCGTACTCATGCCGAGCATCTTTGTCATGCGTGTCGGCTCGGTCGTCATGTTAGACTACCTTTTCTTCTTCTTCTTCGCGTGCTACGCATGCCTTTGATCTTGTACACCGTGATTTGTGGACCTCTCCCCTGTCCGAGCATTTACGGGCTCAAATATTATCCGGTGTTGGTTGATGATTTCTCCCATTACTCTTGGACTTTTCCCTTGCGTGCTAAGTCCGAGGCGTTTCCCACCCTCCTTCACTTCTTTGCACGGGTGTCCACTCGGTTCGGTCTCATCGTCAAGGCCGTCCGGTCGCGACAACGGGCGTGAGTTCAATAACAACGCCTCTCGTTCTTTCTTCCTCTCTCGGGGTGTTCAGGTTGCGCATGTCTTGTCCGTATACTTCTTCCCGAGCGGCAAAGGCTGAGCGGATGATCCGCACCACGAACGATATCATGCGCACTATTCTTCTTCAGGCCTCTCTCGCCCGCTTACGGGCCGAGCCTCCACCCACCGCCACCCACCTACTCAACCGCCTTCCGTCCACCGCTTGTCCCGCTCCCACTCCACACCACGCCCTCTTCGGTTCCCCTCCTACCTATGATCACCTCCGTGTCTTCGGGTGTGCACATTACCCCAAACACTTGCCGCCACTTGCTCCTCACAAGTTGGCGCCCGCTCGACCCAGTGTGTGTTCCTAGGTTACTCCCCGACCATAAGGGGTACCGCTGCTCGACCTTTCCTCCCACCGAGTCCTCATCTCCCTAAGACGTTGTCTTCGACGAGTCGGTTTCCCCTACTCCACTTCTTCCACACCTTCCACCATTGCCGAGTTTGGAGTCCCCGTTTCTTGACCGGTGGTTCGGCCACCGGTTACCTCGGCCTCTTTCTTCTGGTACTCCGGGCTCACCTTTGCGCCAGCCCCGCCACGCGGCCCCGGAGCCCCGCTGCGCCCGCGCGCGGCCCCGGCGCCTACGCTGCGCCACGCCGGCCCGGCGCCTCTGCTGCGCCCCGTCGGCCCCACAGAGCACCCGCTGCGCCCGCCACGCGCGCCACCGGAGGAACCCACCGGCGCCACGCGCGGCCCCAGCCCCGGCGTCGTTCCCCGTTCGGCCGGGACCCGCGTGGCGCCCGACGCAGTGTACGTTCGTCGCCCGACCCGCGCCGGTGCCTCCCGGACCCGGCTCCGGCTCCTCCGCCACCTCCACCACGGCAGTCGTGGTTACCCCCGATCTACCACCCGCAGATCCTTGGCCGAACCCCTCGTCACACTCACCACGATGGTGACTCGCCATGCGGCGGGGGTTCTCCCCGTCCCGCGACCCTCCGCCACCGAGAGCGATCGCCGCCGGTCTCTCGATTCCTTCCTCCTCCCGCGCTGCATTGGCGGATCCTAATCTGGCGGGCGCTGGCGATGGAAGAGGAGCATGAGGCTCTTCTTGCCAACCCGGACATGGGACCTTGTGCCGCGTCGTGCGGTCGCGCCTTGTGGTGACAGCAAGTGGATCTGGGCGCATAAGCGTCGGGTGGACGCGATCTGAACGCTACAAGGCTCGCTGGGTACTCGGAGGCTTTACCCGGCGCCCGGGGTTGATTATGATGAGACCTTCGGTCCGGTGGTCAAGCACGCTTTCTGATCGCGCCAGATCCTCTCCCTTGCTCTCTCTCGCTCTTGGTCGGTTGCATCGGCTATATGTCAAGAATGCATTTCTCCATGGCACCTTGTGCGAGACAAGATCTTGCGCAACCGACCCGGCGGGATTTGTCGATTCGGTCGGCGATCTCGTTTGCTTGCGGCTCAACAAGTCACTATATGGTGCGACGGGCCTCGTGCTTGGTACTCTCGGTTTGCCACCTACCTTCTCACCTTGGGGTTCGGAGAGGTCAAGTCGGACACTTCTTTGTTTGTCTATCGCCATGGAGCGGGAGGCGCCTACACGCTACTCTATGTTGATGACATTGTCCTCCACGACCTCCCGGCCAGCGGCTTCTCCGGCGTGTCATATCGGCCTTTGCGGCGGGAGTTTGCCATGAAGGATCTTGGTCCCCTCCACCACTTCACGGGGTTCTTGGTGGAGACTTCGCCCTTCCGGGGTTGTTCCCGCACCAGCGGCGGTATGCTCGGACATCCTCGGCGGGCTGAGATGACCAACGTGTCACCCATGTGCTACTCCGGTTGATACTCAGGCGAAGCTTTCTGGCGATGAAGGCGACCACGTGGCGGATCCTACGCCTTCCGGAGTTTGGCGGTGCCTTGCGATACCTCACTTTCACCGGCCCTAACATCGCGTCGCCCGTTCAGCGATCTGTCTTCACATGCATGATCCCCGGGCACCCCATCTTGCTGCGATGAAGCGCCTTCTCCGCTATGTTCGGTAGGCATTATTGACTCGGCCGATGCTCCACCGGTCTCCCTCCACCAGCTCGTCGTCTACCGACGGCCGGCTGGGCGGTTTGTCGGACACTCGCCGCTCTACCTCGGGTATGCCGTCTTCCTTGGCGGCAACCTCGTCTCTGGTCATCCTGCGGCGGCCCGGTTGTCTCCCGCTCCAAAGCGGGGGCGGATGCCGGGCTGTTGCTAACGGTGTGGCGAAGGCCTCCCGGCTTCGTCGGCTCTTGGGCCGAGCTTCCACGGCCCCACGACAAAGACCACACTTGTATCTTTGTGACAATGTCAGCGCCGTCTACCTCTCCACCAACCCCGTTCAGCATCAGCGGACGAAGCATGTGGAGATCGACTTGCACTTTGTCCGAGACTTGGTTGCCATCGGCGCTGTTCGGGTGCTCCATGTACCGACCACCTCCCGGTTCGACATCTTCACCAAGGGTCGCCCTCATCGACCTTCTCCGAGTTCGATCCAGCCTCAGCGTCGCCAGTGGCTAGTTGTGACTGCGGGGGGCCCTGTGTGTGTTGATTTCTTTCATGTCCAGTCTTGATCTCCGCTGCGCCGGTAGTTCAGACTGCGGGGGGATGTTAGTGTATATGTGTAGAGGCCCATGTGGCTAGGCCCATGAGGCCCATGTACAGCAACTATATTGCCCACCCTTCTAGGGTTTGGAGACATACAGAGAAGTATATTCCTTAACACACTGTCTAATTTTTGCTGGAAAGTTTGGATCTTCGTTGTAAATAAATCAAGGCTGCAATAATGTAAAGCTCCATGCTATACTTTTTTTAACAGACATGACTATTTCCACTGTAAGCTGTGGGCTTAGAATACAATGGACATGATCAATTACTGAAATTTACAATTTTGCAGGGTTGAATTATATGGTTTCAGTTTCATATTTGGTTGAACACCATGATTTATGCTTGCCTGTTCACATGGATTCATTGTAAAGGCTTGGAGGAACAGTGGAATGTTAATCCAGACACTATGGGAAATGGCAATTATTTGCACCATGCCACATGCAGTAAAGATTTGGTTCTCAGGTCAGAAGGTTTTTCTGAAGAAACATGTTGCCTCATAATAAAGTTTCTTAAATGTGATTAGTCATTTACTGACACAATGAACCATATTTACATATAACAAGAACAATGGCGCTGACTTGCTATGTGCCATCTTCCTTGATTGCTTGCAGGATAAAAAAAAAGATCTCTGCACTTGTCCTACGGCCTATACAATCCACTATTGCTTTACATACATTTTAGAAGCTGCAAACAGCAACCTTCTTACTAATTCCTAAGGATGGTGCCACATCACTTGTATAGGCGCAAGGTAGTTCTATGGTGCTTAGGAATGCCCTCTCTACCTCTACAGAGACACTTCTCCTGTGCAATTTTTTTTCCATGGTTGAAGCATCACAAGGGAGTGTGATCCGGCCATCACTCGTGAAGCCAAACTCCTCTTGGGACATACGCAGGAGCCTGTTGTGGTGCACTTTCATTGTTTGGATTGGGCATCGTCTAGGCATCCATGCTGAGTGGTCTGGCGTGGAAGTAACACGAAGACCCCATGTTAATTGGAATCATGGTGAGGTGAGAGGGACAGACTAGTTTGGCTAGCTGTCGTGCAATCAGCGCAATCATATATTGAGTGGTTTAGCTGTCGTGTAATGCGGCACCACTGGCTGCTACTGCAGTCAACTCGAGTAGCATGTCTCCGCTACTTTTTCCTACATGGCCTCACCTTCAGCATCATAGACATTGTTGATGCATGAACGTACTTGCTGGATTCAAGTGCAATCAACATTGAGAATAATACTCTGGCCGCAGGAGCAAGTTGCCTGAACTGAAGACTAATAGGGGATATTAATATCAGTACCACAGTGATACGAGAGCTGGGACTTTAGAGGCTTAGAGTTCATAACTTGACGCCATAGCTGCTTCTGCTGTAAGCCTCTAAGGTGTGAAGGGCCATGTCTTAGTACTTCGAAGAAGCAGCAACGACAAGGAGTTCACATGAGATGCTGTTAATCTAATGCACAGCCAATTGAAGCTAATTGAAGCTGTCGATCAGATTTTTTGAACCGCTGAAGCTGAACACATTTAATCTGGCCGTCCAGATACAAGGCATGAATAACTGTCAGAGTGTGACAGATGTCAATCTGGATCCTGGCCCTTTTTTTTGGGGGGTGGGGGGTCCCCAAACAGGATCCTCACTCATACGGGGACCAAATATGAGTGAGGCGATTACACATACTCAAGGATAAATCCTGGCCCAATTGACCAATTCAGATGCAGCACAGGACATACTAACTGATCAATAATAGTGGCTGGACAATCGGATAAGAACTAGTATATGAGTCAGGTGCTTACACCATTGTTGAAAAGTCAGCAAACAACAGCAGGTTTGTGCTGGTTCACAACAAAGAGCTAGGCAATGAGGACAATAGGCAATACGTGGTACTTTTAGAAGGGAGCGACAAAATGAACTGCATTTGTGGTCTTTATGAACACGCTGGGCTGCCGTGCAGGCACTCATAAGGTAAACACCACAAAATCCAGCTATTTATGTTATTGTAGACAGGAACATATCTGGATACCTTCTCCTTTCGCAGCCTTAGCTCAGAATACATGCATGCAGGTACTAGTTCACCTCGACATGAAGCAAATTCCTTCAAGAAACATTCATATCCGCTGGACAAGAGCAGCCTGTGAAGCTGCAGTTGAGGCCCATGAAACGCCAATAACTCAGAGAGTGGCAACACAATGCAATGAAATGAAGCGACGATCATTAATAATGAAGGCTTTGGAGCTGTCGCAGACAGGATGTTATAGATGACAATGATTCAGTCAATGAACAGCATTGTAGCGAAACAAAACAGCAAGAGCCAAGCTGCAAATGTTCAGGCATCGACAAAACCAGACAATCCGACTGATGCCTCGGATCAATACCAATGTCTTGCCCTCCAAGACTGAAAAGAGTCGGCAGGCCAAGACAGACATCACTGAAGTCATGGAACAGGCACTCAAAGCTGGAGAAAGAGAGAAGAAGAGATGAAGATGAAATAATCTCAAAGCCCCGCACACACGAGGCCAACTCTGGTGCTGCCAAAACTAGGAAACTCTCAGATCTAATGCAAGTAACGTAGGCCGCTTGAGAATACCATGTCCATGTGCTAGTAGTCATGTATCTCCACTTTATTAAACATCTACCCAGCTAGTTTGAGTATGTATCAAGACATGTATCTCCACTGTTTGGTCACTTCTGATTCGTAGTGTATCTGCACTTTATTAAGCACCTAGCCCAGTTATGCAATTCTATTGCCAATCACCTGTATCTACTCTGTTAAGTCCAAGACGAGGGCAGCCATAACCTTTAATGAAAAATTGCTTAACAGCTGTTTGAATTGGCATGAATGGCGACCATGCAGCTTGATTCAGTCCATCAGAATACATACAAAATTCATGTCCATTCATTGATTGGTCATTACACTTCTAATTTCTACGCAAATTTAACTGCTAGTTTCAAAGCCCAACAAAAGTCTGCTCCAGATTCTCTAATCCTACGGCCCTGCAGCCTGCAAAACAAACCAAAAACCCAAGGACTGCTTAGTACCATTAAGGACCAGCAATCAAACAAACATAATCAACATCTTATCGTGCCAGCACCATAATAAAAATAACTCTTCTATTTGCTGCTAAATCTAAGTAACCGCTATCACTCAGGGGTACCACCTTCATTACCTCGAGTGGGATATTCAGTAAATGGGCCATGGCTACAGCCACCTCAAAGATAGGAAGCAAACATCCACTCCTAGAATCTGCTGGCTGATCCCTCATTTGCAGAGCCCAAGAATATATGCAACATGACGCATCACGCAACTGGCGAAAAGATGGATTACGGTCAACAATATTTATATAAAAACATACACCCGATTTAAACTTAACACCGCATAGGTTGGTTCCACCGAGCACTATTCAAACCTAATGCTAAGCTTGATATCCCACCCAACACGAAACCCGCATTTCAACAATTATTTCAATGTACCAAGGTGAACCCACCTTTCCAACCGGCAGACCATCATCCCCTTTACAATACCTCAGAAAATTCTTGTCCGCCGTTATGAAATTACCAATACTGTTGGACGAAAAAACCCGAATTCTTGGAAGAGTATTGTGGTCCATTGATAATCCTTCTAAGTCCAGACTATCTAAGTAAAGTACCTGCCACATATATAACACGTATGTTATGATATTACATCCACTATTAAAATGAAACAAAAAAAAATGGTCACTGCATATGTAAACTACCTGCAAGAACAACGAACACCCACTTATGCTTGGGTATCTTATATTATTCGCAATATCCTGTTTGAGTTTTGTCACAGCTTCAAGAAGCCTTGTAATAACAAAACCGCACCAGTCATAACTCGATATGTCATTTGGGTCTTGAATGGCATTCCAATAATCAACACATGCATAATCATACTTCGCCGAAGGGGATAGAAGATTCGACACAACAAATACAATAAAAGCAACCCTAAATCTGTCTGCCTCCTCTTGGGGCATGGGCTCAACATATTCACGTTCAAGTATCTCTTGCACAATCTTAACACTCCTTTTATCATTGAAGTCTTGGCCAAGATATTTTTGAATAACACGAACTTTGGCATCCCTAGTAGCAACACCATCTTCTAAAACAGTTTTGCCAGAAAATGGAATCCCAAAAACATGGCCAACATCATATTTGTTGAAACTGATACGGATGTTGTCCCCAATATTTATAGTGGCCATACGCTGATCAACACAGCTCATCAACCAAAGAGAAAACTTCCTATTAATCTGTTTCACCACAGGGAAATGCAATATGCCTTCAAATCCCACTGACTTAACCAACCCCTTCTTAGATGAATCGAACTTGGACACCACCTCATGAATAAGCCTAACTGAACATCGAGATGCAAAGGAACCACACTCGAAAATCGAGCTGTCCACCGGCAAATGCTGCACACCACAAACAGACCATGGACAGAAAAAATGAACAGTTAGTGCACTGAAAATTTCATAAATCCATGCCATTGAATAGCCTCAAACATAATATCATCTATGAGATGCAGGACAACACAACGCAAATCCGCAAAATCCTACCAACCCTTGGACCAACGACAGTCAATTCCCCCGTTCACAGCAGCATAAATTAGACTTCAGCCAACTAAATTTTCTTACTAATACCACCAAATACGCCGCAAGACCATTATCAAAAACGTCAGCTACCTAAAATAGAGGAATGTTTCCCTGTTTCAGACCGAGGCACACACCTGCTTCCCTCCGGCGGCCGAGAGAGCGGCGGAAGTATTCGCAAACTCCACGCCAACAGGATTTGCAGGATCAGCGCCAAAGCACGTGCAGGCATTCAACCTCTTCCAGCGATCCCCCATCTAACCAAACAACAGGATCTGACTGCAGTTCAACTCAAGCACAGCAAGCAAACCGCCCTAAGGAATTGAACAGGCAAGATAACTCTAAATAGGCCAATACGAGAGTGACCTTCTTGCTCTGCAAGGCACGCGAACAGGGAGCACCAAACGGGAGATGTCACAGTCGACACAATAAATACGGCTCCAACTAACCATGCGCCTTTTTTTTTCCTTGCAACACTTCATGTTCTGAGCTTATGACCTTGTCGCTTGCCAGCTCAATGATTTAGAGGAGTCCCGACCTATAAATTCATCATCTTAGCAAACTGCAAGCTTAGCATCACATCATACCTTGATGAACATCACTTAAAACGAGCCTGCAACTTCCAATCGAAGCAGCCATGACCATGATCAGTGGCAAGAGATTAGTCCAGGTGGCCAAGAAGTGGCAAAGAAGGGCGGCGCTCGCAAGGAAAAGGCTCGCACCACCGTCGAGATTGGGTGAAGAAACGGACCGAAGGATCCTGCTGCACGTCAGCGGCGTCGGTGGCCAGCAAGGGCCATTGCGTCGTGTACTCAGCTGATGGCTGGCGATTCGAGGTCCCGGCCGCTGACGTACCTTGGCACGGCCATCTTCGGAGAGCTCCGAACGCGGTGCTGGTGTGCACGGGGTCAGGTGTGCACCCTGCGAAAGACCGTTGGATGTTCTTTGAGATTCGTATACAGTATCTACATTAGTTATTGCTCTCGGTCATTTAACTGATTGTTAGCGCTGACAACATCAGAAAAAAACACAAAAGAACAAAGAAGGCGCTGTTGGTCCCATGTGCTTTTTTGTACAAAGCTGAAAGCTGCAGCCTGCAGGTTCAGACTCTATAGTAAATGAAGCACTGTTCTCATTTATTGCAAGCACCTAGCATCCATTTATCCTTTCGAATATTCAGCTCACCATAATTATTAAAATGAAACATCTAATTTAGAATCCAATTGAACCGTTTTGTTCTTTAGAATTAAATCTACGAGTCTAGACCAAGATTTAAAAAAAGATTAATTATGTTCTGACAAAAAACTAACAACATATTGGCCAACATGACATGCTCAAAAATCTTTTATACGGTAACCGTATCTGCAATAACAAATAACCTCGCTAGAGTTGATGAATCACAGATCTCGTTTTTGTTGCTCATACATGATTAACTAGTTAAACGCCGCGTCGCGTTGCTACGGGGATAATTTAAATTTTATATAATATTATGAATCGCATGATAAGATAACAATACTATGAAAATAAACAATAATATAAAAAGTAATATTATGAATCGCATGATAAGATAATAATACTATGTGATCGCAGGTGGTAGATCGTATGGGATGGTGGGTGGATCGCATGAGGGTTGAAAGTGAGGCTAAATCTTTTTGACACCAAATGGCATTCTTACTTTCATTCTTTTTTTTTCTTTGTAGAGATATGTTGCATAGTTATTCCATTCTTTTTATCGTTCTGAATATTTAAATTATGATATTTATTAAAGACACCCAATTTATAAATTGATTAAACCGTTATGTTCGTTACTATTAAAAATACAAATCAAGACCGGTATTTATATGTACAATTAAATATACAATTAAACTGTTATGTTCTGTACAACATGTACAACTTTTTTGGTTTGAGTTTTTTTTATTTTAGGTCACTAAGATGCCAAAAGAAAATAATATAAAGTTTTAGCAACATATTAATCATGTACAAGCACCCATCGTCTTAGAAAATAATATAAAGTTTTAGCAACATAATAATCTTGTGCCGTGTGGAATGGGAATTTTTTTTTAATTTTAACCCTTTTTTTAAAAAGAAATTTTAAATTTAACCTACGCCAAAAAAAGATTTTTCAAATCTAACCCTTTTGGTTTTACGACTTATCAGGCGGCCTAACTGTCTTCGCCGCCGCCATGCATGAGGGCACGACAGAGTCGCACACGTGGCAAGTCTGCATGCGGTGTAGGTCGACGCGTGCGAGGTCCTGCCGCGCCGCAGATCATGGCGCGGCAGTGTGCAGGCCAGCAGCGCCTGACAGTGCACAGCTGGTGGGGCTGGTTGCTGCTGCAGCAAGAGGTGATGTGCCAGGGTGGGTGGGGGTGGTTGCTGCTGTACGTCAGAGAGATGATGTGATTGCTCCAAAATGAGAGAGGGTAGGGGCTACTTAAATTTGTTTCGATATATTCCTCTGTTTCTCGAGTTGATAAAGCATATATTAACAATATGAATATATATGTCACATAATTTATATCATTAGAAAGATATTTGTCCGATAACATAAATATTGATATTTTGTTATCTATAATTAATTAAATTTGAGATACTAAATTATAATACGGTCTTTGAATTGCATGTTTTGTGAAATCAAGTAGTACAAATCTAGCTAGCCCCTACCCCTCCTCTCTCACTCTCGGTATGTCTCTCATCTCTCACACACCCGGCACACATCCCATCTCCTCTCTTCACATGCACACGTCCCATCCCACTCCCAAAAGTTAGGGTGTGTTTAGTTCCCCAACTTTTCTCTAAAATTTCTAAAATTCTCATCATATTAAAGCATTAAATATACCAAAAACGCATACATAGAGTATGAAATATAGGTAAAACAAAATAACTAATTGCACAATTTTGATGTACATTATAAAACAATTATTTTAAGACTAATTATCACATAGTAGGCTAATATTTACCACAAAAGTACAGCAACACAGCATAGTGCGGGGCACAACGACGAAGTAACGAAGGGCCCACCCACATCTGCCTCACGCCCCTCCTCACTCTTACTTTGTTTTTACCGGAAAATCTACTGCTGTATTAAACGGATGAAAAAAGACAAATGAGTGAAGATGAGAAGAGCGGATCGAGGAGAGACGAGAAAGAGTTTAATAGACTTGACTTTGCTCGACAAAACTACTATATGAGAGTTTTAAGTGTCTATAGGAATAAGTTATTAAAAACATTTTCAATGGACTACTATATTGAGACAGATGAGGCAGATGCTGAAAATTACTGTATTTAATAACAAAACATGTTTTTAGAGTATATATTACGTGCTTTTTAACTCAATGGCAAACTCTCATTAATATGGAATGGAAACATTTTTAGAGTACTGAGTACATGCTTTTCTCAATGGCCATGTTTTTAATAACTTATTCCTATATAAATGTTTAGCTTTATTTTCAGCATGCAGTGCATTATGTTGGTTCTAGCCTTAATATTCTAGACTTATCTTATAAACAATATTTTGTAACAAAACAATATATGAAGGAAAAAAAATAATTTGTTCCAACATCTGATTGATATATGTACAGTGCATTACGTTGATATATGTACAGTAATGTATACATGCCCTCTGGGTGTGTTTAGATCCCAAAAAGTTTGGGCAAAATTTTGACGGTCACATCGCATAATCAGAAGACGCTTCGCTTTGTTAGTGGTAAATATTATCCTACCATGGTGTAACTAGGCTCAAAAGAATCGCCTCCATGAATGTACATCTAAACTGTATAATTAGTTTATTTTTTTACCTATATTTCGATGACTCAATACATGTCTTGCGATTTTGATGTGATGGAGAATCTTATTTTTGCATAGTGAAATTTGAGGAAAAATCGGGATCTAAACACACCCTGTCCCATTCCGTCCTGGCGTTCAAAAGAAAAGTCGTTTTACCTCTGTACCCTATAGCTACACTCTACAGCCAGTACTACACTCATCCACCCATCACTTCCCTGTCTCCCACCACCTAAATAAAAAAAATAAAAAAGGACAGCAGGGAGGCTTATCCTCTCACGAAACGGAGGAAGCACACCATCGTCGAGGTGCGGCAGGCGCTGACACCTGACAGGCCCACCCACTCTTCCCTTCTCCATGGCACATCACCTCTCACTGCAGCAGCAACCAGGCCCACTCGCTGTGCACTGCAGGCGCGATACTGCCGCGCCATGATCTGCGGCGCGGCAGGACCTGCCACGTCAGCCTGCACAGCATGCAGACTTGCCACGCGTGTGTGACTGTCGCGCCTCATGCATGGCGCGGCAGTACAGTTAGGCCGCGCGGTAAGTCATGGCGCGCGCCAAAAGGGTTAGATCCAAAAATCTTTTTTGACGCAGTTAAATTTAAAATTTCTTTTTAAAAAGGGTTAAAATTAAAAAAAGTTCGTGGAATGAAGATACTTTTGATATAAAAGTTGTGATTCTCAACGAGATATATATATGACTTTGTAGTTTTGAGTTTTTTTTCACTTTAATGACGTTAAAATGCTAAAATTAACTTAATGTTTTAGGAGTATATTCCTTACTATACGACTATATGTTGTTGGCGATCCAACACTTCTTTATTTCTCCACCTTCTAGGTCGAGTGAGCATTGATGCATCTTCCTTCATTTGGGATTTGAAAGTTGAAAACCTTGTTGAATCCTAACAAGTTGCTCCTCTTTTATAGTACGCCCGGCTATCATAAACCCTAAATCACACTTCTTTATCAAACCATAGACCGATGCAATAAAATGGCCTACAAATATACTTTTTGTCTTTGGTCCTCGAGTTCTATGAAAAATCTCTTCCCCGCTATGGGTACTCTACAACCCACGAGCCTCTTCCGAAGTTCTTTTTTTTTTAAAAAGGACAACTCAGTCTGTAGGGTCAAGATCTTTTTTTCGAAGTTGGACAATATGTTTTTATTTAATTTTTTTTAACA
Source organism: Hyparrhenia diplandra (assembly GCA_015847255.1). Lineage (NCBI taxonomy): Eukaryota > Viridiplantae > Streptophyta > Magnoliopsida > Poales > Poaceae > Hyparrhenia > Hyparrhenia diplandra. Next base: position 219,452 of record JADLZK010009190.1, on the reverse strand, counting down.
ATATGTTTTTATTTAATTTTTTTAATGAACATAATCACTATTAGTCATGACTCACAGATTTAATTGTAAGAAAACATTTTAATAGGATTATAAATTAGATGTATCGTTTAATAAATATGGTGAGTTGAATATTATAAAAGGATGTGGTAACTAGGCAAGCAATAAATGAGATCTCTATTTCATCAATTGTAGCGGTGTTATTTGATATTGCGTATATGTTACAAAAGATAAAAAGATTTGAGCATGTCATGTTGGCCAATTTGTTGTTGTTTTATCTTTTATCAAAACACAATCCATATTGATATTAGTCTTCACTGTAGATTTAATTGTGAGGAACACAATGGTTCAATCGGCTAATAAGTGTATTGTCCTTTTAAAAAAATATGGTGAGTTGAATATTATAAAAGATGTGATAACTTGAGTTATGTGATTCATCAACTGTAACAACGCTATATGATATTGCAGCACGGTTTTATATATAAAAGCTTTTGAGCATGTCAATTTGGCCAAAGTGTTATTATTTGATTTTTATTAGAACATAACCCATATTAGTCTTGACTCGTAGATTTAATTGTAACAAACACAATGGTTCGGTCAGTTATAAAGGGAAAAGTCTACATCACCCCCTCAACTATGGGTGGTAGACTACATAACCCCTAACCTTATGAAACGATTACATATCACCCCTTGAACTTTTGAAAATCGGTCAAATTACCCCTAAAACAGTTTTGAAAAATCATAATAAATCACAGAAAAATCATAAAATGAAAAAATCAAATTGTGTTAGACTCAGAATGAGTAGATCTACACAATGAACATATAATATGGTATGCTTTAGTTCATTTTTTTTTTGCTGCAGCTTTAAATTTCTGTTTTTCCTCATAGCTGTAAAAAAAAATGTACTAAGGCATACCATATTATATGTTCATTGTGTAGATCTACTCATTCGAGTCTAACACAATTTGATTTTTCATTTTACGATTTTTCTGTGGATTTACTATGATTTTTCAAAACTGCTTTGGGGTAATTTGACCTCGTTTCGCCCTTCAAAAAGGTGATATGTACCGCTTCATAGGTTGGGGGTCATGTAGTCTACCACTCATAGTTCAGGGGGGTGATGTAGACTTTTTCCGATTATAAATTACATGTACCGTTTAATAATAAATATGGTGTGTTGAATATCCGTAAGGATAAAAGGACACAATGAACTAGGCAAGCAATTGTTATCAAAAAAAAAAAAAAAACAGGCAAGCAATAAATGAGGTCAGTGGATCAACTGCAACGGCGCCACCTCCCAACCAACCTGCATCTTTCAGTAAAACGTACTGTAGCATCAGCTGCCCACTCTGCACTATCTCAGGAAGCTGTCAGAACTATTGCAAGGGCTGTGTTTATAGGCCAAAGATTCCTCTCAAATTTCTTGCACTCCCATCACATCCTAATCACATCCCATCACATCGAAAACAATAAATGCATTAAAAGATGCATTTTCGTAGTATGAAATGTAGGTAAAAAATAAACTAATTACACGCTTTAGATGTACATTCATGAGATCGATTCTTTTGAGTCTAGTTACCCCATGATCGGATAATATTTACCACAAACAAACGAAATGTCTTCAGTCTTTTCAGTTCGCTAAAGGCTGCATTCCAGAATTTTTAGCCCAAATTCCAGAATTTTGCTTCTGAAAATTTTGCCCTCTAAACACACCCAAGGTTTAGCGAAGAGTGCAACTGTTAGTCTCATAAATTAGCACGAATCTTCAAAAGAATTGAACGGCAGGTTCAGGGTGCACACCTGACACCGTGCACACACACAACTTTGGCGGAGAGCTCCTTCGGATGTCCGAGGAGGAATTTGGGTTCACGGGCGGAGTCGACAGTAGGGGATCACCCTGCCCTACGATGCGGTAGTGATGGAGTATGTGGTGTGTTTGCTCAGGAGCAGTGGCGGAGCCACCACTATGGCAAGGTATGGCAGGCCACCATACCTGCCACCGGCAGAGACCCCTAACCCCACTCACTCGCAGACGAACGAACGACGCCGCCGGCCCGCTCGGCTTCTCGTGTTCTAGCGTCTAGGAGGAAGAAAAACAGAGATGGGCTCGTTTCGTTTTTTTATTTGTGCCTGTTGGGCCTTCTTAACTTGACCAGCCCAGTGGAATACAAGTTAGAAGATGAAAATTGATCGGCAGACCAAAACAGATTAGAAGACTAATAGTTCACGTCTAATACTTATCAATTGTAAGCATCAAGAGAATTTTTTAACAGTCGATTAATTAATCATGAAGGGCTTTCAAGCCTTGAAACATCGAAGGTTAAATCTTCCTCGACCACCTCGCCGCACTTAGTGCTTACACGGTATGTTCATTCAATTATCCATATACCAATGTTTGATATTTTCAAATAATTGTGACTTACGCTTTGTCTCTAGTGAACTTATATATACATATATATATCTACGTTTATTAGCATGTATGCATTTTTTACAAAGCAAAGAGTAATTAATTCGCCATAGCTAGATTTTTATCTTGGCTCCGCCACCGCCGAGGAGAGGGGCCTCGGAGGAGGTTGAGACGGCGGTCCTCAGCTCCATGGCGAGGCCTTGCCGCTATGGAAATGGCTTGGTACAATTCGTGGATGTCGATTCTCGCTAGATTGGGCGGAATTGACACCGATTGCCGATCGTCGGCGATCTTGACGGGCGGCGGTGATGGTGTAGATGGTGATTGGGGCGGTTTGGCAATAGTAGGGAGGAAGAAGAAAAGGAGGAAGAAGAGGGAGAAGCGGGGGGCGTGGGGCAGGCATTGCCGCTACGGGGGAAGGGCGGCGTTTGTCGGGCTGGGCGGGCGGCGCCAGTGCTTGAAGCCGCTGCGCTGAGGAGGCGGGCGTAAGCGGGCGGCGGCGAGCTAACGACGCACGTGACGCGATGGAAGGAGAGAGATTGAGAGCTAGAGAGCTAGAGAGTTTTTGGGTGTTACCCCTTTAATTTTTCTAATTAAAATCCAAACGACATACAGCTCCCTTGTATTTATAGTCCAGTGGGAAGACTTGCACGCTAAGTAATCTCTAGGAGGTTTTCATATAGATTGGAATACCTATCTCACAAGCAACCTATTTATTTCCTATTTTATTCCTTTCTTTATTCCTTAAATATTCCTTACTTAATTGCGGCAAATGACGTGGCCGGTTACGGCGGGCGCATGCGGCCGGGGAGGTGGCTTGTAGCGCCAGACCTTGGGCCCTAGGCGGGCGTTCCCCTTGTTGGGCCCTATTCCGATCTATTTTGGTTCATGACATTTCTCCCCCCCACGACAAATGAAAGATCCTAATGGCTAGAGGGGGGGGGGGGGAATAGCCTATTAAAAAATTCTACAAACAACACTAAGCAAGGCGGTTAGTAAATAAGACGGCGTGAGCGAATAAGCAAGTGCTTCAAACTAATTACGCAAGCCTCCTAGCAATTCTAGCAATCCTAATGTTTCTAATCACAAGCAAAGGCTAGGTTGCTAAGATACTCCTAGGTGGACAAGGTATACTAACTAATTCTACCTCTAGGAGCTAACAAGACTAAGCTAACTAAAACACTACTCAAGCTACCAAGCTAAGCAAAGCTACACAAGATATATCAAGGTAAATGCACGTGGAGTAGTGAATGATATACCGACGTCGATGTGTAGAGGTGGAACCCAATCACCGTGATCAATCAAGAAATCTCCAACGAGCACAACAAGGTTGACACGATGATTTTTCACCGAGGTTCACGTGCTTGCCGCAAGACGCTAGTCCCGTTGTGGCGACACACTCACTTGACGGATGACAAACTTAATGGCCAATGCCAAATCCCCGGTGGGAGCTCAATCAACCGATCACAAGAGAGGGTCCAACAAGCCACGAGCAATCCACTAGTGCTCCTTTCGCGATCTCCCGCGGGGTAAGGAACGACCCCTCACAATCACCACCGGTGTGGCCTCAAACAAGCTCCACTTGAGCTCAACACCGCCTCTTGCTCCAAGCCGCTAGGAAACCGGGCAAATTCCCAAGATAACAAGAATCCCGCGGCTTCTCCAAGGATGAAGTGCCTCTAGATGCAACCGATGATGCAATGCACTTCAATCACTCTCAATCTCACCAAGAATTCGAGTTAATGGATGGAGAGATGAGTGGAGAGGAATCACAAATGCTCACTAGCAAGTTGAAAGCTTCAAATGTGCAAGAGAGAGGTCCATGAACCAGCCAACATGGTATATATATGGCTCCTCTAGAAATGGAGCCGTTGCTCCAAAAATTTCCTTTTCACAAGATGGCCCGGACGCGCCCGGGCCGGACGCACCGGTCCGGCGGGTCCGGTCGGTGCTTCCGGTCGCATCCGACAAGCCTCGGGCCCACAATACCGCACCCCTTCTTCGTCGGCGTCCGGTCCACGGGGGTCCGGTCGTGGACCGAAGCGTCCGATCCAGCGGTCCGATCGCGGCGTCGGCGGCAAAACCACGCTGCGAGCTCTACGCGAGACGCCGACCGGAGCCACCGGTCGGTCGCGTCCGGTCACCATCAGCCAGCGTCCGGTCGCCCAAAAAACAAAGATGTCTTCATCTTTTCTTTTGCTCTTTGCTTCAATCTTGCTTTGCCACTTGCCATGGGTCGCCAACACGTCGAAATGATCACGTTATCATCCATGTTAGCACGTCGAGAAGTTAGGCAAGATCGAAGTTAGTGCTCTCAAGTCCTAAATGCAATATGCAAGGCGATATGGACCTAGAAGCACTTCATGCAAGGATTGTCGCGGCATTCCCTCTTGATAGTCGGCTATCTATCCTACAATGTGATCACCACGCTCTCTATCGTGTCTTGATCACCGAAAAGGAAAACCCTATCAAGTATACCTTTGCCTTGATCTTCGGGTTCCTCTCAAGCCGATCACCGAGCTTGACGGTCCATCAAGTCCACCGACTTTGTCCATGTTCATGATCATCATGCTCCTTGTCATCCACCTAATCCTTTCTTAAGATACATACTTAGAGCAAAGGATTAGTCCACAATGTCGTCATCAATTTCCAAAACCAAACATGAGATTTCAATCTCCCCCTTTTTGGTAATTGATGACAACTCTAAACACAAAGATTTGAAATAAAATTCAATTGAACTTGAATTGCTTGCCCATAGAAATTTGATCATGAATCAAGGATTGGACAAACATTTCAAGGTTCGGTTTTGGTAGTAGTAGCTCCCCCCTATATGTGCTTCCATGTGTTTGGTTCAATTTTGGCACATATGTTGGATAGAAATCTTGGGGAGAGACACTAATACCAAAAAGAGATGCTAGGTTCTAGAAATTGGACCTTTGAAGCGTGAAACCATCGAGTCCTTAGCATCATGTATCTAGACATTCATCAAGAACTCAACATACCCCATGAGATTAATATTATAGGCTAAAATGTGAGCTTTGTCTAGATACATCCTATGCATGCTAGTTGATCAATAAATTTTCAAAAACTAACATACACCAAGCAATTTGTATAAATTTAGATTGCCAATACAACATTACATTAGATTGCCAATGCAATCATGTATATTGCATTTAGATTGCCAATGCAACATTACATTATGATCATACACATACAAATGCACAAATAGTCTATGAGCTTGCTCCCCTATTTGTGTGATCCTTTCCAACATCTTTGTGACTTATTTCTCCCCTTTGTCAACAATCACCAAAAAAGGTGTAAATGAGAGAAATCAAGTCAATCAAAGTATCACATGTGGTCTCATCTAGATCACTTGCCTTTCCATGTATTCAAGTTTGAACCAAGGACAAGCTTCTTCACACCTCATATAAATATAAGGGTTATCTTGCACCATGTTAGAATACACATCAATAGCTCATTTTCTAGAGTTGACACTAGAATTGCAAGCACATAAACATGTCATATGCCACCACTAGTTCATAGAACCAATCAAAGCTATAGTGGTGCCACACATACATTGAAATCATTTGATTTTCATGAATGAGCCTATTAGATTGCATGATGTCTAGATGCACTAAACAAGTCCTTAGCTATATATGAATGCCATGACAACCAACTATTACCTTGGGATTTATCGAAGGAGAGGCATGTCATATAAGTGGGGTGCATCAACTCAAGTTGGAGAAGTCAATAATGTTCAATTCTCCTTTAGCATGCAAAACCTCTTCTCATCAAGTGGCTTGGTGAATATGTCGGCTAGTTGATCTTCGGTGCCAATACCCATGATACAAATATCACCCTTTTGTTGATGATCTCTTATTAAGTGGTGCCTTATATCAATGTGCTTTGTTCTTGGATGTTGAACCGGATTTTGGGTCATCTTCCTTGCACTTTCATTGTCACAAAACAATGGGACTTTGTCAAATTGGAATCCAAAATCCTTCAATGTTGACCTCATCCAAAGTAATTGAGTGCAACAACTTCCCGCACTAATTTATTCGGCCGGCGGTTGAGAGAGCAACACTATTTTGCTTCTTTGAAGACCATGATACTAGTGACCTTCTAAGGAATTGACATGTGCCACTTGTGCTCATTCTATTGATCTTGCACCCTCCATAATCGAAATCCGAATATCCAATCAAATCAAACTTGGATCCCTTTGGATACCAAAGTCCAACATCTTGTGTGCCCTTCAAGTATCTCACAATTCTCTTTGTTGCCTTGAGGTGACTCTCTCTAGGATCGGATTGATATCTAGCACACATGCCCACACTAAATGCAATGTCCGGTCTTGATGCGGTTGCATAGAGCAAACTTCCAATCATGGACCTATACTTCTTTTGCTCAACCATCTTGCCACTAGGGTCGGGATCAATGCTTCCATTGGTTGCCATTGGTGTGTACATTGACTTGGCATCTTGCAAATCAAACTTTTTGATCATGTCTTTGATGTACTTGGTTTGACTAATGAATGTGACATTCTTCAATTGCTTGATTTGAAGACCAAGAAAGAATGTGAGCTCTCCAAGCATTGACATTTCAAACTCATTTGCCATCATCTTAGCGAACTCTTCACAATAGTCTTGGTTGGTTGAACCAAAGATAATGTCAACAACATATATTTGCAACACAAACAAGTCATCTCCAATCTTCTTGGTGAAGAGAGTGGTGTCTAACTTGCCCATCTTGAACCCTTTAGAGAGGAGAAAGTCTCTCAACCTCTCATACCATGCTCTAGGTGCTTGCTTCAAGCCATACAAAGCCTTCTTCAACTTATACACATGGTTGGGATACTTCTCATCTTCAAAGCCCGGGGTTGTTCAACATACACCAACTCATTGATGAAGCCATTCAAGAATGCACTCTTCACATCCATTTGATAGAGCTTGATGTCATGAGCACATGCATAAGCAAGCAAGATTCTAATTGCTTCAAGTCTAGCAACCGTGCATAGGTCTCTCCAAAAATCAAGACCCTCTACTTGAGTAAACCCTTGAGCTACTAGCCTTGCCTTGTTCCTCACAACAATTCCATCTTGATCTTGCTTGTTCTTGAAGACCCACTTGGTTCCAATCACATTGTAATCCTTTGGCCTTTCCACCAAATCCCATACATCATTTCTCTTGAAGTTGTTCAACTCTTCATGCATTGCATTTATCCAATCTTCCTTCTTCAAAGCATTTTCAATGTTCTCCGATTCTTCTTGTGCCACAAATGCATGGTGAGCACAAAAGGATGTCAATCTTCTTCTAGTAACCACTCCACTATTGATGTCACCAACAATTTGATCAATTGGGTGATCTCTTGTAATGTTGGATGGTTGCATTACTTGCACTTGATGACTAGGATGGGGAGTTGGACTAGGTTGTTGCTCTTGATCTTGATTCTCATCATGAGTGCCACTAGTGCTAGCTTCATTTGTGTTGATGTCAACCGTAGTGGTAGGCAATGGAGTGTCTTCATCATCATCAACTTGTCTTGGCCGAATGTCACCAATATCCATTGTCCTCATTGCATTCTTCAAGTTGGAACCACTCACATCATCATGATTTTCAACTTCATTTTGAGAGCCTTGGGTTTCATCAAATTCAACATCATGAACTTCTTCAAGCTTGCCACTACCCAAGTTCCACACTCTATATGCTTTGCTTGTGGTTGAGTATCCAACTAGGAAACCTTCATCACATTTCTTGTCAAACTTACCCAATCTTGTGCCTTTCTTGAGAATGTAGCATTTGCATCCAAAGACTCTAAAGTAACCAATGTTGGGCTTTCTTCCATTGAGCAACTCATATGGTGTCTTGCCAAGCATCCCATGGTAATAGAGACGGTTGCTACAATAGCAAGCCGTGTTGATTGCTTCGGCCCAAAAGGAATGGCTAACATTGTATTCACTAAGCATTGATCTTGCCATTTCAATCAAGTTTCTATTCTTCCTCTCAACTACACTATTGGATTGTGGAGTGTAGGTTGGTGAGAATTGATGTCCAATTCCAAGCTCATCACACAACTCTTCAATTCTTGTGTTCTTGAACTCACTCCCATTATCACTTCTAATCTTTTTGATGGATGTTTCAAACTCATTTTACACTCTCTTGACAAAGGTCTTGAATAGCTCAAACACATCATTCTTGTCATGCAAAAAGAACACCCATGTATATCTTGTGTAGTCATCAACTATGACAAAACCATATTTGTTGCCTCCAATGCTAGAATATGATGTTGACCCAAACAAGTTCATGTGTAGCAACTCAAATGCCTTGCTTGTACACATGATGCTCTTGGTTGGATGTGCATTGCCATGTTGCTTCCCGGCTTGACATGCTCCACAAGGTTTGTCCTTCTCAAACTTCACATCATCCAAGCCTCTAACCAAGTCATGCTTCAACAACTTGTTCAATTGCTTCATTCCAACATGACCAAGCCTTCTATGCCACAACCACCCTTTGCTAGCATTTGAGAGTAAACATGTTGTCAACTTGGCTTATTTTGAGTTGAAGTCAACAAGGTAGAGATCACCATATCTAAATCCCTTTGAAGATCATGTTTGCACCATCACCACTAACCACTTCAACTTCTTGACTTGTGAATATGCACTTGTACCCATGGTCACAAACTTGAGACACCGACAAAAGGTTGTAATCAAGATTATCAACTAGCAACACCTTTGATAGACTCTTCTCTTGAGTGATAGCAATCTTGCCTAGCCCCAACACATTGCCTTTCTTGTCATTGCCAAATGTGATTGACTCATACTCATCAATGCCCTTGATGCTAATAGACTTCAACATATGAGAATCCCCGGTCATGTGTTGAGTGCACCCACTATCCATTATCCAATGCTCTCCTCCGGCATGGTAATTGACCTACAAGACAAGATCAATTTTTCTTAGGTACCCAATGTTGCTTGGGTCCTTCAAGGTTAGTCACCAAGGCCTTTGGTACCCAAATGGCTTTCCTTTTTGAGCCCATCCATGGTGTACCAATGAAACTAGCACGAACATCATTGTTCTTCTTCACAAGCATATAGGAATGATCAAGCTTGATAGAAGAAACATTGGCTTTCTTGTTCATGCACTTTGGCTCTAAGTGGCCAACTTGCTTGCAAGCTTTGCAATAGCTACCATTGTTCTTCACAAAACATGTCTTGTGAGTTACAAGGGCGGCCTTGCCTTTCTTGGGGATATAGCCTAAGCCCTCCTTATACAAGGATGCCCTTTGGCTACCCAAGCACATAAGCAAGCGGTCCTCACCACCATAGGCCTTAGCCAAGGAGTGATTGAGCTCCTTTACTTCCCTCTTTAAACATGCATTCTCATTAATAAGCATTGTGTTGCATGTATCTTCACTAGAGATGGATGTGCTAGTGATAATGCTAGTGGAGGTGTCACACTTAGGAGATGAATCATCAACTAGAATATCACACATGATGCTAGCATTGCATGTACTAACATCTTCCACAACTTGGCACAACTTGTGCTCTTCTAGTAGAGAGGAGTGAGCTTTCTCTAACTTAGAATGAGATTTCTCAAGCTTCTTATGGTCTACCTTTAGACTCTCATAAGATGCCCGAAGCTCATCAAATTCTTGCTTAAGGCTTTTTATTTCCTTACGCAAGCCCTTGGCCTCCTTCCTACTATCCTTGTACATGTCAATACTATCATCAAGCATTGTTTTCAATTCTTCCTTAGTGTAAGTTGGCTCCTCATCATCACTATCACTATCACTATCATCATCATCATCTTTAGTGATAGATTGTACTTTAGTGGCCTTAGCCATGAATCATGATGAAGGAGTGTCGAAGAGGGAGATCTTGTCATGCATAGCAAGGTGAGCTTGTCCCTTCTTCTTCTTCTTGTCTTCCTCTTCATCACTTGAGGAAGATGAGCCATCATTATCCCACATAGCCACATGGGACTCATTCTTCTTCTTGGGCTTCTTCTCCTTCTCATTCTTAGCATCATTCTTCTTCCTTGCTTTCTTGATGCCCTTCTCATCATCACTCTCATATGGGCACTCGGCAATCAAGTGACAATCATCATGGCAATGAAAGCATGTCATGTTGCCTTCATTCTTGCTATCCTTGATCTTTTTCTTGGATGATTGCTTCTTCTTGTTTTTTTTCGATGAGATGTAGCTCTTCTTCACATACTTGCCCAATTTTCTCACAAAGAGAGCCATGTGCTCATCAATGTCACTACCACTTTAGAAGTGCCATCCTCTTCATCACTTGACTCTTCCTTCTTCTTCTTGCCCTTGGATGATGAGCTAGCCTTGAGTGCCAAGCTCTTCTTGTCCTCTTTCTTATCTTCATCCTTGACCTTCTTGTTTGCCTTGTTGATGAGCTCTTGCTTCTTCTTGTCATCTCTATAAGAGTCATCGGTCATCACCTCATCAAGCAATTGGTTGGGTGTCAAATCCTTCAAATTTGTCCTCACAAGCACGGTGATGAACATCCCAAACCGCTCGGGCAAACACCTCAAGAACTTCATGTTGAAAGTCTTGTTCTTGATCTCTTCTCCTAGTGCATTGAGATCATTCACCAACACTTGCATGCGGTGGAACATCTCCGGCACACTTTCATCATCTTCCATCTTGAAGCTATTGAATTCTTCAAGCTTGATGTAGGCTTTAGCTTGCTTGACGCCTTCGGTTCCTTCATAGCATTCTTCAAGCTTCTTCCATATCTCATGAGCAATGGTGAGTGACTTGACTTGCTCAAACACTCTATCATTGAATGCCTCATGGAAAGCACTCACGGCCACATCATTGGCATATAGCTTCTTTTCTTCGGCGGCGGTTGGCTCATTTGGTTTGGCCACCTCAAACTTGCTCTCGGTCACAAGCCGCACTTCTCTGTTGATTGACTTGAGGTGTGCGGTCATCTTCACCTTCCAATAGGTAAAGTTGGTGCCATCGAAAGGTGGCGCCTTCTTGGTGTTGTTGACATGAAACATCGTAGCCATTTTGTCACCGTAGGTTGTTAAGCCACTCAAAATGCGGTGCCTCGCTTCGATACCACTTGAAAGATCCTAATGGCTAGAGGGGGGTGAATAGCCTATTAAAAAATTCTACAAACAACACTAAGCAAGGCGGTTAGTAAATAAGACGGCGTAGCGAATAAGCAAGTGTTTCAAACTAATTACGCAAGCCTCCGAGCAATTCTAGCAATCCTAATGTTTCTAATCACAAGCAAAGGCTAGGTTGCTAAGATACTCCTAGGTGGACAAGGTATACTAACTAATTCTACCTCTAGGAGCTAACAAGACTAAGCTAACTAAAACACTACTCAAGCTACCAAGCTAAGCAAAACTACACAAGATATATCAAGGTAAATGCACGTGGAGTAGTGAATGATATACCGAAGCGTCGATGTGTGTAGAGGTGGAACTCAATCACCGTGATCAATCAAGAAATCTCCAACGAGCACAACAAGGTTGACACGATGATTTTTCATCGAGGTTCACATGCTTGCCGGCACGCTAGTCCCCGTTGTGGCGACACACTCACTTGACGGATGACAAGCTTAATGGCCAATGCCAAATCCCCGGTGGGAGCTCAATCAATCGATCACAAGAGAGGGTCCAACAAGCCACGAGCAATCCACTAGTGCTCCTTTCGCGATCTCCCCGGGGTAAGGAACGACCCCTCACAATCACCACCGGTGTGGCCTCAAACAAGCTCCACTTGAGCTCAACACCGCCTTTTGCTCCAAGCCGCTAGGAAACCGGGCAAATTCCCAAGATAACGAGAATCCCGCGGCTTCTCCAAGGATGAAGTGCCTCTAGATGCAACCGATGATGCAATGCACTTCAATCACTCTCAATCTCACCAAGAATTCGAGTTAATGGATGGAGAGATGAGTGGAGAGGAATCACAAATGCTCACTAGCAAGTTGGAAGCTTCAAATGTGCAAGAGAGGTCCATGAACCAGCCAACATGGTATATATATGGCTCCTCTAGAAATGGAGCCGTTGCTCCAAAAAATTTCCTTTTCGCAAGACCGGGACGCCCGACCGGACGCACCCGGCCGAGTCGGTCGCGGGTCCGGGCGGTGCTTCCTCGTCGCATCCGGCAAGCCTCGGGCCCACACCGGCACCCCCTTCTTCGTGCGTCCGGTCCACGCGGAGGGTCCGGTCGTGGACGGAAGCGTCGATCGCGGAGTCCGATCGCGGCGTCCGGCAAAAAAACCACGCCGCGAGCTCTCTCGCGACGCACCGACCGGAGCCACCGGTCGGTCGCGTCACCATCCATCCAGTCCGGGTCGCCCGAAAACAAACATGTCTTCATCTTTTCTTTTGCTCTTTGCTTCAATCTTGCTTTGCCACTTGCCATGGGTCGCCAACACGTCGAAATGATCACGTTATCATCCATGTTAGCACGTCGAGAAGTTAGGCAAGATCGAAGTTAGTGCTCTCAAGTCCTAAATGCAATATGCAAGACGATATGGACCTAGAAGCACTTCATGCAAGGATTGTCGCGGCATCCCTCTTGATAGTCGGCTATCTATCCTACAATGTGATCACACGCTCTATCGTGTCTTGATCACCGAAAAGAAAAACCCTATCAAGTATACCTTTGCCTTGATCTTCGGGTTCCTCTCAAGCCGATCACCGAGCTTGACGGTCCATCAAGTCCACCGACTTTGTCCATGTTCATGATCATCATGCTCCTTGTCATCCACCTAATCCTTTCTTAAGATACATACTTAGAGCAAAGGATTAGTCCACAAGTGTCGCCATCAATTTCCAAAACCAAACATGAGATTTCAACAAAAAACGGCCCTCGCTACCGCCGTTTTGCAATGTTGTCGTTGTTGATGTGCTTGGGCGAAGATGGAGACGCCGACCTTTGTTGGCTGCGCACCACCCTCTAGTACCTTTAATAAGGCCGTGACGTAGTGGCGATGTTTGTCGAGGAAGACGATCTCCATTGCCGGTGTGTCCAAGCTGTTGCTCCCGGTTGGAGCTTGATGGTTCTAGCGATCGCGCGGTAGGTTGTCGCCAATTTGTGTTGCCATTTGATGAGGGATGGGAGCCTCCGGGTAGTGACGGCCGTTGAGGTAGGAGGTTGATGTGGGTGGTATGTACCTCTTGTCATCGTCGGTGAAGCTCACAAGTCGAGGCTTGTCAAGATGGAAGCGTCCGAAGTCTTGGGCGGGTGGATCGCCGTTTTCTTTGTGTAGGGTGCCTCTGGGTGTATTGCAGCCCACGGCCGTTGGCGTAGTCGCATCGGGCGTATGTCGTGGTGAGGAACATGGGAGCCAACTGGTATGGTTCTCGTCATCCTCGCCGCGAGTCGCGTCGTCGACGCCGCGATGGTTGTTGGTGTCGCCGTTGAAGGACGCCCCACAACCGGTGAGTGTGGCACCATGGTATGTTGTCTCCGCTTCTCCGCGGGCGCCTTTGGTGATGCGGAGGAGCCAAAGAAAGAGGAGTGCCATTGTCGCCGGGTTGGCAACCGCGGTACCTGATGTTACGCTTGGCGTGGTGCCGATGATGTCGCCTTTGCCGAGCTGCAGTTTGAATGATGGTGTTCTCCACCATTGTCGATGTCGGCCGAATGTCCAAAGAAGTGTAGTAGGTCGCCGCCGAAGGTCGGCGAGTGAACAACCGCCTCCTTGGTGGCGCTGGAGGGGCGTCGGTGTTCTCGTCGGCCGTGACGCCCATGTGTGGAACGCCGTGGTTGCCAATGTCGAGGTTGGCCCGCGAGGATGTCGTCGTGGTTGATGCCCTTGTAGTTGTTGTCGATGGTAGGCATGGTGAAGACGTAGTCGACATCGGGGAACGTCATTGGCGTTGGCATCCTTGAGGACGTCGTTGCCGCTCATGGCGCCCATGGTAGCGTCCTTGTCGTTGACGCCGAGGGTGTCGTTGTTCTCATCGATGATGCCGGGGTCGAAGACGTCTTGGTTGGACGACGTCGGCGACATCGTTGGAGCATGGGTGATAGAGGTAGAAGCTCCTTGTTGAAAGGGATGGACTTGCCTCGGTGACGTGGAGCGTGTGATGTCTGGTCGGCGAAGTTGTTGGCGTTGTTGTTCATGTCGCCGTTGTTGTCCGGATGTCGTGGGCGTCGGGGTTGAGATTGACGACGTCGATCTTGACGTCGATTGGCGTCGTTGAGTCGTTCTTGTTGGCACTCGGATGTTCCCAATGTCAAGGATGATGTTGGTAGTGACCGGGAACTTATTCGTGACATTGTAGTAGCCGTGAGACGTTGGCCTAGTTGGGTAGGCTTTTTCGTCCGAACGCCGTGGACGTCGGTGGTAGCCTCCTGTTACGACGATATGGAGAGCAACAAAGGGGCGCCCATGGGGTAAGCGTGCTCGTTGCTTGCAGCGTCGATGATCATGGAGGGGGCGGCGTGGGGCGGCGCCGGTAGGGAGCGTCGTCACCGTCGGCGGCCCCATGGCGGGGGCGTCGTCGGTGGTGGGCGAGGTGGCGTCGTGGCGCGTGCGTCGAACAAAGAAGGCCGCGTGCTTCGGTGTTGCTTCTTTGTCTTGGCCACCGGGTCGTCGTGGATGTTGATGGGAGCGTTGGTGATGTCGGGGAGCGGCCATGGCAGCGGTGGCGTTGTTGGTGGCGCCCGTGGCCGTGTCGCCAAAAAGATTCAACTTCGAGAGTGTCGCCGTTATGCGTCGTCGGGCGGTATTCATCCAACTTCTCCGAGGAAGGCGTTGAAGGTGGCCCGGATTTTCCTCCGGTGATCACGAAACTCCCAAAACTCCATCCGGGCTCGGCGATCATGTGGCTGTCCATCGATCTTGGCGTTGGTGATGGTCGGAAGCCGTCGGTGGTGGGAATCGTCCTGGTTTCCGGATACCATTTGTCGATTCGGCTAGATTGGGCTTGAATTGACACGATTGCTGATCGTCGGGCGATCTTGACGGCCGGGCGGTGATGGTGTAGATGGTGATTGGGGCGGTTTGGGGGAGTAGTAGGGAGGAAGAAGAAGAGGAGGAAGAAGAGGGAGAAGCGGCGGCAGGGGGCGGCGCCATGCCGCCCCGGGAAGGGCGGCGCTGGGCGGGCGCGGGCGGGCGGCGGCGTGGCGCTGCCTACGGAGGGCGCTACGAGGGAGGCGGCGGCCAGCGGAAGGCGCGGGCGGCGAGCTAACGGCAGCGCATCGCGACGATGCAAGGAGAGAGATTGAGAGCTAGAGAGTCGGAGAGTTTTTGGGTGTTACCCCTTTAATTTTTCTAATTAAAATCCAAACGACATTACAGCTCCTTGTATTTATAGTCCAGGGAAGACTTGCACGCTAAGTAATCTCTAGGAGGTTTCCCTTATAGATTGGAATACCTATCTCACAAGCAACCTATTTATTTCCTATTTTATTCCTGTCTTTATTCCTTAAATATTCCTTACTTAATTCGCGGCTTGGCGACGTAAGCGCTGTTACGGCGGGCGGCGGCGCTCGCCGAGGTGCGCTTGGCCAAGGCCTTGGGCCCTAGGGCGGCGGCGGTTCCTCCCTTGTTGGGCCCTATTCCGCGATCTCTTTTTGGTTCATGACATGGGATGTGGCCAAACAAACTACTGTTACTAGCGTTGTGAAGATTAGCATTTTTAGACTAGTGTGTGTCAGCTAGCATGGCACGGGAAGTGGAGACGATGATTATTCAGAAAAATTTAAAGGATGCAACTTCTGGTTCTTTTGTTGTATTAAGAAATTATCCGAGGTTGTTTCTCAGTTCTCTAACTAGAGCTCATGTGTTTTGAAGTCTAACGGTAATTTGCCTTCATTTATCTAACTTTGTGGTTTCGTCACTGGCTTTTTTTAAATAAAGACAGACCACTATTTCATTTAGAGGAGTTAACATTATAAGTTCAATTAAAAACGACTAGTTTTCCAATGAAAAATTGTCCCGAGGTTTAGTACTGTGTGACTTTAACCTTTATTTTGACATCAGATATTCGAACAACAATTTAAAAAGAACTTAATATAAAAAATTCCAGACATTTCAAATTTAAGTAAAATTTAACAAATTGAACATGCTTAATCAACTATCATCTAAATTCAATAGAGTTAGGTTACGTTCAAGGGTTATTATCATCTTTGATTTTTTTATTCTTAATTTATTTGTTTGGCATTAATTTAGCATGGTCTAAACACAGGGACCAACGGTGGCTTCGAATTCAAAAAACTGAGATAAAATCATAAAGTTGAAAAAGACAAGGTTAAATCACAATTAGCCTTTAGATTAGAGCAGAGCGGGGGAGCACTAAGAGCATCTCCAATGCATCCTAAACCATCTCCCAATCTTGTTTTTTTAGGGAAAAAGAAAAACTCCCTCCAACGGCGGTCAATACCATGTCCCAATCTTTGGGCAACTCCAAAACACACTGGCAAGTAACGCCGTATATATCCATCGGCTCGGCACGCACTCCTATCCTCATCGCGGAACTTCCTTCGCGGGAGGGAAGTTTCACGGAACTTCCTTCGGCGTGTCCGTCCCTCGCCGCCGCCCGCCCGTCGCGAGGACCGGCCTCTCCGCGGTGAGGGCGATCTCCGACGATGTCGCCGAGAAGAGGAGCTGCAGTCGCTGCCTCGCGGGGCTGGCGGATGTGCGAGCCGGTTGGAGACCGAAGGAAAGAAAGCCATAGAATCCTTGCAGTGCGTTTTCATGATCTAGTAGCTCTCGATCGGTAGAGGAAAAGGTAGCTATCCTGCCTCGATCGTGGGGCTCGCGGATGTACTGCTCCATCCCAGCAGGTGCGCTCGCCCGATCACGCAAGTAGATGGTCCGCCTCGTCAGGTCATCGGCAAAGAGCTGGTCCTAGTTCATCGATCGGCAAGGGCCGCCAAGCAGTGCTCATCGTCATTCTTTTTTATTTATTTTTTGTGGTCACTACCGATCGTCCGGATTGCTGTGGGATAGGTCCAAGGGATTGTTGCAAGTACGATCATCTAGCTGATTCATATGGCTTTGATCCTGTGCAGGCAGCAGGCATCTGACGGGAGCTCACGTCAGTTCTGTCGTCGTCAAACAAAAATCTATGCTGATCCTCTGAACAATTATCAGCAGTCAATCAATAGAACGTCAGGAGAATGTCCTTGCCCGGCGATGTGTAGCAGCCTGGACGACGTACACGAACGTCCAGCGGCAGCTGTAGTACCAGGGGCCGGCGATCGATGACCACGCGAGATCGATCGCGCAAGAGGAACCTGTGCGGAGGAGAGGACCCGGCGGCGCGTAGAAAGGATCGCTACTCCCCCATCAACTACCAGGCCAACTAATCTCATCTAGTGGGGTCAAATTTGATTATTGGAGATAATTATAAAGTACTGTTGGACATTGGTATTTTTTTCCTACCCTAATTTTTTTTGAGAGGTCCTAAACACATGGATATTGGGAGAAAAAATATAGGGTACTGTTGGAGATGCTCAATATGCCAACTTCTATTGGGCCAAATGAAGTTGATGCATACACAATGGGTGTGTTTGGTTTGTTGGTTTATTGGAGCCTGGCCAGCAAATATAGCCGGGGCAGCCCAGGCCTGGTCCTAGGTAGCTAACCACCCTATGTTTGGTTGCATGCAAATGTGAGTCTGGCTGCAAATGAGTTCCTGTTTGGTTGGGGAGTATTTCTAAGATAGAATCACCGTAGCTGAACATGGGTAAATTTACCCATTATGAGCATTTCGTCGAACGCATTCAGAGATGAAATCTCCGTCGTCGTCGATTCCTTCCGTTCATGCTTGTCCTCCTCCCATCGACATCACAACACACATCCAGCATCAAGGTGACAAGTACTGCTGCTCTTCCCTACCGAACCACCGCCACTCAGCATGAGCTGCAACTCACTGCCACCACCGCCGCTCGAGCAGCACGACGACGGCCGGACGAGAGCTCCAGCGCTGGACAACACGCCGATGCAGATGAGGGCGACCGATGAGGCCGAGCGAGACGCGCCGGCCCGAGAGGCGCCGTCGGGTCAGAAGTTGATGAGGTTGGAGAGGAGCACCCCGAGCGTGAGGAAGAATTGGTAATCCCGCCGTCAGGGCGCCGCGCCATCGCGGCAGGGACATCTCGGCAAGTAATAGGGGAGCGGCCTACATATCTCGAAGCTCGGGCTCACGGACTGCTCGCCCGTGTTAGGGAACCGGTGGCTCCTCCGACATCGCCGCCCCGACGCCTCATGTCGGGATGACGAGCATTTCCATGCGCATCTCCGATGAGCACCTCCACAAGAGTGCGCTGGCGGGATCCCGCGAAGATGCACGTGGAGATCTCGGACGGAGTGGGGAGGAGGAAAAAGACAGGTGCAGATGCCCCAGAAGGATCCCGCGGCCGCGCGAGACCCTGGCCAGTGGAGATCTCGGATGGGCGTTGCCGAGAGACCCTAGTCGCACTCGATCGGTGAGAAAGAAGGAAAGGGGAGCGGCGGTGTGACAGGTGACGGGGGAGACCGGAGGTGAGACGAAGCATGCTAAAAAAAAACGGCCGGGGTCCGTTTTCTAGGAGCCTGGCTACCAGCTCGGCCAAGGCCAACCAAACGCCCGTTTTTGACCCAGGCTAGCCTGGTTGGGTTGGAGCCGACCAACCAAACAACCCCAATGTTCCTACTAGCCTTCTCCTATAAACCGGTCTTTCATGAGATGTAACAAAGCAAAGGTGAAACACGGGAGAAAAGCCCTCATTTCTCTCGTTGTGTTCCCGTGTGCGAACTATCTTATGAGTTTCATCTGCACAGCTACCACAACGGGGTGGTGGCGCAGTTGGCTAGCGCGTAGGTCTCATAGCTATTGAGTTATCCTTGTCGAGTTCGAGCCTCTCTCACCCCAAATAATTTCGGCCGAACCGGTGATGAAATGCTCAGTGACACATGGGTCGTCCGCGACTTGTTAGGGATGAAAGTGGTATGGATAATCCTCCGCACCCGATCCGTTCGAATCCGAATTTTAAGAATATGGAGAAGTGTTTTTAATATCCGTGCGGATGCGGATAATCCGAATCCGACTATATCTTGGATGTGGCGTAGGATATGGTATTAGCAAAATCCGGCGGATATGGATTATCCGATAATTAAACGTGGATTATCCGATGCGTATAATAGGATATCCGAATATTTGAAGTCCCAAACACAACAATAATTTAACTATCTTTTTGCTATATATAGAATGGTATTATAGTGATTGCATATTTGCTTAATTTAGGTGTTATTAGGCAACGGAGGCGACCCATATCGTACTCACGCACCGGCGAGTAAGTTCCTCTCCGTCTTTTGTATTATTCTTGATCCATGTATCCATGAACACACCCGGTCGACTTTGCATTGCCGCTTGTATTAATTTTATATTGATGGTGATTATTTTGAATTGCATTGCCGTCGTATGATTTTGGTTAAAAATTGTTTCTCATTATAAAAAATAACATGTATAAGCATATATAATCCGATTTCTAAAAGTCCGCTTCGCTCCGACACGGTCCCGAACCCGTACCATTTCCGACATCCTAAAAAAATCCGTGATTCGCATCCGAATCCGTCTGAATATCCGTCCGCTCCGAATCCGATTAGAAAAATAGGATTAGGATATGGGAGAGCCATTATCCGCTCCCGATCCGATCCGTTTTCATCCCTACGACTTGTCATCTCCTAGATGAAGCGAGCACCTCTGAGCTTCGGCCCAAATTTTTTTTACTCCGACATCACAGACAAACCTGGTCCGTTGATTTGTAATCCATCGAACGCAGTCTCCCCCACACTCTCAATCCACCGCCGTCGCAGACTCGCTCGCAGCTGCCGGCCACGATGCCGCCGCCGCTGCGCCTCCACCTTGTCCTCCGCTCCCAAACCCTAGCCCCTCTACTCCAGCGAGGACCCAGCTGCGACACGCCCCTTTGCCGGCCCAGGAGGTGCATCTCCGTTCGCGCCTCCGCTGCGGGCGTCGCCGCGACGGCGGCGCAGCAACCTGAACTTGGTTGGGTTTTTTTTTTTTTTGGTTTGTTTTTCCTTCACGTCGTCGTTGGTCGGCGAGTTTGCTGAAGTTGTGGAGTGCGTTTCTGTCGCAGGGGTGGAGGAGGCGGTGGTGGGCTTCGTCACCGGTAAGAGGAAGGCCACCGAGGTAGCTCACGCGTAGGTACTAATCCTCATTTGTGATTAGTAATTGTTGTTAAGATGTGTATACTGTAAACTTATCATCCAACACTGAATTCGCTCAGTTGCTGAAATTAACAGCTTGGAATCCCCATTGTTGATTATAAGTATTAAAATGTGTATACTGTGAACTTCTCTTCCAACTTGCGCTGAAATTAGCAGCATGGAATTCTTCTGTAAATAGCCACCTAGAACAATGCCCTATGTTTACTTTGCTGCTGTAGAGGTAAATCGTTTCGTTGCATGTAGATACAGTAACTCAAGTGAGATATGTAAGAGGAACTATCGCCATGTTTCTCTGATAGGCAATAGCTAATTTTTTGTGCATGTTTATGATTAGGGTGTGGAGAAATATTGTTCGAAAAGGGGATGCGGTGGTTGATGCCACATGCGGGAATGGCAATGACACGCTAAGCTTTGCTTAAGATGGTGGCTGATGAAACAGGCCGTGGGTGTGTTTATGGGATGGACATTCAAGGTTCCGCGATTGAGAGTACTTCCTTGTTTCTGAAAATGGCCGTGCATGATGAATATCAGGTGTGGATTTTGAACTATTGAAGTCTGTACCTAATTTCCCTTGAAGGAAACAAAAAAAAAGATTAAAAATAACAAGGCATTCAGATTTGACCTTAGTATTTAGAGACAGAGGATACTTGTCATCTTCTCATTGAATATGTAATAATATATTTGTACTCGTGAGTTGTGACTATATTTATTTTATGTGGCAGCAGGGACTAGTAAAACTATTTCCTATATGTCATAGTAGAATGGAAGAAATTGTTCCCAAAGATGCTCCTGTCAGGTGATCAAGGCCTTCCTAAGTTCATTGCTATTTGGAAATTTTGAACTTATTTAATAATATAATTCAACAAAACAGTTTCTGGAAAAGTGGAAATACCAGTTCAAGCAGTAACAATCCTAGACTTGCTTATTCACTGTGGCACATTAAGTTCTAGGCTTGTTGCTTTCAACTTGGGCTACCTTCCAGGAGGAGATAAAACTGTAATCACAGTGCCTAGGACAACTGAACTAGCATTGCAAGCTGCCAGCAGAATTCTCAGTTCTGGGGGACTCATAAGTGTTCTTGTATACATTGGACATCCAGGTGGAAGGTAAACACCAGTTGCAAACATTGTACCCATGTGCTGTGATATTGTTCGTTTATTTGTCACCAAAAACAATTTATGAGTGTACTAACAACTCTGGATTCTGGACAGGGGTGCATTTTTTTTTAATATAATTAAATAAACCAAACTATTTTCTGTTTGTTCTGTTATCTGACTTGCCAGCACAAGCTTGTTGTTTAACAGAACACTGAATTCTTGTCAAATATCACTTAAAAAAAGTGGGTCATGGGCTTATTGATTTTCTTCTTTTCTGATCCCTAGGGAGGAACTTCGATGTTGTTGAATCATTTGCATCAAGGCTTCCTGTGGACACATGGGCAACCTGCAAACTTCAAATGATCAATAGGCCAATTGCTCCAGTACTCATACTTCTCAACAAGAAATGATGAAAGTATTGATAGACACAATGATGGGACTTTTGGGCATTGACTTGTTAGTGATGACACTTGCTGATGGAGCTCAATACTGTGATGTACTCCCTCCGTTCCAAAACTTCGCAAGTGTGGGAAACATGCCATCAACTTTGACTAGATTTTTTAGAAAATACGTGCAACATTTATATCTCTAAATAAATTTGTTAAAAAACTAGACTTAAAGATCTTTCCGATGATACTAATTACTTAGTATAAATATTTATATATTTTAATATATAATTGCCGGTACATTATTCTCGGAAAGCGGGAATTGCAAGAGTTTTGGAACAGAGGGAGTATTAAGGATTCAAATTTCACCTTGACATTGGCTGCACTTTGGCCAAGTCTCTACATGGGGGGTTATATTACTAGCCAGCTAGCTGCATGGCATTCGTACAAACTTTGATTGGCAGCTGCAGTGTAACTTATCATGATTTTAATACCATTTCCGATGTGTTAAAACTTATTCATGACTTATATAATTCTCCACTTGATTGGTATTACAATTTTCATCTAGTAACAGGGGCTTGCTGCTTCATAGATGTGTTAAATGAGCTCCATACAGATTCCCATATAAATTCACCTACAGAAGCCATGCCTTTTGAATTCAGGTCCAGTCACCATGGGTACAAGCTCAACATTGCAGCACTGCTTCTAATTAAAACATAGGATTAACTACGGTACTGATGAGATCTGGCGTTTTCATCGAGACAGTCTCATTCTAATACTTACACTATTTTCTGTCCATTACACCATCTTAGCGTGCATCCAAGCACACATTTAGGGCGGCATGGAAGGCTCCCTGAACTTAAAGAGGCTGAAGGTTGCAAGCTGCTATGGAGTCAATGATCCATGCGCTGCTCACAACTTTGCCACCAGAGGCAGAGGCCAGAGCCTGAGCATCAAGTTGGCTACGATTAATATTGATGTCATCCCTTGATCTTGGTTTTGCCTTGTCTTGATTCTCGATGCTGTAGACGATGAGGATGAGGGAGCTGTCGTCAAGCAACTTCTGCTGATTTCTAGACACAGGCTTCCTTTGTAGGACAATTCCACCGGCTGCAACCACAAGGTCTTGCAGGTAGCCCCTGTAAGACTTGGTGTAATCTCCATGTAGATAGAACTCAATACCGTCGAATAATTTTGGTTGCTGCAGAATAAGGAAAAAAATGTTATTACCAGAAATATCCCTGCAAATAATCAACAATGTCCTTAACCAAACACTGTACTGATGTTGTTGGCTGTGACAGTGTAGATAATGAGACAAGTAGGTGGAGTATATAGCAACAGAAAATACTCTGACCTTATTTATAGCTCGTTGTCTGCCTAACCTAGGACCCTCAGCAGTTCCATGTACATCAGTGGAAACTTCAAATCTCGTTTCATCAACAGGTTCCATAAGTTCCATGCATGTTTTAACCCCTATGGAATGAAGTCGGTATTTAGCAACAAAGGGCAGCAATTTGTCAAGTGCAAACTATTCTTGTAATGAATTAATGATCGTTCCAACAGGTAATAAAACAGACTTACAGTCGATGGAGATAACCCATTTGCCATTCAAGATTGCCATCAGAAACTTCAGTGTGCGCTTGCAAGCACCAGACATGTTGGTTGAGGCAATAACATGGGTAACATTAGGACTCCAACTTGTTGAGATAGGCACACCAGCCACTTTTGCAAATTCTGATCTACGATTCCCTAAGGGTTTGTTCATTTTGCTTCAGTTGAAATGCATATGAAACAAGTATCATAAAGATTATCAGGAAACTGAGGACACAAGAAAACACCTTTTCTGTAGCTGAAAGGGCTGAACAGCAGAGAACCCATTTCTGTGGTGATCCAGATGGCCATGTCCATTTATTACCATGACCTTGACTAGTGTTTACTTGAGATGGCCTGTAAAGCGGTTATGTTACAGTAAGTATTCATATCTGCATCAAACTTTAGATTTTAAACTAACATGTTGTAAACACTAGAAAATACCCTTTTGGTGTTAGTTTCCTGTCCGGCTTCTTTTTCAACCCAGAAGTCTCTCTGGGCAACTTTGAAGATTGGTGCAAAGGGCATAGCATCACAAAGTTTTCCTGTCAGCAAAGAGAATAGAGAAAAGACAGAAATAAGGTGACAGTACTAGACTTTGCAAAACATTAAGCTATTCTAGTGTAATTGTTGAAAACACAAGTGTAACAACATGATATGAACTTACGTTATCCCATCTACATTCTGGGATTAATTTAGCACAGGTGAAGTGGAAGCTTTTTTCGACAACTTGTCTCGAAGCATCCAAGTGCAGCACCTTTGATTCCACAGCAAGCACATTTGATCCTTTTACTTCTAGCCAGCTCATTTGTAAGATTAAAGACAGAGTCATCTTCAAAGTAGACATCAGGAGCCCTTTGGTGGAAGAAAAATTATATACTTGAATTAACTAGGGATACTGAAAAATAAAGTTTTCCCAATATAAAATTCTATTAGAAAGGGCAGCGTACCACTCCAGACAGTTTTGTGGCAATGAACTACTCTAGGCCCTCCATTAAATGCAGCAGGTACCTGCTTTCCATCATGGTAGTGAACCATCTCTCCAGATTCCTTAAAAAATGGAAATTTTGGTTATTTTATTACCTTAGTTAAAGGAAGAATTTTTGTAAACCGACTTGTCTGATTTGTGCACATACCTCTGTGATATCATCAGAATGGCAGAAAGCGCAGACAAGCTTGGATGTTTTACCCTCGCACTTCTTCAGGACAGTATTGCTTAAAGTGCATGATCTGATAGTTCCTGAGTAATCTGGTTGTTCGATAGGTTTTACACTACCATTCTTAACAGAGACATTCCTTACTGAAGGAACTGTGTGTATGACCTCATTAAATTGGCACCTCCTTGGTAAAACGCTTGGTGTAGTTGATCCAATGTTTGATTCCATGTTTTGTTTACTTCTACAATCCAAGGGTTTATGTTGGGTGCAGCCTTTTGTGAGGCTGTGAAGCTGAAATGACTCTATTTCATTTTCAGCCTCTGAAAGAACTCTTCTCTTTTCAGCTACAACACCATCAGAAATTCTTCTGATTCGCTTCCCTCTTTGTTCAGATTTATTCTCAGCAATCTTCACTGCACTATCCCCTGCTATTTGAAGTTTGCTTCGACTGTTTTTATCCTTTTGGGGGATCCTTTCTGAAAGCTGGTTCTCAGGTGCTTCAAGATTTTCAGCCTCTGAAAAAACTCTTCTCTTTTCAGCTACAACACCATCAGAAATGCTTCTGATTCGCTTCCCTCTTTGTTCAGATTTATTCTCAGCAATCTTCACTGTACTATCCCCTGCTATTTGAAGTTTTCTTCGACTGTTTTTATCCTTTTGGGGGATCCTTTTTGAAAGCTGGTTCTCAGGTGCTTCAACGTCCAAACCAACTGCTTGAGGAAAAAATGTATCCATAGATTTATCACTAGAGAAGACAACTTCAGCGTTGTTGCCAGAGACCTTGTTTCCTCCATTCAATGTATTTCTATCCTTTTTACTGCTGTCCTTCTGGTGTGGCTTTGCAGCAATACTTACAGATATATTTGTAACTTGATGCTTAGCATCAGATTCTTTCGTACATAGTTTAGCACAACTGGGCAGTTTTGAATTTTTTCTGTTCCTAGCTTTTGCCATCTTTTTCTTCTTGATTTCTACAGCACTGACAGGCTGAGCTACATTACTTTCATGGTCTAACTTATCAAATGAAGCACCAAGATTCATAACTACACCATCATCCACCTCTGTGATTCGATCTAGAATATTCTTGGGCTGACCCTGAGCAAACAAAACAGCTGAGTAAATACATGGAAGACACAAGATGTATATATTCAGATTGTAAAGGTGGGAGAAGAACTGGAATATAGCCTCTGCCTCAATTAACCTAAATACCTGTTTTTTCAGTGGGGAAGAACGCAGCTCAGGGGAGCAAGGTCTTTGGCTCCATTCAAAGATTTCACTGTCAAATATCTCCGAAACTCCAGCTTTGCTCTGCAATACATGTAACCGAACGGTAAGCACAGCACAATAGTTGAACCAGGAAACTAAAAAAAGGCAAAACATGCTTAAAATAACTTACATTAGGAGTCGTATCAATAGGTCTTTCATCATCAGAATCTCTCATATCACTAAAGGTAGGGGCATTGTGGCGAAAGGGTGTGTCCAATGATAGTGGTTCACTCAACGTTTCAGCAGTGCCACCTTCACCTTCCTCTCTTTCCCTCAGCCAGAAAAATGGTGACAATGAAGGGCTTTCTGGTATATCAGAATTCAGACTTTTATCTTTATTCTCTTCAACATCAGCATTCAGCTTACTTTTTTGCTCATCAGACTTCATAACCTTCTTGGGCCTTATCGGCGTCTCAGATTCAGGGAATGGTGTGACGTGTATTCTTTTGTTCTTGGAGATTGAAGGTTTTGCAGTAGGTTTGGTTGTATTCTTTTCATTCTTGGATGCTGGTTTCTTTTTATTGGACCTTTTAGGTTTCCCAGCACTGTTCCCACCACACTCTGATCCATTTGAAGTAAAAGGAAGAAAGTAAGTCTAATACTATCATTCATTTTTTCTGAAATTCAATTGTTCGAGAGAAAAATATCTTAAACAGCAAATATGCTCCAATAGACTCAACATATGAGATACAAAGACAGAGATGCAAAACAATCAGTCTAAGTAACATAATCATGCTCATGTGCCACGAAACAGAAACCAAATATCTCTAGCTACCTGCAGCTTTGGGTGTAGGAGTCGGCTGTGTTGACACGACACTAATACCTGCTGCTGCCTCCATGCTTTTGAAAACGGCCACCAAATTGTCCATGTGTGGCGCAGGCCGTATTTCTGCAAGTAAAATTCCATAATATGCAGTGATTTTTACACAAGCATTTCAACTTTCATCCAAATCGAATAATGCTGGATTTTAACAGAAATGTCATACACCAAATGGGATTTGGAATCTCTTCAGTTAATTTGAGATTGTCAAATCTCTAAACAAAATCAAAGGAGTAGAAATTCAGATGTGGCAAAAAATGAATGTAGTAACGAACTGACCTCTCCGGCGGAACGGGACCTTGCACACGGGGCAGAAGGAGGCAGATTTCATGGACTCCGTCAGGCAGGCGCTGCAACAAGAGACATGTGAGGCCAAACTGAACAGGACTATCGGCCGCGACTAGATCCACCGGGGAGGAACGGAGGATGTGACTCACTTGCAGAAGATGTGATTGCAGGTGATGGATGCCGCCGAAGTGAACAGGCTCAAGCTGCCAAGACCAAAAGAGAAAAAATATTTCAGCTAGTACAACAACAAATCGCAAATCTCATGAAAAAGATCACGATCTGTCAGATACACGAACAGAAGAAGAGGATTCCAATCGC
This sequence comes from Hyparrhenia diplandra, assembly GCA_015847255.1. Taxonomy (NCBI): domain Eukaryota; kingdom Viridiplantae; phylum Streptophyta; class Magnoliopsida; order Poales; family Poaceae; genus Hyparrhenia; species Hyparrhenia diplandra. The sequence continues at coordinate 191,963 of JADLZK010009190.1, read as the reverse complement.
AAAATTAAATAAATAAAAACGAAGAAGAGGATTCAAATCCAATCCTCCAAGAAAAGGAAAAAAGGGGCAAGCAAGCGGTCGGAGGAGCAGTGCGGGCGGCGGCGTTACCAGATGGGGCACTTGAGCTCCCGGCCCATCCTCTCGAGGCTCCCCCAAGTCCGCCATCTCGGCCTCGAAATCTCTCCCCTGGCTTCGGATCTCTCGACGACTCGAGTGTTTCTTTGCTTGCGGCTTTGAAGAATTCGGATCTGTGGTCTCGACTCTCGGGTCTGGATTCTGGGAGGACGAATGAAGTGGGTCTCGGGGGGATGGTATGGAATTTATCTTGGCGGGAGCTTTTCCCTCCAAAGTTTTCGTTCAAATTTTGGTGCTTCTTCTTTCTCAAGATGGCGGGTTTGCCGAATCCGCGGGCGCGCAGCAGTAGCCGAGTCGGAGTTGACTAGTGGGCCGGACGGGCTCCCACCGAGCAGTAGCCGAGTAGCAAGATGTAGTAGCATAAAAGTTTTTTTTTTAACCCCTCAAAAAAAAAAAGAATATGTATGCATAAAAGTTTTTTTTGACAGAATATGTATGCATAAAAGTTGTTTTTTAAAGAGACACTAAAAGGAACTCTGTTTCTTTACGATTTTTCAGACATGAAGAAAGTGTATTAATTTATTACAACTTCTGAAATGTCATAAACAGTACCCCAAGCAATGAGAGTGTCCAAATCCCCATGGAATAAAACAGTTGCCCCTGATCTGACAACACAAACAAGCAATAAGCAATTTTTTTTTATTATTATTATTATTATTTTGATTTGAATGAGAAAATTAATCCCTAGAGAAGCCCGCATGCGGAAGTAGAAATTTGACACTTCATTTGAAGTGAAGGATCTTGAATACTTCCTCTACGTCCCCATTTTTGTTAGTCGTTGTAGCACCTAAATTAAAAAGTCAGGTGTATTCAATGTTGCATTTATTTATATATAGATGAGTCCAGATCCATCGAATTATTGTTGCATTTGATTAAATCCTAAAACAACTAATAAATTGGAACGGGTAGTACTTATGATACTCACACATATAACTGGGGAACAAATGCGGGCCGCGTCGCTAGCATGCCACATTGTTGCGTTCACAGAGGATGCAGCTTTGGATTTCCATTTTCCCATTTGGATTTATTTTTCGAACCGTGCCACGTGAATCATATGCCTGCAACTGTTGTATGGCTTATATATATATACTAGTAGTATACTGGTATTTCAAAAAGATTTACTATGGCCTATTCGGCTGTTCCATGTTTTGATTCCGAATTTGGAGTTGATTCGGGGCTTCGATACGAGCCTCTTGGGCGGGAGGAGCACCGGCTCCGGCTCCCGGTATTGTAACACCCGGCAAACACTTGTAGCGATCGCGTTCACGCGGAACTGTTTTTCTCTCTCTACTCTCCCTTCTCTCACTGACACTGGCTACTATTCATAGGAGCCCCCGGAGCCACGATTTCGAGGCTTCTCCGGCTCCTCCTTCTGACGTCTACAGTTGTGAAGCCGGAGCCCGGCTCCTTCCGCCAAAGAGGCCCAAAAGGCTGGCTGGTGCTTTTGAACTTTTGTTTACTGCAAGAGTGCAAGTTCCTTCCATCGGCTCGACAGGGAAAGCGCATTTATCGGCCGGCCTCCCTTTCCTGCGAGAAAGGACCGGAGCGAAAGTGGCATTGAAGTCGCCGGCCACGGATAGCTAGGCACAGCTAGGCATGAACTGTCCCGGCAAATAATAGTACTCCGGCTGTAGCCGCAGGACGGCAGGCCTTGACATTTCGGAGACCCTCCCCCGGCATGGCCTCCTCAACCGGACCGCACACTGTACCAGTGCCAGTGCCAGTGCCAGTGCCAGTGGGAGTGGGGGGCGCGGTGATTTCCCAATCAGCAACGTGCAACGGTGTGTTTAGGGGATGTTTGGATTCCGCCACAAGCTGCCACGCCTAACATTAGGCTCGCCACGTTGGTTTTGGTTGCTGTTTGGTTTAGCGTACAGATGTGGCTCGCCACCGCCACGGAATCGTCTCGCCACGGCTTTCCTCAACAAAAAGTGTGGCGGCCTTGCACAAAAGTGTGGCGGAGTTTTCTACCGCCGCAGCGCGCGTGGCGAGCGCCACAGCCAGCCCCTGCACACACTGCGCCGCTGGTCTGTACGGAAGATGCTAAGCTAGCTTCCTTTCTTTAATATATACGTACATATATGGACAATTCGTAAGGTGTTTCGTTCTTTAATCTAGCCAAGATGTGCATCATATTAGACAATATTCTTACCGTAACTTCGATTTGGCAAGATTTTTTTGGCAGTAATCCAAACACCGGCCACACATATTTTGCCAAACTTTCACTAACCAAACAACATGTTCTTGTCATAGAGTATGGCAAGCCACAACTGTGGCAGGTACCTAACGTTAGGCGTGGCAAAGTGTGGCCGGCAACCAAACATGCCTAGATCACTAAAGTTGGTGCAAAAATTTTTAGATGTCACATCGTGCAATGAAGACGTTTCGTTTGTTAGTGGTAAATATTATCCTACCATAGCGTAACTAGGCTTTCAAAAAAAGAATCGCCATGATATACATCTAAACTGTGTAATTATTTTAATTTTTTTATCATATTTTTCGTCTTTCATATATATTCTTGGTAAACGAATGCGATGTGATAGAGAATCTTTGTTTTTGCGTAGTGAAATTTGGAAGGAATTTAGTGATCTAAACACACCTGGCACGTTCCGGGATCGTCGTACTCTATTCCCCCACTCTTTTCCTGCGAGAGCGAGACTGCCAGCCATGTGACCTCTTGTTCCCCGCGAAAGCAAGCCACTGCTCTCGTGGCATGGACACATCGCGATCGCGATCCGAACAAAAAAAGGATCCGATGATGAGCAGGACTCGTTTGGTCCCTCCCAGGTTTCATGCCGCCGCCGTGAGCAGTTAGGTTAGGTTAGTCATCATCATCTTCGTCTTGATTAGCGGCCGAATGCCGGTGTCCGTTTGTCCGTGGTACTGGTACTCTACCGTTTGGTAGCAGTGCCATTAAGAGGATTGGCTTGGCTGGCTCGACCTGCCACTACGCAGGCACTCCATGTTCAAATTGCTAAAATTTGTAACTCTTTTTTCCACTCTCCCTCCATCACATCACATTAAATACATCAAAAGACATATGTTTGGAAAGTATAAAATATGGGTAAAAAACAACTAATTACACAGTTTAGATGTGCATTCTTGCGAGGCGATTCTTTTTGAGTCTAGTTCTGCACCATGGTAGGATAATATTTACCACAAACAAACGAAACCCTCTACATGTCTTACTACCGGAAATTCCAACGATTACTTTTGCAAGTTTTTTTCTAACTTGACAAGGCCGACAGAAGCCGGAAACTAGGAGAAAGGTAATAAAGGTGTTAGAATTTATATATGAATAGTTCCCCTAAAATTCATATGAAGAAATTCGATAAATCTCAAAGGACCAATATTTGTGTTCCCTAATGGGCTTTATTATTTCAGCCCATGAGTAAAAAGGTGGGAGGTGCAATATCGATTAGTACCATATTGCTGGTTGATGTAGAGGTAGGGAGTTTTCCTCCCTATATATTTGTACCAAGCCTATTGGGAATAGACACAACATAACAACTACAATTGGGAGTTTTATTAGAAAATCTAAAGTAGTAAAATAGTATTTTCCTCTTCTCACCTGGCTTTCGGCCGTTGCCAAGTCTCCGGCCCGATCGTTCGCGTGCACTAGTGATCGGGCGAAAGGTCTCGGAACCGTCGTCCGATCGTTCGCGTGCACTAGTGATCGGGCGGCGGGGTCTCCGAGCAGCCGTCTTTGCAATCCTTTACCGGGGAGAAGGCGAATAAAGTTTTTAGGAAACGCTCTTCGCGCGACTGCTCCCAAATCTCAACACGTCGTCTCGTCATCGTAAGGCTCGCGCGCGGGATCATCAACGAGGGCGTGCGATCATCGTTGCTTCTTCATCACCATGTACTTCTACATCGGCCGGGTATTACATCTGTAATCTATTCTTATTGTCCAACAAAATCTATTCAATCTATCTCGGTGTATGTGTTGTGCTAGTTGTGCCTACACCGCTTGTTATGATCATGCCATGTTTTATGTTGTTCAATCATGCTATGATACGTTATATGATTTTTGATTCATGCTTGTTTTTTCATATGCTTATTCTAGTAGATCGGTTCATCATGATTTATATTATGGAATTAATCTGAAAATTGCCTTATATTTCAACAAAAGGCGCACGGCGCGTACTGAGCTGAGCGCCTCACTGCCTGAGCCTGACTACTGGGCCGGACGGGCTCCCACCAAGCAGTAGCCGAGTAGCAAGATGTACTCTGCATAAAAGGTTTTTTTACAGAATATGTATGCATAAAAGTTGTTTTTTAAAGAGACACTAAAAAAAGGAACTCTACAAATTATAAGTACTCCCTTCATAGTTGAAAAATAAGACGTTTAGGGCAATGACCGCGATCTTCAAAAGCGTAACTTTGACTTCTTTTTTTTTCTATAAAAATATTTATTAAAAAAATATATATGTATACTTTTACGAAAAGTATTTTTCAAGACAAATCTATTGATATGATTTTCACATTTCTAAACTCAACGACTTTAAAGTTATTAATGATTTATGTTCCCAATGTTTGACTCAAAACTTTTTCAAAACGTCTTTCTTTTCAACTATGGAGTAATATTCTTTTTATGTATTCATTACTATAATATAGATTTTGTTCTTATATATCTAGATGTATAGCAAATGTTATGTACCTATAAATAATAAAACGACTATAACTTAGAATAGAGGGAGTGGTTAAATTTTATGTGTTGCTCTAGACCAAAGCCTTTGAGGTAGGGGCCGACGAACTCTCGAATAGCGAATGCGGGGTCAGAGGAAACAGTTGTTCTTCATATTAAAGCTCTCGCTCTTTATAGCCGTTCAATTTGACTATTTGATGGACCAAAATAGATATTGCGCAATTGTCTCATGTAAACAGTCCTTATATTGAAAGAAAAAAAAAAAAACATATATCATAATTCAAATTGTAGCTTTTTTTTTTGTACCCCCAATAAATGTTTCTTTACGTTTTTTTCAGACATGAAGAAAGTGTATTTATTACAACTTCTGGAATGTCATAAACAGTACCCCTAAGCAACGAGTGTCCAAATCCCCATGGAATAAAACGGTTGCCCCTGATCTGACAACATAAACAAGTAACAAGCGATTTCTCTTTTTTTAAAAAAAAAAATTGTTTTGAATGAGAAAATTAATCCCCGAGAGAAAGCCCGCATGCGCGCGTATGCGTATGCATGTGTTATGGGGGCATCATTTGGATTTATTTTTCAAAGCGTGTCACGTGAATCATATGATTCATATGCATGCAACTATTGTATGGCTTTTGGCTTGTATAGTAGTTCATGTGTTCAGACTGTGTCCCTCCGGTCATGCAAGTGGAGTATGCATATATAGAATAGAAGAGTTCGTATGCACAAGTAGAGAGAGAAATAATGAATTACCAGGACTGTTTGCGCAGCACGTATGTCTCGGTAATATAGCGACGATGATAGGTAGCCCAGTATACCAACCTTTATATGTGGCAATGCGTTTCTTTGCACATGACCATTTATTAAAATGATCAAAGCTATTAGCTAAGTCGGAATCGTTTAATTCTCAAAAAAATAAAGTCAAATTTGTTTGCTAGCATTTATATATAGTACGTTGGTTTGAATTTTTTAAGGACGAAGCCGATTTTTCTTCTTATATAAAGTCAGATTTGTTTGGTAAGCATTTATAGTGCGTTGGTTTGATTTTTTTTAAGGAGGAAGCCGAATTTTTCTTCTTATATAAAGTCAGATTTGTTTGGTAAGCATTTATAGTGCGTTGATTTGATTTTTTTAAGGAGGAAGCCGAAATTTTCTTCTTAAATTGTACTTAATAATTGTTTAGAAGGAACGAGAATTTTCTTTTAGGGAAGGAGATTTTTTTTTTTATATGAAGAAGACATCGAGGAAGAACCATATAAAAGAAATGCAATCGTAGGATTGGACACGCAAACGAACATCCTCTTTCTTTCTTTCTTTTTCTTTCTTTCTTTCTTTTGAAACCCAAACTTGGGTACGACCCGCCGCACCCTACCTTCCGTACGGCCTCCACGTGTCAGCAGCTGATCGGACATCTGTGGTGCATGCGTCGTGGGGGTAACCAGTAGCAAGTGATTGGACAACAATGGTGCTCGCGTCGTAGGTACCGACAGGTGCTTTGGCAGTCGCGGCAGCGTTCGATTTAACGCGGCGACCACGTGTCAAACATCCGGACCAAGGCCGTACGGAAGGAAGGAAGGGTGTCGTCGGAGATCGTACCCAATTATTTTCCAATGTGGAAAAAATTGGAAAAAAATTGGGTGTGTGGAAAAAAATTGGGTATGACCCCGCCGTACCCTACCTTCCGTGACGGCCCCCACGTGTCGGCAGCTGATTGGACATCCGTGGTGCATGCGTCGTGGGGGTAACCAGCAGCAGGTGATTGGACAACCGTGGTGCTCGAATCGTGGGTAACCAGCAAGTGCTTTGGCGGTCGTCGCGGCGTTCGATTTTGGCACGGCAGCCACGTGCCAAACATCCGGACCAAGGCCGTGCGGAAGGCGAGTGCGGCGGGTCGTGCCCAATTTGGTATGACCCCGCCTGGAAAAAATTGGGTACAACCCCGCCGCACCCTACCTTCCGTCACGGCCCCCACGCGTGTCAGCAGCTGATTGGACATTCGTGGTGCATGCGTCGTGGGGGTAACCAGCAGCGGTGATTGGACAACCGTGGTGCTCGCGTCGTGGGTAACCATCAGGTGCTTTTTGGCAGTCGTGGCAGCGTTCGATTTGGCCGCGGCGACCACGTGTCAAACATCGGACCAAGGCCGTGCGGAAGGCGGGTACGACAGGGTCGTACGCAATTTTTTTTCCACATTGGAAGCACACGTGGAGGCCTTCCCTTCATTCATTCCACCTTGTACGCTGCATGCAGATGCAGCGGAAAAAAATTGGGTACGACCCTGCCATACCCTGCCTTCCGTACGGCCTTGGCCTAGATGTTTGACACGTGGTTGCCGTGCCAAATCGAACGCTGCCGCGACTGCCAAAGCACCTGCTGGTTACCCACGACGCAAGCACCATGGTTGTCCAATCACCTGCTGCTGGTTGTGAATTGTTTTTATAAAAAAGTTTAAACACTAGGATGATGTTCTTTTGCGACGATAATGCCATTTTTTTTTTTTTTTTTTGAAACTCAATAATACCAACCTTGAGTAATGCGTTTCTTTGCACATGACCATTTATATTACAATAATAATCAAGCCATAAGTTAGATTTGTTTAATCCTCTAAAAAAATAAAGTCCAGTTTGTGTCATCAGGAAGAAGAGTACGTAGGATATATGAAAAAATAGGAACGTACTAGCACACGTGCCTAACGTGTGTCCGACTATAGCGTGTCCACTGTCCAGCCATAGGAAGAATACGAGGTTGTCATTTGTTGACGTCTCGTTGTTAACGGTGTCGGCAGGGGAGACATTATGAGCAAATTGGTTCTGTGGTTCATGCAAACTATGCTTCCCTGTTGTATCATGCAAGTACCAGTAACCACACTTCAATACGGGGTTGTCATTTGTTGACGTCTCGTTGTTAACGGTGTCGGCAGGGGAGACATTATGAGCAAATTGGTTCTGTGGTTCAGATTTGTTTAAACCAACGTACTACAGTTTAAGAAGAAAATTTCAGCTTCCTCAAAAAAAAAAGCAAACCAACGCTTGTCAAGGCCACCATGCCCTATCCACACTTCAATTGCCCTGTGCCTCTCATCATGGGCCATCAATTGCATTGACAAACTTCAGCGAGCTTTCATCTGGGCTGGCACTGCGGGTCGCTGCAAGGTGGCATGGCTCACCTGCTGCCGCCCAAAGGAGTTAGGTGGATTGGGCATCTCTGACCTCAGGCGAACCGGAGTAGCGCTCAGAACGAGATGATTGTGGAAGGACAGGCTGTGCGGCAGGCGGCCTACAACAACGGAACGAGCGGTGTTGTGCCTCTTCCAGGCGGCCACGGTCATCTCTCTTGGTGATGGGAATTCCACCATGTTCTAGACCGATCGTTGGTTGCAAGGCTCTTCCATCCAGCAGCTCACGCCGACTGTGTTCGTGGCAGTCAGTCGTCGCAAGCTTTTTACCACGGTCGCGGCTGCGTTGCACAATGAATCTTGGGTGCGGCAGATCAATGGGCCAATGACTATGAGTCTCCTTGTCGAGTTTGGGAACTTGTGTGACCTGCTTGACAATGTACAACTGGCTGAGGCACCGGACACCTTCTCTTGGGGACTTACAACTGATGGGAATTACTCTGCGGCTTGAGCTTCGTCACCGGTGTTGGGGGCAAAGCAGCTATGGAATACGGTTGCGCCTCCGTGGATGCGGTTCTTCTTCTGTCTGACTTTGCATGGACGCTGTTGGACAGTGGATTGGCGCTACCGCCATGGTCTCCAACCATCAAACTTGTGCATTATGTGCGATCAAGAAGTGGAGACAATGGAGCACATCATCCTTGGTTGCTGCTTCAGTCGTCAAGTATGGCATGTTTGCCTTGACAGGCTACACTTGCAAGTCCCAGTCCAAGAGCATGCCTTCCAGTGGTGGTTGAGATGCAGGAAGATGGTGGACAACGTGCGCCGCCAGCGGCCGACCCCTGTTCTTCTTGATAGGGTGGATGCTTTGGAAAGAGCGGAATGCTTGGCGACGTTGGATGGTCTCGTTCGTTCAGTTCAGCGCAGATGCTCGCGGCCATTGTTGAGGAGGCGAAGGACTGGTGCTTGGCTGGCAATCAGCATCTAAGTCGGCTTCTTGCTACTGCTCAAGTATGATGCTTGCTAAGTGATACTCAACGTGACCTGCTGTGGCCTTGCTAGACCTCTGTTCGTGGCTCCTGTATTTTGTTCTTTTTGAAAGGTCCTAGTGGCTAGAGGGGGGTGAATAGCCTATTAAAAATTCTTGCAACAACACTAAGCACCCGGATTAGTAAATAAGATGGCGAAGCTAAATAAGCGATGCTACAAACTAGCTAAGCAAGCCACAAGCAAGAGATGATATTTCTAATATCTCTAAGATCACTCAAGGGCTATGTCACTAGTTTACTCCTAGGTGAACAAGCAAGTCTAACTAATACAAGTGCTAGGAGCTAAACAATTCTACTCAACTAAGCAATCTAAGCAAATCTACACAAGTATATCAAAATGTAATGCTAGTGAGGGTGATCGATATACCAACGGTGAAGTGTAGAGGTTGAAGCCAATCACCGTGATCAATTTGAATTCTCCAACGAGCAAGCACACAATTGACACGATGATTTTTACCGAGGTTCACGTGCTTTGCCGGCACGCTAGTCCTCGTTAGTGGCAACACACTCACTTGACGGTTGCTAAGCTTTAATGGCCGGTGCCAAATCGGTGGGAGCTCAAGCAAACCGATCACAAGAGAGGGTCCAACAAGCCATGAGCAATCCACTAGTGCTCCCGCGAATCTCCCCGGGGGTAAGGAACGACCCCTCACAAACCACCGGTGTGGCCTCGAACAAGCTCCAATTGAGCTCAACACCGCCTCTTGCTCCAAGCCGCTAGGGAACCAAGCAAATTTCAAGAGAAACGAAATCCCGCGGCTTCTCCAAGGATGAAATGCCTCTAAATGCAATCAAGCAATGCAGTGCACTTCTAACACTCTCAATCTCACCAAGAATTCGAGTTATGGATGGAGAGATTAGTGGAGGGGAGTCTCACTTGCTCACAAGTATGTTAGGGTGTTCAAATGTGCAAGAGGGGGCTCCAAATACCGGCCAAACCAATATATATAGAGCCTCCCACGAGATAGAGCCGTTGGGCATTGAAAAGGGCTTTCTGCGGGGTGACCGGACTCACCAACCGGACGCACCAGCGGGTCCGGTCGACCTCAACAGTGCTTCCGGTCACAAACGACGAAGCACCCTGGCCCACGGCTGACAAGCTTCTTCGTGGATCCGGTCCATGCGTCCGGTCAGCACCGGATGCTTCCGGTCACCGCGTCCGGTCGGCCTCGCGCCCGAAGGCCGAAAACATGCTCTCTGCCGGACTCACACACCAGTGCGTCCGGTCAGAAAACCGTGCTTCCGGTCAGTGCGTCCGGTCACGGTTTTCCAAATGAGTTCTTCGTTTTGTTGTCGCCTTTGCTTCAACCTTGCTTCGCCTCTTGCCAAAAGTTGCCAACCGTCAAAGATGATCACGTTATCATTTATGTTAGCTTGTCAATCGATTAGGCAAGAATGAAGTTAGTGCTCTCATTGTCCTAAATGCAATATGCAAGTCAATTGGACCTAGAAGCACTTCACCAAAGGATTGTCGCGGCATTCCCTCTTGATAGTCGGCCATCTATCCTATAATGTGATCACACGCTCTATCGTGTCTTGATCACCGAAAGGAAAACCCTATCAAGTATACCTTTGCCTTGATCTCCCGGGTTCCTCTCAAGCCGATCACCGAGCTTGACGATCCATCATGTCCATCAACATCGTCCATGTTCATGATCATCATGCTCCACGTCATCCTCGTAATCCTATCTCTTAAGTCAACACTTAGAGCAAAGGATTAGTCCCACAAGTGTGTCATCAATTCCCAAAACCAAACATAGAGATTTCACTTTTGCAGTTTCTTGCTTAACCCTCGGTTGTTTGGTTTTTTTTTTTTTTTCTTTTGCTTGTTTGGTAATCGGGGTATTACCATGAACCTATTTGTATTTGGACTTGTGTTGTCAACACTGCGCAATGAAAAACGCGCCGACTTAGGTGGGGCGTGGTCTCAAAAAAAAACCGCCACGACCACACACATCATGTGTGGGATTCCCATGTGTGACATATCGTCATGTATGGGGTCACTGTGTCCGCCTTGCACGAGCTAAACGACCTGCCAAGAGGCAAGAGTGCTCCACCTACATATAACTCACCACGGACCACGCCGTCTCAATCCCGCGGTTGCAATGGCCATCCCGAACCGAGCGCGGCTTCGACCACCCACGACCAACGGCGGCGGTGGCACCACCCCCGTCGCCATTGCCCGCGCCCGGCTTCCTCACCCGCCGCCAGGGCGGGCCGAGCGAGTTACGCAGCGAGGGACGCCTCGTCGTGGACTTCATCGCGACTACTACGGCGTGCATCGGCGAATTACCCGTGCGCCCCGCCGTCGCTCCGGGGTTCTGGCGGCGGCTTCGCGGCGGCGCCCGTGGCAGCGAGCCCGGCGCTGCTAGTAGCGCGCCGCGCAACGCCCCGCGACCTCATCTGCCGGGCGTCACGCGATGGCGAGCCCTCGCCGCCAGCGCGCCGCGGCCACGGCCGGCAACGTGGCGCCGGGCGAGCCCCCTTCGCCGGGGGTTGTCGGTAGTGGCGCACCACGTGGCGGCGGCGCTGGCGCTGACGGCGCGAGATGGAGATGACCGGATACGGGCCGACGCGGCGAGGAGACGAGGGGCACGGAGAGGAAGAAGAGGCCGGGGACGGACGGGAGTGGACCGACCGATGGGGCGTGCGTTCTTGAGAGCGAGGGAGAGGCGTTTCTCACGAGAAGGTAGGCGGACGGCGTAGGTAGGGGAAGACGCCGCCCGCGTCGTCCGGCGCGATCGTGGGGCTCGGTACATGAAAAGTCGGCAGGTAGGGCGGCGGGCGGCGACATTTTTCTCGATGGGACGATGGAAGGGGAACAAAGAGGCCGAGGGCCGCGTGCGTATGGACTAACGAAGGCTCGGTGGGATTTTTGTTACTGGTGACGTGGCTCACCACCAAAGTAGAGAACTCCCTATTGGGTCTTTGCTACATAGAAGTAATAGATTGTTTAGAATCGAGGAAGAGCCATATAAAAAGAATGGAATCCATCCTCTTTCTTTCTTTCTTTCTTTCTTTCTTTCTTTCTTTTTGAAACCCAAACTCGGCACTAGGGCTTTCCTATCCTTCACGATCTGCTGCATCTGCATGCAGCGTACAAGGTGGAATGAGTGAAGGGGAAGGCCTCCTCGTGTGCAAAACCAGAAACACAGGTTATGAGTGTGTGGAAAGGAAAGACTTTTATTCCATTCACTATAGGTTAAGTAGGAGTAAGCATGAACGTATACTAGGATGGAATAACCTGTAGTTGCAAAAGTTTAAACTCTAGGATGATGTTCTTTTGCGACGATGATAGATACTCTCTCCGTTCCAATTGTAGTTGATTTGGCTTTTCTAGATCCATTTGTTTTGCTATGTATCTGGCATAGTGTATAACTAGGTGCATAGCAAAAATCAATGTATCTAGAAAAAAAAGTGAACTACGATTTGAACGGAGGAGTAGATAAGAGAGGAGGAATTGTGCAGGATGGTGCCATAAGTTGTGCATTTTTTTAAAAAGTTTAAACTCTAGGATGATGTTCTTTTGGGACGATAATAGGTAGCCCAATAATGCCTTTTTTTTTGAAACTCAATAATACCAACCTTGAGTATATATGTGGCAATGCGTTTCTTTGCACATGACCATTCATATTACAATAATCAAGCCATAAGTTGGGTTTGTTTAATTCTCTCCAGTTTGTGTCCGACTATAGCGTGTCCAGCGATAGGAAGAGTACTAGGTTGTCATTTGTTGACGTCTCGTTGTTAACAGTGTCGGGAGGGGAGACATTTATGAGCAAATTGGTTCTGTCACTCTGTGGTTCACGCAAACTATGGTTCCCTGTTCATGCAAGTACCAGTACCACACACACCTCTTGTATGACATCACATCATGTATGGCGCCACGCCGGCCTTTGTCCCACGTCATGCGCGCCGCCGCCGCGCTTAAATACACCCGAGTCTCCTAGCCCTTTCCATTCACGGAGCCTTTGTCCCACGTCTGCGTTGCATGAGCTAAACGACCTGCCAAGAGCCGCAAGAGTGCTCCGATCCACCTATAACTCACCAGTCACCACGGCGTCTGCAATGGCCATCTTGAACCGAGCCGACACTACCACCACCACAGCCAACGGCGGCAGTGGCACCACTCCCGTCGCCATTGCCCTGCCTTCGCTTCCTCACCCGCCGCCACTAGACGCCGACGAGTTCCGCAGGCAGGGACGCCTCGTCGTGGACTTCATCGCGGACTACTACGCGCGCATCGACGAGTACCCCGTGCGCCCTGCCGTCGCTCCGGGGTTCCTGGCCCGGCAGCTTCCCGAGGAAGCGCCGGCGGGCCGGAGCCCGACGCGCTGGCCGCGGCGCTGCGCGACGTCCGCGACATCATCATCCTGCCGGGCGTCACGCACTGGCAGAGCCCGCGCCACTTCGCGCACTTCGCGGCCACGGCCAGCAACGTGGGTGCCCTCGGCGAGGCCCCTCGCCGCGGGGCTTAACGTGAACCCGTTCACGTGGGCCGCCTCGCCGGCCGCCACCGAGCTCGAGGTCGTCGTCACCGACTGGCTCGGCAAGGCGCTCCACCTCCCGGAGAGCCTCCTCTTCTCCGGAGGCGGCGGGGAACGCTGCTGGGGACGTCCTGTGAGGCCATGCTCTGCACCATCGTCGCCGCCAGAGACCGGAAGCTCGCCGATGTAGGCGAGGAGCGGATCGGGGACCTCGTGGTCTACTGCTCCGATCAGACCCACTTCTCGTTCCAGAAGGCCGCGCGCATCGCCGGCATTCGCCGGGGAAACTGCCGCGAGATACCGACGTCGAGGGAGACCGGCTTCGCTCTCGCCCAAGGTGCTCGCCGCGGCGGTGCGCGCCGACGAGGCCGCGGGAAGGGTCCCGCTGTTCCTGTGCGCCACCGTGGGGACCACCCCGACGGCGGCGGTCGACCCTGTCCGCGAGCTGTGCGCCGCCGTGGCGGGGCGCGGCGTGTGGGTGCACGTGGACGCGGCGTACGCGGGCGCCGCGAGCGTGTGCCCGGGCTCCCGCCACGCCGTCGTCGCGGGCGCCGAGGCCGTGGACTCGTTCAGCACCAACCCGCACAAGTGGCTCCTCGCCAACATGGACTGCTGCGCGCTCTGGGTGCGGCGTCCGGCGGCGCTGACGGCCGCGCTCGGCACCGACCACGACGTGATCCTCAAGGACCCGTCGCAGGGCGGCGGGGCGGTGGTGGACTACAAGGACTGGCAGATCACGCTGAGCCGCCGGTTCCGCGCGCTCAAGCTGTGGCTCGTGCTCCGCTGCCACGGCGTGGAGGGCCTGCGCGGCATCGTGCGCGCCCACGTGCGCATGGCCGCCACGTTCGAGGCCATGGTGCGCGGCGACGCGCGGTTCGAGGTGCCCGTGCTGAGGCAGTTCGCGCTGGTGTGCTTCCGGCTGCGCGCCGCGGTCGTCGTCCGGGACAGGGAGAAGCGCTCCCGGGACGTCGACGACGAGGCGGCTGGCAACGAGCTCAACCGGAGGCTCCTCGAGGCGGTGAACGCGACGGGGCGCGTGTACATGAGCTCCGCCGTGGTCGGCGGCATGTACATTCTGCGCTGCGCCATCGGCAACTCGCTCACCGAAGAGCGGCACGTCCGGGAGGCGTGGAGCGTGGTGCAAGAGCAGGCCACCGCTATCTTGGCTGCCGCGATGCCGACGTACGCGCACGGTTCGCCGTGCCTGTGCGCGTTGTGATTGTATGGAAACATGCTATATTTCAAGCACCTGAAATATAGCAAGTTCCTATCTATGAATACCACAGTGAGGAAAACGGGTTTTAGCTTGCGGGGCTGGAGCATGCAATCCTCACTTTTAATAGGTACTCCCCAGTCTATAAATAAATAAATCAATATTCTAGAATTCATGTCAGTCAAATTTTTTTAAAGTTTGACTTCCTTTATAAAATGAACATTTTATAAAAATATATTATATGGCAAATCTGATGATACTAATTTGATATCATTAATCCTAATGTTTCTTACTACAAATTGGGTCAAAGTTTATAAAATTTGACTTCAGGCAACTCTAGGAAACTACTCATTCATGGACAATGACATGGACATAGGAAGTATTTTACTATTAATGTTTCTCCAAACACTTGGTAACTTACAATAATGCTAAATGTACTTATGTACGTGTCAATTGTCCTTGGACCAATTCACACTTGTGTACCAGTTGATAGTTGCATCATATTTTTAGAGTATATAATAATTTGATATCATTAATCCTAACGTTTCTTTTTAGAAATTCGGTCAAACTTTATAAAATTTGACTTAAGACAACTCTAGGAAACTATTCATTCAGGGACATAGGAAGTATTTTACTAGGAGTATTAACGTTTCTCCAAACACTTGGTAACTTACAATAATGCTAACAGCACGTGACGATTGTCCTTGAACCGCTTACAGTTGTGTACCAGTAGATAGTTGCATCATATTTTATATAAATAATAACCTGGTGAACAACATCAGCAAGATCAGAAGCCAGCATGATATACATTACGGTAAGGTCAAGCAAGATCTCGAGCAGCAGGATTCCTGCTTCGCGCTGTGGACGCTTGCAATCAATCGGATGGACTAATAATCCGTAAGATCTGTAGCATGATACACGCGCTGATGCTGATAAAATCAACTGATTTTAATTTGTTAGCATGATACACGCGTTGATGCCGTTTTGTTAAATCTGGCCTTTCCCAAAAAAAAAAAAAAAAATACAATTACTGTATGGATTTGTTTTTTGTAATAGTTTCGTCTATGACATTGTGATTTCTATCACACCTTGTGATTATATTGTATATATTACTTCCTTCGTCTCAGAAAGAATGTGAACATAGGTTCCTTGCAACCTACATGTGTCAAAAATCAATTGTGCACTATTATATTATACGAAAAAGGAAAAGTATGTGAACAACCTCAACAAGATCAGCAAGAGGAATGTCAATAATACTACCAGTTGTTTGTTGTATATTCACAAATGACAAATCACAATTAATAGTTACATATTCACAAATCACAATTAATACATGTCCACTTATCTATCTCACAAAGATTATCGTTTATTGTGCCCGTATTACAACACACTTTTTCTCTCTCTCTTCTCTCTTATCTACCAGTCACCGGTCAGCATTCAACTTGCTTATAGCCCAACTGGTTAATTTAATTATTAATTATGTAATGGGCTTGCAGATCGGATCCGCAGCAGAAAAGCGGCCTGTTTGTGCTACGCCTGTCGGCCCTGTGGCCATGTTTTAGTGGCTGGATTGGAGCAGCCCGCGGGAACGGCCCACCAGGCTTTAGCCCGCATTGCAGTTGCAGCGTGTGGTTCCTGAGCAGGGACCGAACCATGCACGGATCGAACGAATATTCTAGCTAGATGCCGCATCATCCCGTGCGGAGACATTTTTCCGCACCGAACGACGCCGTCCGGGACGGAGCGTCTCGCTCGCCTCCCACCTCTCCGGCTCTCCCTCCCGCGGGAACCCACCGGAGCCGCACGGACTGCTGCTGCTGCCGGCGCCTGGCCGTTCTCTCATGGCGACGCCTCCGCAGGTGATCGACCGACCCCTCCTCGTCACCCGCCCCTCTCTCTAGCTGCTAGGGTTACGTGGCGTGCTGGCTGATTGGAATTGGATGATGGATGAATCAGAGGCCCAAGGGGTTTGCGTTTTTTTCCAACATCAAGTTATCTTCACTCTGGGATTCATTCTGATATTAATACAGATTGATTTGTTGGACTACAGATATCGGGTTCCTCTCCCTAATTTCTCATGGGTTGCATCAGTGCAGATGCCATTTCAGTCCTCCTTTTTAAAATCAAAACTTATATAGTGTTTGCATTCCCTCGGACATTGTAGATGGAGAACGCGCTCCTACTTATTTAGCTGCTGCCGTTACATGGTGGTTTTGTTGTTTCAGTCTAGGTTGAGAAGGCAAAGGCACTGTATATTACTTAATGGTCCAATTGAGGAAAGGAATAAGAATAGGATTGACTATCTAAACACAAGCATTTACAAGGATATAACAACCTGCACCGAAATGACAAGGCTTAAGAGATGTCCTTTCTTTCAGTTTTGTCAAATTTTACCCAAACGCTCTTTGTCCCATGACGCTGTCCATGTAATATTGAGGAATAAGTAGCCATATTCTTGAATACAGTCCGACACAACCTAAGAAATAAGCTAGTTGGGAATATTCATTAGGTCAGGTGAGACGGATAGCATATATTCCAACCTAATCCTACATGCCATCAGGGAACTAAGCAATGAGTTTATTCGGCAACCTTTTTTTCGATGCCCCGCCAAAGTTGCAGGGGACCCAAGTTGAGATCCATATTTAAGGTATAACATTCCAAATTGTCCTCACTCATATGTGATCAAAATCTTGTAATATATTGACCATATAGGATTGTTTTGGAGCAATTGATGGGATAGATATAAGAGCATATATTAGTAAGTCTTCTTTTAAATTAAGTAGGGAGTCATTTGCATCCCAAAATGTGTTGACGGCTGTAGATTTTCATTTTCATTCTACCAGAGGACAATTGTACACCAAAGCCATGGAGGACAGCATGAGAACAAGCAAACAACCATAGTTTAATGATAGAAAAGAGACAAATGATTGATGAGAGAATGTGGGTAGATCATTAAAATCACCGTGACTAATATGTAGTGCTTTATGTAATAGTGAACTAGTAACGACATGGACCTTGTCCTGCTTGTTTTCTTAATGTGATGTACTACTGATGTGTGTGCTTTTCTCTTATTTACATTAATTAATGTGTGTGCTTTTCTCTTATTTACTGCATCCCTGCATTCAACAGTATTCTTAGTGCTCATTGTCATGTTTTTACAACTTCACAGGAGATGGACCTAGAGCAGCATGGGGACAACATGGCAGGCAAGGGTGGAGCTGGACAGGTCTATTGGTCCAACGCAATGTCTAGTTTTGTACTCAAATATTTGGCTGATCTGGTTGCGAGTGGAACTAAAACCACGAGTGGCTTCAAGCAAACTCATCTTAATAGTTGTGCCAGAGCTTTGTATGAGAAGCTAGGTGTCCAGCACACTGGTGGACAAGTTGGTAACCATCTTAGGAAGTGGAAAAGGATTTATGCAAAGATTGAGAAGCTGAAGAACTTGAATGGAGCTGTTTGGGATGAATATAATTGCATAATCAGTCTTGATGCAGAGCATTACAATAATCATATTAAGGCAAGTAATCAGCATCTTCTTATAGTTTGATTGTTGCAATTTTAGGTGCAGCATAAATTATTCCTACCATGATATGGGTTTTGACTTGTAGGACCACCGTGAAGATGCCAACTACTTGAACATTCCTATTGATCACTATCATGAGATGGCCACTATATGTGGCAAAAATTTGGTAGCCGCTGCATATGCTAAAGGATCAAATGAGCCACTTGGTGTTGAAGTGACTGAAACATATAATGCACCAACTGTGGCTGAAACCGGTGCATATGCTAAAGGATCAAATGAACCACTTGGTGTTGAAGTGATAGAAACAGATAGTGCACGAATTATGACTGGAACAGATAATGCACTGATTGTGACTGAAACAGATACTGTGCCAATTGTGACTGAAACAGATAATGCACCAACTGTGACTGGAACAGATAATGCACCAAAACCCACGTCTAGTGAGCCAAGTGAACAGATCGTTGCAGATGACGGAACACACTCAGGCAACAATGGTGCCGAGTCCTCAGGTACTAAACAACCACCATCAAAGAAGCAGAGGATATATACTGATGATGACTTGGTTGTGATAATGAGTCGGACCCTCGGCGAACTTGCTTCATCTATAAAAAGGCTTTCTGAACAACCTGATCTTCCTGTTCCAAAGGGTTTGTATGAAGAGCTAAAGAGCATCCCAGGGTTTGATGAGGCACATCTTGAGCACTACTATGCTTATCTGTGTGAGAATCCTCCACTTGCAAGGGCATTTTATGCACTGCCTCAACTTTCTAGCAAAGTTATATGGGTGGCCAGGTACATCAAGAATCACAGATCTGAACTAATGTAGGTACTCTGATGTGGTGGTATTTTGGTCTAACTAATAGGGATGGGGAAAAAAAAAAAATCTGTGCAATGTGATGGAAGGTGGCTATAGCATGGACCTTTAAATATAACATAATGTAGATCAGTGGTGAATGATTGCCTTGCACTCTTTTCTTGCATTTGTTCTTTATTGTCGATTTGTTGTTGTTTTCAAACAGCATCCCCCCAAAAAAAAAAAAAAAAAGTGTGGATGAACCTATATAACCAACCAAACATGATTTGTACCGACTCGTACCATACCATACAGCCCTCCAAACAAAAAAACATCTGCCATCTCACCCAAAAATTATGAATAGTCAGGTAACCAAACAATCAGCATCTCACCCCAGATTTGTCCCCTCCATACTGTTCTCAACCAGGATGCCATCCTCTCTTTCCATCCAGGATGGGGGCGATCCCATTCACGGATTCATCTCTATACACCAACCAATTTCGCGAAACAAGACTGTTCATCTTTCACTTCGTCCAACACTGCATGTTCATCTTTCACTTCGTCCAGTCCAACACTGCCTGTATTTCGCAACGCATGTTCATCTTTCATTTCATCCGGCCCCAAGGTGTGTTCAGGATTCAGACACTTATCAGGTAGCCTCGAAACCGCGTCTCACATGTTCATCCTTCAGTCTCCAAGGTGCATTCAGGAGTTGTTCATTTGAGTTGATGTGTCCATTCAGGAGTAGTTCATTTGAGCCTTTATAGACAGTAAGGTGTCAAGTGTCGCTTTGTTCATCGTGAAGCCAGAGCTGATTCACGTTAACAATTGCAAAGATGACTGAAAACAACACGGAATCTCACTCAGGTTGGAGTGGGATGGGTTGGTGATTCCCTATGCTTGTACTGCTTGGTCTTACCCACCCTGTTAGTGTTTACCAACGAAATTGTGGCAGCAAAATTCCGAGAAAAACCAAAGAAGTTTGCTACACGATATAGCACCACAGCACGCAATATTTTCAGATTAAAAACAAGCGGCGCAAAATACCCTGAACGAGAGAAGGTAGAGTTTGTGAGGTGCTGATCAACAGGCCTGTGGCTTGGATCAATATGAATCGATTCACGCTCGTTTCTCCACATGAATTTCTATCTAGCCATTACCTTCTCTCATTTCTCCACATGATTCTCCATCCAGCTAATAGGTCCAAAGTTCATCATCCATGATCCATACATTCATCTGCGTGTGCAACTGAAATCTGAACCTAATCTGAACTTCATTTTCTGATAACATCGCTATAATTGTGCAGCATTCTCGACACCCCATAACATACTGGAGGACTTACACAGACTTGCATCATATAGGACTACAACATTTTAGATTCAACGGTGGAATGATACCACATTTCCAAAGCCGGTTTGAAGTACCAGTAACAATTTTATAGCTTTTGCTGACGCCAAATCTACGAGTCAACTCTTGACACACATTGATGTACAGAGCGCATTGGATGCTATTCTGCAAACAAGCAGCACAATGCCGCAATCCAAAAGTAGAAATTACATAAGGTTAGCTACCTTGATGTGGATACATATTGGAAAAAAACTATCTATGCCACATCTGATCTCAGAGAACATCAACTCAACTATGGCTTTGCCTTCCAACTCCAGCATCATAAATTAACACAGTTTCTGTTTGATTGCATCCATGTTCTTGCTGACAGATGCTGCTCAACAAGAAAAGGCATACAAAAGCACATACTTGGCACATCTGAAGTAGGCGCAGATTGGTGCATAAAAAGGCATCCAGAAACTTCTCCACTCAGTAGTTAAAACTTATAACATCCTGGCAAAAGAAAATAAGAAATTTAAGTAGCAGGCCAGAAGTGTTAATTTCACTGGGGAACAATAAATGAAGTAATCTTAGCAAATCTAAACATAAAAAAACTATAAAGTTTGCTAGGACCCATGAACTGATTAAGCCTAAACTCAGGTGTGCCCTTCCTAACCTTCTCTTCCATTGCAAAGAAAATTTCCTATTACTATGACACAAAACAGGTCTCAGAGAAAATCTAATGAAGTTTGGTAAGTGGCATGCAGCGTGCAATGAGAACTAAGTCATGGGGCAAACCGGCAAAGGCTTTATCAAATTGATCAGGAAAATCCACATAGAGTAGTTAAGCACTTAATTACAACAAAATTGTATGGACTACTGGGACAACCAGACTGTACTGAAGATTCACATGATGGAAATAGATGGAAACACTATATCCTTTCCAAAGCTGATTTGAATTTGACAAGCTTCAAGTCCTTAATATTTTCCTGGTTCCTTAACTGGATAAATTTCAAACTAGTAATGGTATGGTAATCCTTGAAGCAGCTCTTATCAGTTCTAATCATGTGTATGTGTAAACACAGCTGATTTCCACAGCAAGCTGAGTGTGACAGTCCAACCCAAACACAAACAGTAATGGTATGGCAATTATCAATTGATTTGGGGAAGTAACTAAACTTAGTCCGCTACACCTGTTTGCTTCTCGATGGATGCAAGGCTACTCTTATACCAAAAGGAAAAAATTAATCATTGACAATTATAGAGTAATCCACCATTAGTCACCCTCAACTACTGGCTGTTGGGATGAGGTATAATGGTGCATTCTCAAAGCTTGGAAGGCTTTCAAAAGAGGACTCAGAATGATGAAGTGCCATTGCACAGCAATGACCAATCAAGACATGTCGGTTGTGTAAAATGAGTAAGCAGAATACTATACTTCAAAGTTGTAGCCAGTACAGTGGCAGAACCAGGAGCAGACTAATACAAGTAACCAACATGAAGTTGTAGTAATCTATACTCTGAAAAAATAACTAACTACAGAATAAAATCAAATCAACAAGGAAGGTAAAGATCCATGTTGGCTAAACAAAGGTTGATTTGCGGTAACATCGCAATAAATACACGCACCCAAAGCACTTGGATATGGCAAGGTCAATGAGCAGGGTATCAGCACAAAGCTACCAACGAAGCAATAAAAACTGTCGAAAGGAGCCAGTGCTTTGATGATTTGTGCAAACTAGCTAGTCATGTCTTTTAGTTTTGCAGCACAGGTCCTTCTGTCTTCTGTGCTTTTGTTTTGCTATATGGCCTTTACAATAAGCTGCAGTCCGCCATTCAGTGGCTGATGTGAGGGCAAAATTTCTAGGACGCACCAAATAGCACTTGGAATCAACATGGGTGTGCCCAGCCCGGCAAAAATAAAAGACACAGGTTTCCACCTAATATGGTCCTGACTGCCCAAAAATTGTTCCACCTGAATGAACTAAAAGTCTAAAACAGAAAATTGTGTACTTCTAAGATGCAGCACAAGATGAAGTCAAATAGGCACACAGATTCAACCAAGATATTTGACTCATGCTGTTTACAAAAATGTGTCGAGATGACCTGGCTATATCATTTCAGTATCTCAAAATTATGCAAAAAAATACTAAAACTTGATCTACCAAACAGAAATTACCAACAAAAATCAGATAACCATTGTGTACCTCTCACATCTGAAGCTTCCAAAACGCTATCTTTCCATAGATTAGAATGAATTCATCTCAAGGCTGTAGGTCCTCCGCTTGAGAAGCATCCTCACCGCTGTCCTATATGGCTCCTCGAATGCATCCAACACCCAGGCTGCACCATCAGCCCCATTCCAAACTGTGTCCCCTGTTCCTTCCTCACTTGGCTTGATGGCAACCAGCGTTGCGCCATTCAGCACCAACCCCCCAGGCAGCTCAATACATGGTGCGTACCACAACCACATGCTAAGCTCTGGCATGAGCGTCCGTGTGAGCCCCCTAGATGTTGATATCGGTCTCACCCTCAGCTCCTGCAGTTGGCACTTGTCCATGGTGAGCACTCCTTGGCCATCAACATCTGTCAGGTCTAAGCTCTCCAGCATCCCGTGATCAGCAATGATGGGCTGCAGCAAGTAATGCCTTGCGGCGGCTGCAATCAATGAGCTGATTGTCCAAACCACCCGCAGCTTAAACCCCCCATTTGTGTAGAAGGACTCAGGGATGCTTCCTGCATCGTCACATTCATCAGGCTCGGTGCGGCCACCACTGTCAACAGAGGGAGAGGAGGAGCTGGCGCTATCTGAGCTAGCGGAGGGCGATGGCGAGGCCGAGACCGAGGAAGCTCCAAGGATGACGCAGCTGCCCAGTGTGGACCCGAAGTCAGCCTTCCACTTGAGCATCACACCGTCGTCCATGCCGAGCTCGCCCGCCGGGAGCTCGATGCGAAGGTGGCGGAGCTCCTTGAAGGAGCGGAGCACCTCCGAGGGTGAGTGGTGCGACACGTCCCCAGGAGGCAGTGGCGAGGAGGATGACGACGACGACGACGACGACGGCAAGGAACCGGAGGATGCCGGAAAGCCTGAGGCGGCGGAGTTGGCAGGGGAGAGGATCTGACCGAGCGCCTGGATGGGCTTGACGATGCCACCGAGCACGATGCGCGCGATCTGTGAGAAGACCCCGCGGGCGCGCACGGACGCCGTGGGAGAGGACGGCGCCGACGGGGAGGTCGACGAGGAAGGGGGCTCGTCGGGGATGACGCAGTCGACGCGGACGAGGACGGAGTCGACGAGGGGCACGAGCTCGTGGAAGCGGCGGGAGACGAGGGAGCAGCGGCCGAGCGCCTTGACGTCGCCGATGCTGTTGAAGATGACGAGGAGCAGCGCGTCGGGGAGGCGGTCGAAGTGGTCGTCGCCGGCGGCCCCGAGAGCCAACGCTCGTCGCCGCCGAGGTCGCACCGCCAGCGGCGGGATCCCGCGGGATCTTCGGACATCGGCGGCGGCGGGGCGGACCGGATCTGGAGGGGGAGGAACGGAGGCGTGGGCACGCCACGAGGAGGGCGTAGAGAGAGAAACAGGAGAGGTGGTGGTGGGCTCGCACACACTCTCTTCTTTTCTCTCTTGTTTGGGATTCCGCGAGGGATGGATATAGGGAAGATTTGCTGGGAAGCCCCTGGATGTTCCTAAAATTACTGTAATTAGAAGCTTTACACATGCCCAGCTACATGTTTCCAATTGCCAACGCCCAACGATCAAGGGCCAGCAATTTCTCCAAAATGTACCAATAAATATACCTTAGATCAAGTGGACGATGGATGGAGTGACAAATACATCATCACGGTTGGAGCTATTGGATGTTCAGCATTTGGACTCAATCACTGCAGTTTTGGTTCCATCCGCTTTAGCTCTTGTGGGTTGTAGTGTTGATGCTCGCCAAGTTAGGAAAAAGTTTGGTTACACGCTACCGACCACCACACCGTAGCGGTTCGGCAGCACCACAACCGTATACCGGGAAGAAGAGTCGGCACACGCCACACCTGCCATCACGACAAAAACGACAAGCCGAGAAGCAAAATGACGACTATGGCGCCAAAGTTTACATGGAAACCAAGCATCAACCAAAGTTTCATCGTGGATTCGGTAACGCCATAGTTGTGTACCAAGAAGAATTGTCACCACGCGCTACACCTTTGCCACGGACAAAACAACAAGCTACGGAAGCAAAACGACAGCTAGGACGGCCAAAGTTTACATGGCAACCAAGCATCAACCAAAGTTTCACCGTAGGTTTAGTAATGCCACAAATTGCGGTAATGGGAAGAACGGTCGCCACACGCTACACCTTTGCCATAGACAAAACGACAAGCTAGGGAAGCAAAAGACGCTTATGACGACCGGTTTACATGGCAACCAAGTAGCAACCAAAGTGTCACTTTCGTAGGTTCGATAACGCCATAGTCGTATACGGGGAAGAATGGTCGCCACACGCTACATCTTTACCATAGACAAAACAACAAGCCGGGAAGCAAAACGACGACTATGGCGGCCAAAGTTTATATGGCAACCAAGCAACAACCAAAGTGTCACTGTGTAGGTTCAAGAAACTAACGCCACAAATGTGGTACAAGGAAGAATGGTCGCCACACGCCACACCTTTGCCATAGACAAAAAAACAAGCTAGGGAAGCAAAACGACGCTTATGGCGCCAAAGTTTACATGGCAACCAAGCACAACCAAAGTGTCACCCGTAGGTTCGATGCGCCACAACCGTATACCGGGAAGAATGGTCGCCACCGCGCCGCACCTTTGCCACGCACAAACGACAAGCCAAGGAAGCAAAACGACATTTGTGGCGACCATAGTTTACACGGCAACCAAGCGGCGACCAAAGTTGCCAAACTTTTGACGTGGCGGGTTGCAATGTGCAACCAAACAAACCCTTAGCCCTTGAATTTGTGGCGGTGCGTCTAAACTTAATAATGTATATACAAGTTGTGATGTTGAAAATCACGTGATAGGCCATATCATTACATGTGGAACCATGGTCAAGATGGGAACGCAGAAAAAAATTGTAAGGACCAACAATAGATTTCACTTAACAAGTTAATATAGAAAAGAAAATAGGAGGAAGTAATGTGTCATGAGTAAATGGTTTTGACTAGAATGGATGATTTTTTTTTTTTTTTTTTTTTTTTTGAAATGGATGATAAAGAATGCCAATAACTAATTGCTACTAAGTGGCTAGCTAATCGAAGATCAATTCCTCCGTCCTCCTTGCTATGTGTCCGTCTCTTGGTCCAGCTTGTAAATAGTTGAGGACTTGAGGTCTCGGGCTGTTGATGGTTGGAATGTTATGGGGTGTGCTACACGCACCGGCACACAACAGTGATGATGCCCGCCCGATAGCCTCTTTTTGGGGTCGACGGCGCTGATTGCGACGGGGCATCTCTAGGTGACGGTGGCGGTGGCGGTGCCGGGAGGGCACGCACGTCTCTGCCGTCCCGCAGGCCGCCCGCAGGCCGCAGCGCAGTGCGGCGCAGGCCATCAGTTTGTTCCGCATTTTGCACGGATTCTGCTGAAAAGGAGGTCGCGGTAACGGTGGTCACCGCAGCCGCAGCCGCAGCCGCCGCCTGCAGGCTGCAGCGCAGTCGTGCAGACAGCAGCAAGCAGATGCTATTCTCGCAGGCCGACGGGTGACGGCGACCAGGCGCGTAGTCAGTCGTAGCAGCCTGTACAAACTATCAAATCAGCAGGCAGCAGCATGTACAAACTATCAAATCAGCAGCAGGACTTCCTCGGTTAAAAAAAAATACAATTACCGATTTTAACTTTGACCAAAATTAATAAAGTTACACTAAAATTTATAATAAAAATAAATATCAATACATTAATGATGTAATATATTTTTATAAAGTTCTTATATAAGATATAAACATTAATATTTTTTGGGGTTTTGATTTGCAACGTGCACGTTCCATGCACGGTTTGAACAACACAAGTTATATGTGTGTTTGATCACCGTAAATTTGGTCAAACTTTAATAAATTTAACCGCATAAATTTCATAAACCAGGGGTGGCGAGGAAATATAGCAATTATGTACAGATATTTTGTAGGGATCCAACTGTTGTACTCTCTTTGTTCCGTAAAAATAATGTCATCCCCACTTCTTAATAAGTATGACAGGATGATTACCAATTAAAAGGCAGCAAAAAATGTTTTTTTGCGGATGCCCAAACAAAAGTTTGATGTTTAGAGCAAGCGCAACGAGCTGGCATAATGACTATTCCTCTTCCAAATTATAGTTCACTTTTGCTTTTCTAGATACATCGATTTTTTCTTGCACCTAGGTGATACACTATGTCTGGGATACATAGCAAAACTAAATGAATCTGTAAAGTTCCAAAAGCCAACTACAATTTGAATCCGGCGAAGTACCTCGTAAATGTTATCATCTATATATAGGATTCGATGCACTCAAGCTACCATGTTTGTTGTTTCCCAACGCAAGGTAAAGTATGCAACCTTTTCTTGTTGGATCATATCAGGTCACGACGTCATTATATGTTTCTCCGTGCGGTGCCTATTAATCTAGTAACAACAAGCCGTCATTCATATGGGTAGAATGGACGTGACATCTGCATAGCTTCCTACGCAACTGCCAAATAAACACCTGCAGAGGATTCCAAAGCGAGGCTGATCGGTTGGTGCACGTGCTACGGCCGCTGCCGCGTGCGTGCGCGTACGTGCGCCGTGGCGCTAGCTCGCGAGGACGAACGCATCGTGCAGCCCACGACGACGACGTAGTGGACGCGACGAGGCGCGCCAAACGGTGGCTGCACCGGCCGTCCGGTGGCCGGACGCGTCGTCCTGGCAGTGTCGAGCGTACAGCATGTCGCTACGTGTGCGTCGTCGTCGTCGTCCGATGGAGCTCGACCCTGACAGCTCACGCGTACCGGCCGTGCAGCATTCAGTGTCGTGCACCGCCGTCGTCGTCAGCGTACGGTGTGGTTGGTCTGGTCTGGTCTGGTCATCGCGTCGTCGTCGGCTGTTTCCTTCACGTTTGGACGCATACATAGCCCGTCGGCCTCGCCGTCTCGGCCTCTCGGACCCTTTTTTCTTCCTCTTCCCGAATCTCTCGGACCTTGTTGGTACGGCCTGACACACGCCCTACCGAATTGGGGCCACCGGGCGGCCGGTGGCTACTACTTTAGCCTATTTTTCTTATCGTCTCTTATTAGGCAACTACAATGATAGTTACGTTCAACAAAGAAAATTTTAGCAGTCTATTAAGTACTTCTTTTTCTCTCAACTAACTATCACTACGTAATCTCAAAAAAAAAAAAAACTAACTATCACTACGATAGAAAAAAAACATATTAGTGACACTGTTCAAGATGTATATTAGTGATGAGAGCATTTACGTCTTCGATATGGACAACTTTAGTGATGGCTTATTCACCTATTCTGTCTCTGTTTCGATCGTCCATGCCATTTCATCCTCCATATACGATGGTTTTTTTTGGAGGCATTTTTTAGCACAACATATAGTATCCTAGTTTTTCTTTGCCAGCGCTGCTTTGTGGCCACTGGCCAACATACACTACTACAGATTTGTACATCACTACCGCCCCTATCACTACCGAATTTGAATGAACCGCCGGTGTTTGCCTATTTCGCTTCAAGATCTAAAAATAGCTTAGAGTCACACACAACCGACAAGTGAAAGACCACATCACCGCCGGTTGTTATAAAATGCCCGGTAGTGATGTCTATCACTATCGGTTGAATTAGCCAACCCGCTAGTGATGCAAGGTCACGGACCAAATATTCATTCATCCCGCTTCACTACTTCCTCGTCCGTGACAACCCGTGACTTCCCCTCTCTCTCTCTCTACCCCGATATTTTTCTCAAGCTCCTGTAACACCCCTGGTGTTAATCAACTAAAATTTTGCCATGTCATCATGATCATTGCAAAGTATGCATGATTAGAAAATTTGAAATGCATCAAATTAAAATAAGTTTATATTTTAGAGAATTGTTTGTGCTTAAGAATTTTAGAGTGATTAAATTTTGAAGTTATGTTTTTGATCCTAATTGTGTTGTTGAATGATGGTTTGATAGTATAGGTTGGGGATCTGAAATTTGAATCAAATTCAAGTTTGAATTGAACTTCGAAAACCCTAATTTCTATTCCCTCTTTTTATCCCCTTTTCCATAATTCAAAATCTAAGCAAAATTTGCCAAAACTTCCAAAAAGCCAAGTTGTAGATCTTGTTTTGATGTACAAAAGATATGTACAAAGTTTTTGAAGTTTTTAAATAAATTTTAAAGTAATTTTGAATTCAAAATTCTCCCATTTTGACCCCATTTCAAAAAGTCATATTTAGAGGCCGAATTTGAAAATCTTCCAATTGTGAAAATTGTAGATCTTAAAAAATTAGGCCCAGTTACTTTTGGAGTTTTTCAAGTACAGTTCAAATTTAGGGAGAATTTGACAAATTTCAGAAAAAAGTTAGGGTTAGGATGCTTTCACGATTGCATTCAGGGTTCATCAGGTTTTTCGCCACATCTGCGTGTCGCCGGCAACCGCCGTGGGCGCCTCGCCAGCCTTGCCCGCGCCCGACCGCTGGCCACCACCCGCCGCCTTCGCGACGTCTCCCTCCACCCGTCCATCCCTCCTTTGTCCTATAAAAGCGGCCGACGCCGTCGTCGCCTTTCTCTTCCTCTTTCAACCGCCCGTAGGTCGACCTCCATCCGTCGCCGTCGACGCGCGGTCGTCGAACCCCAATCCACCCGATCAACCCTGCCATCTGAATCGCCCGGCTTTGTTGCGTGTCCTCGTGAGCTAGCCCGCCCCGCTTTTTTGTAAGTCGAGTCACCGTCACGCCGTCGTCTTCTCCACGGCCCGACATCCGCTGCCCGCCGCCACCTCCGCCGTCGCCCGAATCGATCTCGGTGAGCCTCGAGCTAAACCGTCTTGATATCTAGAGTCGCCTCGTTGTCCCCGATCTTTGGTCGGCAAGACCGTTTCCGCAGCCGGGCCAGACGCGCCGAGCGTCACCGTTGCCACCGGAGTCCGCCGCGACCACCGCTATTCACGTCGTTGATCCGCCTTAGCTCCGCCTCCGTCTCAACCAACGAGCATCGTGCTCGGTGAGCTCACCGCCGCGCCGTGCCATTCGCTTTTCCGTTGTGCGCGTCTTTGTGAGCCGCCGAACGTCGCCGCCCGACGAAGTTCCGCCGGTCCGCGCCGCCGTCGCCGTAAGCCGCCACCGCGTAGGACTCGTTTAAGTTCGACGTCGGATTCGGGTTCGCGATGGTGCGGACTCGCCGGTGACCCTCGCTCGTCGTCGAAGGCTCCGGCGAGCCTTGCCGCCGTCGGCGCCGCGCCGCCAAGCCGCCATGGCCGCCGGCAAGTGTGCCGCGCCGTGTGCTCTTGGTCGCGGGTTTTTGGCACCGGCGTGCTCGCGAGAAGAGAGAGGAGTCGAGTGGTGAAGACCGCGTCGCCGAGACCTCACCGCCGGCGAGAAATCGCGGCCAAGACCGGGCGGCCGCCCGGTCAACGGCGGAGTCCCCGCCCCGCCGTGGGCCGCCCTGTTTAGCCGGGGCCGGCCTGCCCGTGTGTGGGCCGAGCTGGGCCACTTTGGGCCCGAAGGCCGGGTTTTGTTTTTAAAGAGTGTTTATTTATTTTCCCCGAGTTATGAATAGTCTTTGAACTTTGTGAATTTTGTATAAATTCATATACTTGTTCAAAAATTCTAAAAATTTTTGTAGAGTCTTCTTATGAGTATGTTTACTTATGAAAATTATGAAACTTGAGTTTTGAGTAGTTCTTGCATGTTTTAAAAATACAAATTTTAATTGAAAAATGCATCTTCTATGATTTTTAGAAAATAAAATATTTATTCAAAAATCATGAAAATTTATTTGGTACTGTTTTTATGATGTGTCCTACTTGTATAAAAAGTTTGGAGTCATTTTGAAATGTTTAAATTATTTTCTATTTTATGCTCTATTATTTCATGTGGTTTATAAATTGTTTAGTGTCAAGTAACTTAGGTTTTTGTGTGACTTTTGGGTTGTTTTGTGAAACTTAGACTATACCACAATTAAATGGTCCTTGAGAACTCCTTAGGCAATGGTGATGATATCTTGTAGAGTAGTTCAACAAGTTGGTTTTGTTGGGTTGCAACTTTATCGTGAAGTAAAATTATGTTCCCGTGTTTATCATTTCATGCACCTCGCAAGCATCATATTTAAATATATGGCATCATGTTGAGGCATACATTATTTCGTGTAGTGAACGAGATCGAGAGTATCAAGACCGAGCCCCTGTCCCCGAGGAGGTTCTTTATCCGGTGGGGAAGCGGGTTCGGATTTCTCCGGGTTTTACAAGAAATAGTTTATTCCGTCAACGAAGGCAAGCCCCGGTTCATTAAACCCTTTCCTTGATATTTTAAAAGCTTATATCACTTTTGTTTATGCTTTATTGCATTAAGTAATTAGGAGTTGAGTGATAACCTAATTGCTTTGCATTCCCATCCTTGTTTATTTCAATACCATCCTTGATAACCTGTTTATTTCGAAAATGCTTAGTGATGCTTAGCCCTCGCTTAATTAGTTAAGTTTTTCATCAAAATGTTTTATTTGAGGAGATGGTACCGTTTTTCGGAAAAGAAAGAGTTGTAGTGATGAATTTGAGATCGGACGGGGACGTAGGTTGAAAGCCGGCGGGATTCCTAGTCGTGCTTGTCCCGTGTTGGTCGCTTAAGGACCGTCCGTTGTTTGGCCCGAGTGAAATCGGGACTTTTTGAACGCATAGTTACGCCCCGAGGCCGCTTGGGTCAATGGCACGCCCGACCGGGCGATCACCCCAGGTCGACGCAGACTAACCGCCACATGCCCCGGTAAGCCCGATCTCGGGGGTGTGCCAAATCGAACGGACAACCGCCTTTGGGGGAGTGGAGAGATGGCGGGGAGTAGCATGTACCCACCCTATCGGGTCAAACCGTCATTAGGGACGGGGTAGGGAGGTGGAGTACTTGTGCTCTCGGGTGGCGATGGACCCAAATCCTGTTTTTGGACGAACCGAGTGAGGGTTGATATATGCAAGCTTAAGTGCTACATATGTCGTGTGGTTAGGGATCCCAATTTGGGTATAATCGGTTCATGAATCGCCGTTGCTTCTCGAGAGAAGGAGACCCGATTCCCCGACCTTCATCGTAGTAAATGATGGAATATGTTTTTGAGGAAAGAGAGTTGGAATAAGAAAAATATGTTTGCTCTAGAATAGAATAACCTAGAGTATATGAGCTACTAATCTGAATTAAAAATATTAAAAGTAAGGATTGACTTATAGTAAGCTTTTCGCAAAAGAGTCCTTGATTCTTGCTAAAGCCTTACCTTGACTCCTAAGACCCGGCATTTCTGAGTCTTCTCCTCTTTTTCTTGGTCGGGTAAGTCTTGTTGAGTACTCCCGCATTTCGTGGTTCTTTTTGACCCTTGTTGCGGGAGCAGGTCATGAGCAGGGCTTGTTTTGGTCCCCTCCAGATGATGACGGTGTACCCCGGAGGAAGAGGACGAGTAGAGGTGAACCCTTGGGCGGGGTTGTCGGTATGTTATATGTATAAAAGTTACTCCAATAATCTCGGGCATGTAATAATACTATTTAAAGTTGCGTATTTGAACAAATGGTTTGTAAAATTATAGTTATGTAATCCTTTTCGCCGTTTACTCGATGTATTTTGAATAAAGTGTTGTAATACTTTGGAGTGACTTGTTAATGAGATCCTGTTTCGAAGATTAATAGCACTTTCTAGATTATTGGGAACTCGTGCATAATGATCGTAGGTCTTAATGACAATGATAAGTGTATGTGGGCCCCTGTAATGTAGGAGGTTACATTCTGACTCCCGCCGCAACTTCGCCAGGGACCTCCTCCCCAAATCTCCATCCGGTCGACAAAAATGCGGCAAAGAAGATGCACAAGGCGGTTCGCATGAGATTGGTGGAGCTCGTCCTCACCTTGTGGTTCTTTTTTCCTTCTATTTTTAGTGTGTGCTTGTGGTTCTTTCAGCTCTTGGTGCAGCAGAAGATGCAAATGGGGTTCGCATGAGGAATATTTTCTCTGGATTTTGTTTGCTCTCTCTCATTTTTTTTTTTCTCTTGGTGCACGAATCCTATTTCTAATGCGAGCAGATTCTTGTTTCTCGTTTTCCCCAAGCGGTACATCCAAGTAGATCTGGTGCGAGCTTTGCCCCTCTCGTTTCTGATGGAGGTGCTACAAGTGGAGGTGTGCCAGCGGTGGTGCGCATGAGGTTGGTGAAGCTCGTCCTCACCTTGTGGTTCTTTTTTCCTTCTATTTTTAGTGCGTGCTTGTGGTTCTTTCAACTCTTCAATTTCCTTCTATTTTTAATGTGTGCTTGTGGTTCTTTTTTTTCTCTAAGAAATAACTAATCTTGACCATGGTGTGTGCATGTGGTTCTGTGTGGGCAAGATCCACCGCAAGATCCTCCGCGCAGCTTCGTCGCGAAGATCCTCCGCAGCTCGTCGCGAAGATCCACCGCAGCTCAAGCTCGTTCTCACCTTCCTCTTTGTCTGTTGAATGAGTTAATTCATGATGTGTTGAATCTCTCCTTTGTCTGTGATGTATGAATTTTTTCTTGAATGATTTGTGAAGTGTTGAACCATTCTATGTGATCTATGAATCTTCCATGTAATCAATGAATCGATTCGATTTGTGATTGTTGAATCTCTCCTTTCTCTATGAATTGTTTATTGGAGTGGCAAGGAGCCAGCGAGTATGGCGAGCATGGTAGGGGCATGTGGCTGGCAGAGCATGGCAGGTGCATGTGGCGCCTGCATGCTCATTATTTTTTTTGTTTTTTTAAAAGCACAACACTGCCGGGTGAAAACGAACGGTAGTGATAAAAATAGCACATCACTACCGCTATGGTTCGCCGGTTCAGTTTTTCGGCAAAGGGGGGTTGGAGCCCGGCAGTGATGTACAATTCTGTAGTAGTGATAGCCACCACCTGATGATATATGCCCAAACTGCTAGAGTGCGAAAGCAATTGTATGTGGTAGCGAGTGAGCATAAACACTTGTAAATTGAAAATGTTGGGCACTTCATACCACCGGCTAGAGATTTTTCTTCGTGTATGAGTTTGGATGGCTTAACACTCAAAGATTCGGGGGTTTATATATGCTAGTTTAGGCAATGTGCCCTAAAGTAATCGGAATCACTATAATATGGGTTTAATGATGTATACATATATAAGTTTTAAAACGAAAAGACGTGTATAAGTGTTTCATTGTCCAACATCTGTTATAGCATTTTTTTTCTAAGAATCATCTTGCTGACAACCTGAAATAGCATTTCACGTGGGCTCTAATTTTTGTATAAAAGGGGAGAGTAGGAGACAAAATGTAAAAAATAGGACAGGGCTATTTAGAACTAAATACATTCTTAAACACGGGAAAAGAAGGCGCGGGATCGGAGTTACATAAACTTACAATTCTACAAGAATGAAATCAAAATACAAGAAAGTTTCTGATCTGGCCTTTTGCATGCAACACATAAAAAATGCAGAAATTTAAAGAGAGACACACAAAGGAAAGTTTTCGTAAGGTTCAACTTCATGTTTGTTTTTTCTCAAAATTGCTTATGGATTTAATGCTCGATCGGTTAGACTTCGGAAAGCCAGCTGCCAACTCAGTCCAAAACCTTGTAACAATTTATTAGCCTGAAATCCGTCCATGTATCCATAACCAAAGTGTCCGATACAGCTGCGATGCGAAGACTCAGTTTGATTCGAAAACGATGCGGCAACAGAGCAATATAATTCCAAGGACAGCACCAAGTAGACGCCAGATGCGAACCGTTCTTTTTCACGTCTCCTTGTTTTCTCTCGAATCATTTTTTTTTTTTGACATGTCTCTCGAATCATTTGATGTCCTCTCTTTATCATGCAAGAACAAATGCCTGATGGCTATATCTGCCATCTCTCGAATCATTTCTCGAACCAGTGCAGTGTAAGGCAGGCAAGCAGCACCAAAGCAATCCATCGACAACGGGGGAAACAAATGACAAGCTGTTCCGAAACAAAGCTTTAAGATAACTGGAAATGCAAATATAAAGCCCGCTTGTATCCTTGGACTTGGAGGTGATACCTTTTGCTGTTCGATATTCATTCCAGAGCTTTAGATTCACCAGATAAACACCCCAGTTGAATTTCTGTGCCATAGCAGAATACAAGAACAGATACATACGATGTATCAAAAGCACACTTCTAAATAGACTGAAGTCGCACAACACATTTCACTTGCTATTCAGGTTTTTCTCATGATCAAACATCGATTTGCTACCAGAATGATTAAAAAAAAAGTTATATTCAAAGTCAATTTGCTTCCGGGAATTACACCTCAAAATCTAAAAATGTTGCTATCAGAATCGACCCCCATAACAGAATATTGACCAAAACTGAGACTGGTCAGGGCAAAAATACATTTGTAAAGGGTCAAAAATACCATAAACTCGTGCTTTCATCAGCCAGCTATATTATCTTACAAAAGAAGAAAAAAAAGAGTTATCTTCTACATTCTAGACAGAGAAGCGGTGGGGATGGCAGTGTGGTGCCTATAACATCAGGGATAACAACAAAAAGGATATTGTACATGCAACTTAGAACTCCTCGTCTCAATCTCAGCAAAGAAAACAAAACTGTCCTCAAAAATAAGCCGCACGAGGAGTTGGGGAGTTGACCACCAAGATCCAATTGAGACCTAAATTTTCAGGTATAAGAAATTAGCGATAAAAATACATTAATGGCAATCAAGCATAAGGAAATTAACAAGACAGGTACCGGGCAATCAAGTATTTCCACATGAAACTACAGAATCCCACACAGCGTCCGTACCTAAGTAGCTTCTGAAGAACTGCTGCGTGAAAAACTAATCATCTGGTGAATACTTGCCCTCATAGTATGATCTCAATTGTTTAATGAGACTTTCCACCAGCGCCTCTGGAACTTTTGACCTAAATATGCTCGCAGCAGCTGATATTAGCTGCTTTCTGCATTACATGAGAAAAGCACACGGTGTCAGCACAGGAATCCATAAACATCTTGAGAATATTTAATCCAACAGACCTATAGGGGAAAAATGTACAGAATCTTAATCAACAAATTTCCCATAAACAAAGTTAGATAATTTCCGGCGTTGCTACAGCAAAGCACATTACCTCATTGCATCAAGATCTTGAGGAATGTCTGAACTTTGAATTAGACGCCTCTTTTGCGCACGCATATAATTACAGACACCATCCCCCACAAATGTCGAAGCTCAGAATTAACTGACTTAGCAAGCCTGGTATTTTTGGGGGGTTCAACAAAACATGCCATTAGCATTGCAAACTTATCACAAATGAGACAATGATCAACACAGAAAAAAAGGAATAATATATTATGCATATACTGTGCATCAAATGGAAGAAAAGAATAGGGGGTTTAGAATGTGAAGTAACTGGTGCACAAATGGTAACAGTAATTTCATGCATAGGTCATTAAATGATTTCAAATGGATTAGATCTAGAGGTATGAGGCAAGAAGCTTCATGTGTGGTTGCTAAACGCTAAGGATATTTGCAAAGTTTCCATGCAAAGCCCCATGCATGTATGTGAAATTAGCACCATTAGAGTTGCAAGGATAAACAACATATCCAGATCAGTCTTAGATTAGAATACAATTTTTTATCTCCAAACCAAGGTAGTATGAATTATCTCATGTTGAGATTAGTTCGCATAGTGCAAAAAACAACTGAAAGGAATATATGACCCACATTTCATGGAAAATGTTACAGGTAGAATATGGTGAAGGGTGTGACAGCAGCAGAGCCAGCATTGTGTTGGTGGGCAGTGTCGCGAGGAGAACCTTCAATTCTCACTTTCCTCTACTAGTTACAACTCCTCTTATACTATTATTAGGTAGGAGGAGGATCCCATTCCTATGACATGACCAAACAAGGCCTAAGTATTAGATGAATCCGGACTCTACGTAGTCTAATCTACCAAAGATGGGGATGCAGTCCATATGAACTCTACATAGTATAGCACATGACCAGGAGAGTGGAACTGTTGCTACAGTACCAACAGTTGCTGTCCATATGGGCCTCAGTGTCCATGGATGGCAGAAAGATATTAAAAAAAATAACAGAGATATCAATTAGGGACTTACATTTCCTTAAACTTATCTTCTTCAAGTCGGCGTTTGATTCCGGAAGTGGTTGCATGCTCTTCTTGGTGAGATGACTGCTCAGAATATTGTCCAGAATATTGTCCAGCATATGAGGCCTGACTACTGATCTGTTGTTGAGCAAGCGAGGCATTGCCATTACTGGTCTCCTGTTGAGCTGGAGTTGCATTGCCATTGCTGGTCTCTTGTTGAGCGGGCATGGCATTGCCATTGCTGGTCTCTTGTTGAGCGGGTGTGGCACTGCCATTACTGGCCTCTTGTTGAGCAGACATAGCATTGCCATTACTGGTCTCTTGTTGAGCAGGCATAGCATTGCCATCACTGGTCTCACCAAGAGAGTGGGAATGATGAATTGGCAGGCCATTTCCATTTGCATCCTGCAATATTCTTTCTGACTGTTGGCCTCTCTCTCCACAAGAAATAGTATTATCAGCATTATTTTCACTGGGTCCCACAAATTGTCCAGTCTTGCACCCATTTGATTCTGATGATTTAGCAGTTTCATTAACCTCTGGATTAATTTTTGAAGTGAGGTTTACTTTGCCATTTGACATAACCTTTTCTGCTGCGCTATTCTTAAAGTGAATTGGCTTGATAAGTGGACCTGATGCAGTCTTGCCATTCTTCAAGGGCATCAGTACATTACCTTTGGTACAACATAGGCCATTCTGTTTTACCGAAGGTATCTTCGAGGTCTCACTAGACGAGGTGCTTGATATGCCAATTCCATTGGTGCTCAAAGTTTTAGCTGCAGCAGAAGAGTAACCATTTGTACTAGGCTTTTGAGTTTTCGAATTCAGTATATAAAATAGGATATAGACCTTCTCAGACAAAACATTCTGAGAGCTTGATAGGGAGACATGAGAATCGTTACAACAAAACCATTGACCAATAGCATCCTGCATATAATGCATGTTCCAAGTTACGTTTCAGATATAGTACAAGAACAGGATTGAACGAATTTACATACTGACTGAATTACCTTAACATATGCATAGTAGTGACCAGACTCTGGGGAGAGCCCTGAGTGGACGATACAACCAAAAAGATTATATATTGGTTGCGGATCCTGCAGCTCCATACAAGCCAAGATATATTTCATATCAATCAAGGGGATAACTTATAGTCTAATAAGTTTTCAAACAATAAGATTAGGAAAAGCGTCATGCCTCATGCCTTCACCAAATGAAAAATTTATTCCAGACAAAAGTGGCACACTATAACAAGAAAATTAGCAAAGATGATAGACAACAAAGGAAAATGATTTCACAGAGAAGCTTGAGTGATACAATCACATACATAGAGAGTTTAAGTGGATAAAATAATGCAAAGGAATCTCACAGTTCACATTGCCATTGCACTGCTGCCATACTCTTTTTTTTTTTTTTTCAAACAGCGCAGGAGAACCGCACGTCATTTCATTAAGGGTAGAACCGCTGCCATATTCTTATATGCTTTTTACCACACTATAAACAAAATGGTACCCATAAAACCTACCACGTAAAGATTTCCTTGAGACTAAATGAAACACGAGTCTTTGTTTAGACTGACGTACTTTGGTGATAGTTTCATGTAGTGTAGTAAAATGGCCTTGCGTGGTTGAGCCTCAAGACTGGAGTACAGCCTATATTACTGACACTACAGAAAGCAATTGTTACTACAGGCCTGTTTGGATGCTGCCTCCCAGGCAGCACCGGCCCTACATAACAGGACAATTTAAATTCAACTTTACTCTTGCACCAGGCAGCGTTCCCAGGTGTTCGATCTTGCAGCAATCAAGGAGATTCAGGGTAGGGTCGGGTGGCAAATAATCGAGGAGAAACTGATTCAACATCGGTTGGATGGTTTGGACATGTCCAACGGAGGCCTCACCTGGGGCTGCGATCATTTGCCTGGCAGGCAAGCCTAAGGAATTAGCTATGGAGGCGAGGAGACGCCATCCAAACAGGCCCTACATAACAGGGGACAATTTAAATTCAACTTGACTCTTGCAGCACTAAATGTATGGATGTGCCAAAGTCAAATCAACTTATCACCAAAACAAATACACAAAACTGAACCATCCTGATACTATGAACATAGGATTGGCCACTCACACCATGGGAAACAGAAGAAACAAGCGCATGCTTAAATCAGCCAGGGAACTGAAGCAGCATGCTTGTCTGACCTGAGGCAAAATTAGTCTCCATATCCCTTAGCGGGTACCATTGATCATTGTTAGACACTTTCTCTGAGCTAATTTAACCCCAACATATTTTTTAACAATTTTGCTGTAAAATTGATGCTGTCATATTTTAGTTTCCAGCAAGGTGAAACAGACCACCACATCAAGGTGGGGACTGGTATTGTGTAGTGGTTCTTCTAAACATACCGAGTACAATAAAGTAATAAGATGACATAATTTCCTTTGGAATACTTAAAAATCTAAACAATTTTATCTCTTCATGGCCTCTTTGTGATGGTTGGTACATTCAATATTTCTTTCTTCATCGCAACAACACTATGCTTATAAGTGCATAATTTGGTGACGATGATGTATGCTAGAGTTAATGCTTTGATGATAGTGTGGTTATGGACTAGCAAAGCATTCTATCAGCTGCATCTTTTGCTCTAAGTGCCTCCTAATTCATGTAGGCCCTTATATATGGGTTTCCATTGGTATAGTGGTGCCTATAGGTCCAAAATATTTGACACTACATAAATTTCTATCTAGGTAGCATATATTCTGCGCTCTTTGTTTTATGTTCGTAGTTGCAAGTTCAAAATATCCTCACTATTATACCAGGTAGCATAGGATATCTTTTGTTCAGTATGTGGCTTCCCATCTTCTGCTCATGTTTCCAATAATTTTGAGGCCATACACAATTTAGATAATTTCATCTATTGCATACTCAAAGATTTCCTTGAAACCTTGACTATGTTGTTGGAAGGAATGTAATTTTCTACCCTTGTGTTTTTGGTGCAGAGTTGCTCCAATTCTGGTTTATGGTTCTGTTGTTCCAAGAAAAAAAAAAAAAAAGCTTAGTGCATTCAGGGTTTTGATGATTGAATCACGACAACGTGACTAAAAGACTAACGAGTTTGCTAAGTGTTGACAGGGAATTGATTATCTTACATATACTTGATTAAGTTGAATAAAGCCAATGATGTATTGTTGTTGAAACAATCTAGTTCAAGCACACGACAACAATGAAAATGGAATTCATGCCCTGGTTAACAGAAAGCTTTCGACAAGGGGGATGTTCAGGGTGTACGTGATCCTTGACCTGGTTGGGCATATGGGTGCATATGCTGCAGGGAGCACCAGGAAGGTATCCACATCCATATATGTTTTCATCCTGGTCTTTGCAGTACTAATATGCATCGCGGTTTATGACTCTGCAGGTAATGGTACAATCCCTGGTTGGAGATTTTTTAAATTGCTGACTCATAGATATATTCACCATTTCACCTGATACACTTTGTCAACTATTTCCACACCCAAAATAAGAAAGGGAACTGGATAAGATATATGGATCTTGGGCTGCCGTAATGTTGGTGAGTAAATGTTTATTGCATTTCTTTGTTGTTCTACCTAGAGCTTATCTGGGTAGTGCTTCATGTTCTAGGTTAGTAACTCAGTCATCTATGTACTACAGATTTATCCCCACAAAAGGACAATCTCAACATGTTGTATGTTTCAGACATAAAGGTATCACTGTGTGGAACAACAACAATCGGGCTTCAGGAGCGAGGCTCACCAATGTGGACTGGTACCACCGCTCAGCTGGGCACCAGTGCTGTTGGCTGCCCTGCTACGTCCGCATACAGTAATATTTTTTTGTCTATCTTCAAATTGGTTTACTACTTAAACGATGGTAAGGACTCATATATGTATCAGGCAAAGTTTCGCTAGACACCTTTGGGATTCTAGGCGCTGACCGTTAGCCTAGCGCCTAGGCGAGATTAATCGCGCCTAGGCGTTTCTAGGCATTTTAAATCCATTCATATTTTACTGCAAAAGACTACAAAAAAAGAAAAAACAGGACAACTGTGCGCCAAGACTTGTATAGAAAGGCCCATAAAACAGCCCAGGCCCATATTTGAGCAGCAACCCTTATCTCCTCTAACCTATCCTGAGTATCCTCAACCCTATCCCTTCATATTAATCCCATCCAAGGCACCCCGCGCCGTCCGCACCCCCCCGCCCGCCCTCCTCCGCGCCGTTCGCAACCTCCGCCACCCGTCCCTGCTTCTCCGCCTCCTCTGCCACAGCCTCCACTGCCACGGCTGCTACCCTTCTCTGCAGCCGCCACACAACATTCCCGCATCTCTCTAGCCCGCCCGCCGCCGCCGCCTGCTCCTCCCCTCACCGGCAACCTCAGCCCGCCTAGGATTCCGCCTACCCCCCCCATAGGCAAGGCGGGCACCCTCCGATTCGCGCTTAATCACGCCTAGGCGAGCACCTAGCA
The DNA here is from genome assembly GCA_015847255.1 of Hyparrhenia diplandra. Lineage (NCBI taxonomy): Eukaryota > Viridiplantae > Streptophyta > Magnoliopsida > Poales > Poaceae > Hyparrhenia > Hyparrhenia diplandra. Next base: position 150,957 of record JADLZK010009190.1, on the reverse strand, counting down.
GAACTTTGGTATCAGGAGCAAAGGGCGTTTATTTCAAGCAGCCTAGAGGAACAATGGTGTCTTAAGACAGTATCTGACAATATCCATACAGCTCTGTGCTTTGAATACTTGCACAATGGGAGTCTACAAAAACATCTTTCTGGTACAGTTGCTCCATTTTCAGTTTGCCTCCAAAGAATATTGTCTTGTATATTGCATTTGATTATTATTAATTTGTTTACTACTATAAATGAGTCTTGTGACCTTGCACTGGCACACGGTTCAAAATAATCAAGGGGATTTGTGAGGGTCTAAAGAGTATGCCAAGGATCTAGAAGAACCTATTTACCATTTTGACCTAAAACCAGACAACATATATTGCTAGGTAAGGGTATGGTGCCAAAGATTGCAGATTTTGATCTGTCTAGGATCTTTGGTCAAGACATAATACAGACCACACACAGTCTATATGGAACTCTGTAAGTCAAGCGCCTCCAGTGAAATTATCTAATCCATTATATAACCCAACAAACTATGTTCATTACGAATTCATTGCATGTGTGCAGTGGTTACTGGACACCAGAATACATTGACAGACGTGAAATCTCGGGAAAGTTTAACATATTCAGCTTGGGTGCTGTAATAAAAAGGATAGTCTTGAGGCCCATGGGTTACCCTGAATGTTCAGACAACACGTCCTCAGATGAGTTTATTGATCAAGTGAGACATGAAGCGTCTTAATATGAGGACCACTTTTTTTTATTCGATTCTACGTCATATTTACATTGAAATAGTATATACTATTCTTGACAATTCCATTTATCAGGTTCGTGAAAACTGGAACAAAAAGTTGCAGGAAGCATGCAGTAAGTGATTCCATGCTTGAAGCATACAGCTGCCAAGTTGAGACATGCACTCAGATTGCATTGAACTGTTTGGATGAAGATGGTCAGAAAAGGCCTGACACAGTGAAGATCACTGAGAAGCTTGATGGGATTGAAGTTGGTATTGGAAATGTGATTAATATCTGTATGGCATATACTGGAACATAGTTGTACTATATGTGAAATCATGTAATCAGTTCACTTTGTTATGTTCTCTTAGGATATTTAGAATTTCTTCTCAAAAAGTGTTGATCAATCCATGATCTATGCAAGTGTACTTTAAGACTGTAACTTTTCTTATGTGAATCATCTCTCCTATGTACATGCTAAAACCATGATCTACGATACCTAAAAATAGTCCATGTTATATTCATCTCTAGTTTCCAGAACTTGTGCCTGCACGGGCGTCCGGTTGTGCGCGCCCCGCTACTAGTATGTTTAACAAAGACAGACAGAAGAAATACTTTCTAGGCCGCCATGATGTATACAATTAGCAAACTGAAGTTGTTACTTATTCTGACTGTTCACAGATGTTTTATGTAGAAAGCACAAAGTCAAAGCTTTCTAACTTTGACCAATGCTTTAAAAAAACTAAGTGTATTGGTAATACCATTGGATTTATGCATATTGGAAACCATATTCACGTTCAAACATCATATATATCTACAAATGAGAGTTGGTAATAGCAGTAGCAAACTGGTTGCACAAAAAAAGATGCTAGCAAATAGGTCAAAAAAAAATGAATCTGATGATAGCAGCTGGTTATATCAAAACAAAGAACGGAGGTTAGGGTCTGTTTGATTCCCTTGCAAGCCCTTGCCTCTCCTTGTCCAGCAAAGGCAAGAGTTCGGTAGGACTTTGGAACTGGAAAGCTAGCTTTGTCCATCAAGTTAGATCAATGTGGCAATGATATCTTTTCTCATTCAGGAGAGCCATTTTAGTGCTAAAAAAGGTTTGTAACTCGAATTTCAGATGACTAGACCTCATATACAAGGATTAAATACAATTACAAATAAAGGCCTGACCTAAAAAGTAGTTAGCTCAACAAATTAACCACTAGTGTTATCCTAAACGCTAAACAGTCGGTCACCTGCCGTTTAGCCCATTATTCCAGCAAAACGGGTGTTTAAACAGGCAAAACAGCCGTTTTAATGGTCCAAACAACTGATTAACGGAAACGGTGTACCACCGTGTAGCGCCTAAATGGTGCGCAAACAATTCAAACAGAAACCCTGGAGGTGATATCAGCATATAGCATCTTATTAAATTATTTAAGTTACCATAAAAATCCATTTAGGTTCACCGGTTAATTGGAACTTAAGTTATTAAAGGACCATGATTTGATAGTTGCTGTGGTTACCTTAAAGTTTGATCCACATAATTGGAAACAATGTCCTAAAACAAACTAGAAACTGATGGCAGTTAACATGTGGTTTCATACCAATGAGCAACCTACCACATGTGAATAATTTGGCTTCACAAATAGCTTTGCGTTCACAAAAGTTTGCATGCGGAAGAAAAATACAAGGATTTGATGTTTTACCTGGTTTTTATTTTTATTGTACATGCAATCAGAAAGACCAAGTGCCTCCTTGAATTCTATATTCCTGTTGATCTTTCCACCATTTATCCCCTCAAACCTCTAATATCACCATTCCACAAAAAAAAAAAAAAAAAAACACAGATCATCAGCAACAGCTCCTAGCCATGTCCAATAAATCAAGCACAAGTTTTGTCCAAATACAAAATAAGAAATGACCAAGGGTCAATAACCTTGAGTTGTATGACAAGCACCTTAGGTGCCCTCAGCATAAACATTTGCTTCCGTGCTGAGGTGAGCTTTTTACATCTGCCATAACCAAAATCATAATTAAAGCCTGTTTCGAACACAAGAATTGGGAATACAGGTGAAACACATTTGGATGAGTGAAAAGCACATAAAATTATCATCACATCACGAAACACAAGATCGAGATAAGTTTTTCATATACTGTAAACAAATACTAGTGTTTACATTGGCTGCTTTACATTTTGACAATTTCAATTCGGAAGAGAGTCGAAACAGCTTATAGGGTGTTTTGACCAGTTTGGAACACTCACGAGGGTTCATGATTGGGGTCACACCAACTTTGTCCTATAATAAGCAGACATAAACTGGACAGATTACCAGAGTTATCTTTGCCTTGGTGAAAATCACTACATAATAAATTTTGCAAGAAAAGGAATACTAAGCTTTTCCTTCTCTAAAAAAATTAGACAAATAGGGTAATTTCAAGAGGTTAAAACTAACATTTACATTCCCATCCATGCAGGCTAAGGACACTGCACCATTTGCCTACAGGGGCAATTAGATTGCAAAAGAAGGGGCTGGTGAAGCTTCCTACATGATTTTGTTTCCACTGAAAATATTATGATCAACCCTAAGGTGCCCTAAAAAGGCTTTTGCATCCCTAACAAGTAAACAGTGAAAATTCTAACAGTACATGAAACCTTCCTCTGAGAACCATTTGGTCCTGTTTAGATAAAGAATAGCATACCTTTCACAGCTATATTTGTTTGCGCCCTCCAATATCTCCGGCTGAAAGAAGCGGGCAAGGGCATCAGCAACAGAACTGCTCCCGGGAAGATCGAGACTGATGTCCATTATCTCATCAGTCTTGTTAGACTCTCCCTTGCACACAAGGCACTTCACTTGACTCAGCAATGCCCCACCAAATGTCTCCCTCATAATCAGACATGCCCCATGCGCTGCTTTAGGTAGCTGCTTGCGCATGCGGAGGCCAGCAGTGTGACAGGCATCTACCACATAGCGGAGGAACTCGTGCGCGTCCTCCTGGCGCCCCCACCTGAAGTGCTCAGCGAATAGGGGCATGCAGCGGATAACCTTAGCTGGGGAATCGAGCGCCCCCGCATCAGCCCGAAGCAGCCTGGCGATCTGCCGCTCAAGCACGCAGAACGCGCACTCCTTGTCCCTGTTCGGGAACGCCTGCTTGCCTACAAGTAAACAAACCAACGGAAACATCAACCACTTGACGAGTTAGACCGCGCAGGGGGTAAAGCCAGCGGGCGCTAGGGTTTCGTACACAGGGTGGAGTGGCTAAAGGCGCGGCAGAACGAGGCGAGGGGCGGCGTGGCCGCGAGGCACTGGAGGACGCTGTTGAGGTAGCAGGTGTTGCCGAGGTTCTTCAGCCCCGGAGGTGGGCCCGTGCGCCGCTGCGACGGCGGCGAAGACGGCTCCGCGGTCGGCGCCATCACCGGCTCCGAGGGGCGGATGCGGCGGGGACAGCACCGCCGCGGGAAAGCACAAGGCCCCCTCCTCCTCTCCACGAAGCACCGCCGCCGCCGCCGCCGCCGCCAGCTCATCCGATCGCATCGCCCACCTGCGGGCGCCGCGGGGAACGGCCACCGTGGAGAAGTTTGGCGCTCCCGGCGCGAGCGCGGGGATTGGCAAGGGGAGGTAAGAGCGATGGGGAATGCTCGCGCACTCGAATCGAGCAACAGGACGGCGACGGGTGACGAGGGAGGCGGAGGGAGGGAAGCGAAGAGTCCGATTTTTCCCCCTCGGGGTCGGAACTCGAGCAGAATCGAGGGGAGTGAGAAGAGTTGGTTCAGTTTGCGAATTTGCGATGGGCATGGGCTGGCTCGGAGGTTTGAGCTTTCGGCTGGTTCAGCGGGTAGACCGGGTCCAGAACACGTTTTTTTTTTTTGTTATAAAAAATGTGCTATATACAGCACGCTTTGCTCTTCTGCTAGCAGGTAGCTTGTGCTTAGCCTTTTTTTTTTTTTCGTTTTTGCTGTGCTAGTTTGCTACTCCCTCCATCCCAAATTATAAGTCATTTGACTTTTTTGATCAAATTTGACCATTCGCCTTATTCAAAAATTTGTGCAAAAATATCACTTTTTCACCGTGGCTTTCTTTTATTAGTATAAGTTCTTAAAGAATGACTTGAATTGACAATATTTACGTAAATTTTTTGAATAAGACGAATGGTCAAACTTGGAGCCAAAAAAAAGTCAAACGACTTATAATTTGGGATGGAGGGAGTATAATGCTAATCACAATCGCACAGAAAAATCGCATAGACACAATTATGGTTTTTTTTTTAATTACACAAGACCGCATAGACATTCACAACACGCATGCACACTCACCCCTATGAATACATGTATGTAATGCTTCATTATTTTTTTTCTCACCATTTTAGTTTGTCTCAGCTTGGTTCTTTACCTGCATAAGTGCTATGTACAGTGGACCTAGTCGACTGCATGTAAAAATAGTTGTTGTTGGTTACCAATACAATGACTCTATAATAGGCAGTCGCCGCAAAAAAAACAAAAAAAAAAAAAAAAACTAGTTGCTGAACAGGACGACATAGAAAAAATGTACGTGCAATGTATGGAGAGAAAAAATAAACCTAGGTATTGGCAACAAGAGGAAATATTAAACAACTAACCATTTGATGTACATGGAAAGCAAAGATAAATTATGAAACATCATGTTTACACTAGAAAAGACACTAACATATGGCGAGTCATATTTTAGCCAATAGCCAAGCGACTCATCAATCATCCACTCCATCTTTGCCGATACCTTGTCATGGTACCTATCCGCACAACTACACCTCCTATCGGCCATAGAATTTCTTCCCCTCTACCACAGAGGCCACCTCAACCTTTTCACTAATTAAACCAACAAATTATCTTTCCGCCGACATGGCCTACCAACAATGGGTACTAGTTGTGGTGACTGTGAGCTTTCATCCTTAACATTTACATGGCCAAATAAAGGGACTAATTACGTGACCACCCTATCTCTAATTCAAACGTGGCCCATTCTCTAGTGAATGTCGTGGCTAGGATGCAAAGGTTAGCTCTTCCTCCTTCGATGTGATACATCGCATATTAGCTTTTTAGATAATGGAACAACAAAGAGACATTTACCTTATTCTCGAGAGAGTTCGATGACATCACTCGTTGAGGTTGTTTGTATAGACTTGTATTGTATTCTTGAGATAGTTTGCCTCCTTATTAATGATAAATCATAGGATCTACATATGCATTTTTCGCTACACTATTGATGGTGGAGGCTTTGTAGAGAAAAAAAAAAAGCATTTAGTAGCTCATAATCTAATTAGGTACTTGAAGAGTGCGGACGGATGGAATCACAATGTTGATAAAGTATTTAGGAAAAAGAGATTACAAAGGATAGTTCAACGAACATTTAGCCTCAATAAACCTCCTATATCCTTCCTAATTGTTAGTAACAGTTATTTCGTGAAAAATACTCTCTAACAACCCAATTAGGCATCATATATATATCTCAGTATTTCGCCAAGAAAAGATGGACAACTAGATCCGCTCTCTATAGTGCAAGATATAGAAAAGCAGTTGAAACAACAATAATATAGAAAAAGAAATTATTTAAATGGTTTTTTAAATGAAGGTTTCGAAATAGTCTTTGGTTATCATAGAAAGTCAATTTGTTAGAGTTGCTTCGATAGTTTTTTTTTTTCGGGAAAAGAACATCGACAACGGAAGGAAGCCACGCAGGCGCAGCTAGTTACCCCACCGAAGCAATCCTACTCTCGCAGCCTCACTTCTCCCTCAGCCCCACGCAAAGCACCCAAGGCCCCCACGGCCCCACCGCCTCGGCAACCTCCCGCTCAAATCCTCGCCGCGCTGCGCGGAGCGCCGTCGTGCCCGAGCTCGCATGAGGTGTGCCTCCTCGCACCCGCAGCCATGGGAGCTCAGCAGAGCGTCAACGCAGGGAAAGGTCATTGCTCTTTCCCTTTGATTTTTTCTTTTGTTCGTGGCTGTTGTAGCGCGTGTTGGTAATTTGCTGGCGTCGCTCATCTATTCGTGGAAATGCCGCAGCCAAGGTGGATATGCAAGTCGACCTCACCCATATGCTGTGCGAGGCGTTGTTGCTGCCGCCCCTCAGGTGCTCGGTACTTTGCCTGTTAGGGAGCCCTCTAATTGAATTGTGCTTTCCCTCTTTGTTTTTCTTGCGTATAATCCTGACTTGCTGTTGTTCTGGGTGGTTTCAGAAGCTCTGGTGTCACTTTATCGCAAATCGTTGGAAGGTAGGCGTGTGTATGTTTTGCATCCACTGTAAATTTGTTCAAGTGCACCTTGTACTTTAGCATCTGGTGTTTTCTTGCATCTTTGCGCATGCCCCTGATGCCTGGTGCTTAGAACATGTCTGTCCTAGCACATTCTTGCATATGCACATCAATGTCTTGCATGTTCATGACTTCATGCACCTGCAGATTCTTATACTATCTGTCTATCTTCATACCAGATCTGTGCATTTGGCCGTCATGCCTATGCATCTTTCTGCGGGTCTGTGGGTTTATGTCTTCATTATTGTCTGCAATTTTATTACTGTGTTGTGAATCTAGAGTTTGGCCTGCAGGATCTCTCTCAAACACCCAAACCTCTTCGGGAGAAGTGAGAAATTGGATGTGATATTGGATAAAGGAATCAATGACTCCAATGTTGTTGTTGCTTATAGACGCCCAAGGCCTGAGTGGTTATCACAGCAATCATTTGTAATTCAGGTTGGCATTGCGTTTTGTATGTTGCTTTTATATTTCTTATCTATAGTAAAGCTGAAGCACTGAAAACCTATCGTTGTTGTAATCTTTTGACTGAATTTACACTTTCTCACTTTCCTATGTTTCGAGCAATCAGCACTCAATGACACCAGAAGTTGCTGTCCATGGATTCCCGGCTGATAACTTCACACGATCAGGGAGCAGAGGGATAAACCTTAGTCGATTATCATTTGGTTTGGAGCTTAATGAACCAGCCACATCAAACTGGACGTCAGGAACCAGTGTTAAATTTGAGGTGGGCCTTGACTTAATTTCAATTTATTATCATTAATTCCATGTTATACACGTTCTTTATCTGTTGCCTTTTTCCCACAGCATATCCGTCCTATTAATAATCAGGGCCACTCCATTGCCAGAGACCATGATGGCTTTCCTCTGACATGCAGGTGATGATTTTTAGGGGATTTCTTTAAATTACAGCTGAAAGTGCTTATTAATACTGTAGTTAATTGTTGTACAGTGGTAACCTCCATGACAACATGATCATCTTGAAGCAAGAATCTGGTTATGCAGATGTCAATGACAATAGCTTCTTAAAAGTAAGTTATGCCTACTTTATGATCCTTTTTTTTACCATGATGCCTTCTTTATACAGTAACTCTTATTGGTAGGTTAACTTCCAAATGGAACAAGGATTGCCACTTGTACCAAAGTCATTGACCTTCAATAGAGTTAAATGTGCAGTTTCAAAGGGCATTAAGTTGGGTCCGACATTTTTGGTTACTAGGTAATGCCTACCCCTACTATTCATTCTCTAGAAAGCTCCTCTCACAGTTCATCTCTCTACCTCACAGTTTGACAGGTGGATCCATTGTGGGGACATGGCACCATATCAAGCTTTTGCCATAGGCGGACTTGGTAGTGTCCGAGGCTATGGTGAGGGTGCTGTTGGTTCAGGAAGATTATGTCTAATTGCTAACTGTGAATATACAGTTCCCTTGGTATGTCAATGTCAAATAGACCCAATCTGTTTATGGAGTTTCTTGGTTCGCTAGAGAAAGATGAATAGACAAGCAGTTGACACCACATATGAAATCCATAGCACTTTTGATTAGTCAAATGAAGTGGCAAATTATTTTAGCAGTTAGTTTACTGATTAACAAATGGTTAATTATTTGTTTGCGGTGTCCTGATTCCGTACCTTGAGGCTTCACTGATTTCTGTTCACAGATTATCATGTGAGACATGTTTGGCTATTCTCTGTTTATCATGTGACATATGTCTAAGGCCTTTAGTGCTCTGTGCTCTGTGTTAGTAAAAACTAATGATCTGCTTGTTCTGTCATAATTTCGAATATTTCATGTTGATCACTGAAGCGTTATGCTACAAGATCTGAATCTTGAGAGTTGCTGCTATTACCCCATCCCTTTAGAGCTGCACACTGTTTAGAGCAGTAAACAAGTGCTGGTTCCATGTACTATCCCTCATTGATGTTGAGTGGTGTAACATCTGCCCCTTGCACTGGAGTATTTTTCTTTGACAGTTTTGTTGAATGTGAAACACAATTTTGTAAGTTATGGTGGTAGTTTGCAGCCACCCACAACTCCACTGATCACACAGTTTAAGATATGTTCATGTTCAGTTTTCTTTTTTTTTAAAAAAAACTTGGAAGCGTTCTTGAATCCTTTAAGCAATCTGGGATTGCGAAATTTGCAGTTAACCAGAAATCAGCAATCAGTCTCTAGTTGGAGAGAAACAATGATCTGCACAATTTTCAAGAAATCAGCATGACCAATCTAGCCCCAGCATTTTGTGGAAACTAGTGTTGAGAATTTTCGATATCACTAAGAATTTTCCATAGAAGTGTCCAAGATTTTTCAAGAAACAGCATCACTAAGAATTTTGATATCATCAATCATGATTTTTTTTTTTTTCAAGAAATCGGCAATCACTAAGAACTTTCCATGGAAATGTCTGACCACAATTTATTGTGAATCTTTGATATTCTGTTTATCTCTGTGCTGTCCAATAAATCCCTAGTATCCAGAGTAGTGATATTTGTTTGGCATAAGAACAAAGTATTGAGACATGTTTATGTGCAGGTGAAGCATCTGGAGGGTTCTATTTTCATGGACTGTGGCAGTGACTTAGGATCTGCTCGTCATGTGCCTGGTAAGGGTGTTGTGTCCTCTGTGAGTACTAGTTCACTACTCCCTCCGTTTCAAATTATAGTTCACTTTGATATTTTCGGTGCATGCATTTTGCTCTGTATCTAGACATATTATCTATGTAGGTACATAGTAAAATGCATGCACCAAAAAAAAAAGTGAACTACAATTTGAAATGGAGGGAGTAATTTCTATTAATTTCAAAAATAGACTTGAGGTCCATTACTTAATTGAATACTTCACAAGAAAGTAACATCATAATTTCTTAAGCTAAGTGTAGTTTCATTTTTTTTAGAAAAACAATGGAAGCTTTATTGAATCTTGTAAACATCCATAATTCAGATAAGGGATTGTTAAGTTTGTAATTCACCAGAAGGTAAAATAAATTACTCTGCTCTGCTATATGGGATGCACTCAAGATCTCTTGCAGGGGTTTGTGGAAATGCCTAGATAACATATCATATAGAACGGAGAAATACAACCTATAATTTGCATGATAGACATCGTTGTGCAGTATGATACAATGCACTTAGAGAAACACAACAACAATACATGTTCAATAATTGATGATTGCACCTTCATCTCTAGTTATGAAAAATGTAGTTTTCAACATCTCAAGATTTCTTTACATCAGATGCAGTGTTTCCTATGTTCTTATGGAAATCGTTCTTTCCAGTAGTATCAGTAACATGAACAATTATTCACACATAACCGCAGGTAATCCAGCTCTGCGGCAAGGGAAACCAGGATTTGGTATTGGATTTGGATATGGACTTCACTTCAACACTGACCTAGGTCAGATCCGTGTGGACTATGCTATGAATGCATTTAACCGCAAGACCATCTACTTTGGAATCAATAGTAGTGGTGGCTCTTAGGTTATGAAAGACACAACGCTCACTTAACATAGACTGGCAATTCAATTTGATTCTTTCCGTGGACATAGAAGAGGCTTCCCCAGTTTTCTTTCTTGACACAGTGTGTTCCGGACATGCCAGCAGAATCATATTGTTTGTACATGCTGGCATTCAAAAAGTGTATAGTTGGGAACTTGGGATGCACGAGATGCATGCTCTTTGTTTTTTTATTGTTATGATCTTTTTTTTTTTTATTAGATTAGATGCTGAACAAACGTTTGCTGCTATATGTGTAAGATCGCACCAAAGATACTTCCACTGCCTCATAAAAACTTCATTATGTTTACAAAATATACAGATAGATATTTATGGTCAATGTACCCTTTTTTTTTTGTGAAGAGGTCAATATACCTTTGATGTCAAATATTTTCTTAGATGTTGAGCAAACAATTGCTGATTAAGATGATATGAGTAGAACTACTCCACAGATACTTCCATTACATCACAACTTCGTTAGGTTGTATTTCAATATATTTATGTTGGATGTCATATTGTGGACTTGTGTCAACGTCAAAGTGTGGTTTATTTGTGATGGAAAAGGCACATCATTCGTTGGGAGAATCTGTTTTATATCTATTGGTTCTTTCATTTTTATTCGCAAACCTGTCACCCGTCCGGCAGATGAGATCTGACGTCGCCTCTGATACGTTAGTGATTAGCATCACCTGCCTTTTGGTTAGTTTGGATATGTTGCTCTGATGTTGCTATTGTACCAAACAAAAAATCAATGCAATGCAAGTGTCAATTTGTCCTGTCTCCACAGCAGTTTATACCGAAAGGGAAAAGAGATTTTGCCGCCGACCAGCCGCAGTCCGTGCATTGCCACCCACGTAAATGACGTCCATTTTCTCAGCTTGAAAAAGCCAGCTTCACTCCACTGCCACACAGAATTCCACGTTTTTGACTCCGAAAGCAACGGGACCCTCTGATGAAGGCAAACTCAGGTAGTGGAAGGAAAAAAAGCACCGAATTGAGAAGATCATCATCATACAGTAATTCACATCATGCATTCTCAAAGGTAAAGTACAACGAGCTCAATTCACAAGCCAAAGATCGGAGATCCAAACTCTGACGACGAAGAAGCAATCCACGAGCCAAAGATCGGGCGGAGATCCAAACTCTGACGACGTATGAAGAAGCAATTCACAAGCCAAAGATCGGAGATCCAAACTCTGACGACGAAGCAGCATCAGAAAAATGCTTGTGGATTGTACTACGCCACGCGGAGAGCAAGCGAGTGGGAGGTCGGTCCGGCTCCGGGTCCGGGTCCGGCGTGGCTTATTACGCCGGCGAGATGGCGGCCTCGTGGAGGTGCTCTCCCAGTCCCCCGTCGACGTCGTCCCCGGTGATCCGGTCAAGCACGAGCACGATCCCCATGGCGAAGGCGGCATCGAACCCAGCGCGCACCCAGAGCACGAAGACGTCCCGCCCCATCATGACGTGCGCGTCCTCGTCCACCTTCCGCCTCACCTCAGCCACCACCACGTCCTCCTCCTCCTTCTCCTCCTCCGCCTCTCCCTTGCCGTCGGCCCCGCGGCCCAAGCCTTAGCGGAGGCGACGACGCGGCAGCATCGGCGCGGGAAGGACCCATCAACACGAAACTCCCCAGCAACAACGCCAGGCGCGAGGAGGTCAACGAGGACAGCAGCAGCGCCGGTCCCAGCGCCAAGGATGGAGGACCGGCGCGCGGAGAAGACAGGCTTCGTCTGTCCCTGCGCGGCGCCGTCGCCAAGGAACCCGTCCCAGCGGTTGTGCAGGCTGGGACGACGCCGGCGCACCGTGAGGACGGGCTCCCCTCTGGCGCCCAGCAGCGCGAGGTCCCCTCTCGCGGCGCCGCCCCGCACACCCCGCCCCGGCCGTACGTCTCCACGCGGAACGCCAAAGCGCCGGTCCGGTGGTCGTACGCCTCCAGACCGTCTCCTGGGGTGAAGAGCGTCGTCTTCCGTACCGTCAGCTCCCTGTCCTCACCCTCGCAGTACTCCTCCCCTACTATCGCCACCCGCTGCGGCGGCGGCGGCGGCGACATCTCCTCCCTTTTTCTCCCGAGCTCTCTCTCTGTCTGTCTGGTGATTGATTCCTCACTGCTAGTACGACACGGATTGGTGATACCGGCGACACGCGTGGTGATAGCGGCAGTGGCGGGGAGCGGCGGGCGGGTGGAGTGGAGACCGGAGGCGGAGACGGCGGGGCTGGTGGTGGTGGTAGTAGCAGCAGCTTGGTTTAAAATGGCCAAGTGGGGGGCGGGTGGATGGCTTTTCGCTAGAGGTGTCGGCGTTCGCTTTGGCGTCGCACTCGCGTGGTGGAGAGCTGCCCCAGTTTTATACACGCGCAGCGCCAACGCCAACGCGCCGGCAATGGCGGGGGCTGGTGTGGGGCCACCCACCACCTGGGGCGGGTTGATTCGATCCGATCCGCCGCCCGCCGTCAGTCGCCAGGCACCCACAAGCGAGCGAAGCGAGACGGACGCGGGAACACAACGGGAGAAGAAGCAACGGATTCAGATTGGATTTGGACAAGTGTTTATATACAGTAGTTTAGTAGTAACTCGATCGATGATGATGATAACGTAGTATAGTGCGCACGGAACATTGTTGACGAGTCGTACGTTGGCGTTGCCGCGTTGAGTAAGGCTAGAGCGAGATAAGATAAGCATCGTAACAAGTGGCTAATACACCAGTGTCAATCAAACTAAAACTAAAACTAAAACAGCCTGCTGCGGCCGGCGGCGGTGACCGTGAAGACATCGCAAAGGAAAGGACGGATGATCGGAGGAACGGTCGGTCCAACGGCGGCGCATCTGCAGAAGCAAGCCCCCCAAAACCCGGCCGGCGGCCGGCAAAACAACAGCGCGGTGGGTACGTAGCGCCGCCGCGGTAAACGACGACGCCTTTCCCCGGGATTGATTTTCGAAGTGGCGCGTGTCAAAGAAGACAACAGCCAACGACTGTACAAGAATCACCGCCGAGCACAGCCATGGATCAAAATCAAATGGAGGAAAAAAAAAAAGTCATGAGACGCGTCAGCGCTGGTTGCACACGCTTGGTCCACGTGGTGTAGATGGTGCCACGAAGCAGATGCTCAGGCCTCATGGGCTTCAGCCCCGGCGGGCCCCGGCTGTTGGGCTGCGGACTTCTAGAGTTGGGCACCGCCTTTGTCCCACCTCTGGGGCGCAGCGTAAGGTGAGCGACTTTTGTTTGGGACTGTCGGCGCGGATGGGCGGCACTGTAGCACGGTAGCAGTGCCAATGCGGCGTGCAATAGCGAGAGCTCAAACTACACGTCATCTATGAGATGCAGCCGACTCGGCCATGCCGCGAGGCAAATCGGAGGGTTGAGCAAGTGAGCAACGACGTTGGAGCACATGTTGTTTCTTACCTAAAATCGTTGTTCCTTCTATTTGCACGCACGGTGGAGCAGTTGAGTCCCCTGTTCCTAATAAATGCACATTTCTCGATTCCTGAAATATTTTAATATTTAAAGTTAATAGCAAAAAATATAGAAAATAATATCATCATTTATATTTTCAAATAAATTTATACTACAAAAGTGCATTTCTTGCTCGAACAATATGTTTTTATACTCCCTTCATCCAAAATTATAAGTCACTTTGATTTTTGAGTTTCATCCATTTTAGTTATATATCTGAGATACAATAATATGCCTAGATGCATAACTAAAATGGATGAACCTAAAAAATTCAAAAGTGACTTATAATTTAGAATGGAGGGAGTACATCATAATATTAGTAGTTTTTATATACATTTGGTCAGACTTTATTTTTTTTTGACTTCCCAGGATATAAGTCTCGGTAACATAACATGCTCGTTACTGCTTTCGTATCCTTGTTTGGCAAGTACACAATGTCTAACATACAAACTATTCCTATGCACATCCTAAGAACCTGATTGGTTGTTTCGCAAAAAAAAAAAAAGAAGAACCTGATTGGTTTGAGCCCAGTCATAAACCATACTAGACATCTTTGAGATCGCTTCCATGTTCATTTTTTAAGTCTTGGGCTAAGAATTAGGATTGATGATGCATGGGCCCAATTGGAAGCTTTCATCCTGACCGCCCTCCGCTCCGAACCGTGAGGGTTTTCCCGTATACCCCTATAGGAAGTTTCTTTGTCGCGGTACCTCTCGAAATTTTTTTTTCTTTCCCCGTGTACCCCGAAATTTTTCTTGAGTTAAATGCATCAGTAGCCCCCTCGAACTTGCCTGTTGTATCAAATAGGTCCATGAACTTGAAAACCGCATCCGCCCCCCCAAACTTGCAAACCCGCTCACCCGGGTCCAAGGCGGTTTTCTAGGCCACGCGGCAGCCTGGGCCGTGCATGGCATGGCATTCGCGGTGCTGACATCAGCGATGATGTCGGCACTTCTTTTAATTTATAAAATTAATATCTTTTTATTCGAGCTCCAAATATAGTAAATAATATATCAATTTTGATCGCCTCGACGAGCTCTTTTTACAATGGTGTACTCCATTTTATTATTTGAGATAATTTTATTTCATAAAAATTAAATATTTCTACAAAATAATGCTGCGCACATGGACAGCGTGTTCTATCGCACGCACATGGACGACGTCGTCGTGCCACAGGGCTCAGACGCCACGAGTTCAACCCCGCTCCAGTTCAGGGACGGTGCAGGCAGGGCGGCTGCGCAGCCGAACGGGCTACTGTCCTTCTCCTTCGCGATGCTGGAGGCCAAGGCCACGCCGCCCTCAGCATTATTTTGTAGAAATATTTATATTGTATTTTTTTTTCATGAAATAAAATTGCAAAGAGCATTATTTTGCTAGGCCTGGCGCCTAGCAAGGCCACGTCCGTTTCTGCAACGTTGCACGAGCGCACGACGTTACTAGGGCCTTGTTTAGATGGCTAAATTTTAGCAAAAAGTGACTTTTTCGACTCGCGTAGCACAATCAGAAGACGTTTATTTGTTTGTGGTAAACATTGTCCAATTATGGACTAACTAGGCTCAAAAGATTCGCCTCGTGATCTACAACAAAACTGTGTAATTAGTTATTTTTTACCTACATTTACTGCCCGAGCATACGCCTTTTTGGTGTATTTAATGTGATGTGATGGAGAGAGAGTCTAAAAATTTGCAATTTTTTGGCAAATTTTCAGCCAACTAAATGTGGCCTAGATTACCCGATCCACTATGACTTCGATCATCAACCACACTAGCATGCAGTGGCAGCCTTTTCACCACCATAAAATTGTTGCCCACATCCCAAAACGCCAACGTGTCCGTCGCTGTCGTAAGAGCCCCTGCGTTCGCGTGTTCTCCTCCGAAAGCTCCTGCTTGCTGCCGCCGCCGCCGCCGCCAGGCACCAAGAATCTTACGGCGGCCTGGCGGGTGGCTTAGCGAAAAGTAAGGCCATCTGATCGTGCCGCACGAGTGCCCGACGATCCATGGGTGCTCGCCACCAAATGAGACCTTGACAGGTGCCCGCAGCGAATGATGGCCCGACGGCCCGGACGACGACGACGACGTAATTCCGCACACTTCAGCTCGCACTCGGGAGATTTTGTAGAAATATTTATTTTTCATGAAATAAAATTATCTCAAATAATAAAACGGAGTACACCATTGCAAAAGCTCGTCGAGACGATCAAAATTGATATATTATTTGCTATATTTGAAACTCGAATAAAAAGATATTAATTTTATAAATTAAAAAGAAGTTGCCGACATCATCGCCGACATCAAGCGCCGCAAACAGTGCCATGCACGGCCTACCGTAGGCTGCCACGTGGCCTAGAAAACCCCCTTGGACCCGGGTGAATGGGTTTTGCAGTTTGGGGCCGTGATGTCCTGGTTTTTGAGTTCATGGGCCTATTTGACACGGTTGTGCAAGTTTAGGGGGCTACAAATCCCCTCGTGTGTCCAACTTGAACTTTTTTTTTACCCACATACCCTTTTGTTAACTTTTTCAAGGTAACGGGCGGTTAACTGTTTGGCCAAAAGACTAGATTGCCTCTGTCACACATGCTGTTCCGAGAGGTGCCGTTCGCTGTTGTGGCTGCAGTTTTGGCAAAAAAAAAAGAGAGAGAGGGCAAGAGAAACTGATGGATAGATTCACAAAATGAACAAAACAAATTTTTTCAACATTTATATCACAACAGAATCAATGATCTTCACGGAAGTGCTAGCGATAAAAGATTTACCTTTCAACGTTTCCAGATAATTTGTGACAAAAGATTTACAGTCTTTTACGGATACAAATCATCACCAGAGAATAAAGATTGGCATAATGATTTTAACAAATTGGCGTGTGCTTTCAAATATCAAAGAAAATTAAATGCCACCAAAGAACTCAATAGCCCACCAATCAGGTTGTAACTCGGAAGATGCAGCAGCTCTGCTAATACAGAGCTACAAAGTGGACAACGGTTTTCAGGCGAAGATAATCGCATGAGCATCAAACTGAGGTACTTAAAAAGTACATTCTACACGTCGGCCGCCTCATACCTCGCCTCATGCAACGCCACGTAGGATTTTTTGATGATGTGGAGGAAAGAGAGAGCGAAAAGAGAATGAGATCGTTGCTTCACGAAACAACCGTCTCATGAGCTAAAATTTAGGAGTATGAGACAACTTATATACCATTGTATGAGTTGATGTTGTCATGCGCACCTCACAATCCTATTTTTCTCTCGCCCATGGCTTAAGGAATTACAAGCTACTATAAGACAACTTAAAAGAACAACCAATGCACACCTAGTTTCTTAAGTCGCCTTAAATTACGTGTCATTATATGAGGCGAGTTATTTTCAAGACAACACCAATGCTTTACTGTCCAAATCAATGCACACCTCAACAAAAAAACGTCTCGATGGCCGGTGCAAGCCCGCCGCCGCGTTGAGGTCACCGCCCGAATCCTCCTGTGGCACTATTTTGGCTTTTCCCGATGAAAATCGAGCGAGTTAGCACAATCGCGAAAACGCCTAGAACCTCCCACGGAGGACGCTGCGCCCTCGCTGGTTCCGCCGCCGCCCAAATCATGAAGCTGATTTTTTCGGTTTCGGACGGACGGATCCTCCGCATGCCCTTTGAAGCGTGTTTCCTTTTTCTTTTTGGATGGACGGACCGAGCGGCTAGTCTCAAAGTCGGAGTCTCAAAGTTTGGGGGATCGGGCGAGCAGCTCTCTCTGGACTTGTCCGATACAACTAAAGGGTATTTTTCGACATTCGTTTCCTGGTCCCACGAGTCCGTACGCCTAAACGGAGAAAACCAAAGACGGAAGGGTATGTGGGGCAAAAAGTTTAGGTTGGACCATTGGGGAAAGAAATTTTTTTTTGAGGGGTGCTCTAGCACAGAGAACTTTTATAAGGGTATAGAGTGAAACTCTCCCGAACCGTCCCGCACTCACGCGATCCACGTCGCACCGCCTCTCTCTCCCCTTATTTACGCCTCCGTCTTCGCTTCCCTCCGCAGCAGTGGCCCGTCGCTCGCCGTGCCCTAGCGCCGCCGATCTCAGCGCGAACCGGACGGAGTAACACGAGAGAGCCTCGCGGATCAATCGGATTTCACGCCGCGGCGAACAAAGAACGATGGCCGAGGAGGCCAAGTACCTGGAGACGGCGCGGGCCGACCGCTCCGTGTGGCTCATGAAGTGTCCCCCGGTCGTCTCCCGCGCCTGGCAGGCCGCCTCCGCCTCTTCCTCCGACCCCAACAACGCCAACCCCGTCGTCGCAAAGGTCGTCCTTTCCCTCGACCTGCTCCGCCCAGAAGAGCCCGCCGAAGAGCGCCCTGAAGAGCCTACGCTCAAGGTAAGTATCACCCCAATCCCCAGCAAACTGATGGGGAATTTTTTGAAATCCCTGTATTTGCAATTGGCTGTCCACATTGAAGGCGAATGCGCGGACAAATTGTGAACCTGTTTGAGTTACCCACAAGGGTTTGTGAGAAAAATGTGCATAGGAATTGGAGTTGTTTCTAGATTCCATGAATATATATTTGACACGAAACAGGCTGGTAGAGACTCATTGGACCATAGTAAGAACAAGAGGAAGAACCCCTTGTTATTGTGGACAAACTAAATTTGATATTCAACCAAAGCAAGTGTGCATATTTCATTTGACTGCATAGTTCCTGTGGTCTACATACACTACATACCACACATCGCCACATCGGTATTGTTGAAAGTGATTGCAAATCGTTAGGTGACTAATTTCAAGAGCAGGTGCCACAATCGGATTCCTTGGTGTTAATGCTGCTCATTATGTGTTTGTTTCATGTATATCATCATCTCTGCTTTTGGCGCTCATCATTCTTACATCATGCTATTGCAATGACAGTTCAAGATGGAGCTGGCTCAAACTAACACTGGGAATACACCTAAGAGCTACTCTTTGAATATGTTCAAAGATTTCGTGCCTATGTGTGTTTTCTCCGAATCTAACCAAGGTAGGATCCACAGCCTGTCAGCTTTACACTGCTTCAATGCATGCCTCTCTATCTATGATTGAAATCAAGTTTATTGCCTAGACAGACATGATTTGCCTTTGTTCTTGCATAGATGTCCCTTAATCCTTAGTTCTAACGATACCATTTTATTTAGCACAATGATTTTGTTTGGTACAGTTAGTATAGTAATCGTCATATGTTTTAGCATTGCACGTTTCTTGTAGGATAGGAATTCATTAAGGGGGTGTCTGGTTTGTGGAATGAAGTAGTCTATCCTCATCTCACTCTTTAGTTCTTTGTTTGGTTTGTTGGATAGAATGAGTTGATCCCACTTCATTCCTTACAAGCTCATTGTTAGTACTAGTATGAGGAATATGTTCATTCCACTAAATTTGAGCCCTCTAAATGGGTTGATTCCCCAAACCGAACACCATAAAATCTCTCTGTTTCTATATTACCTTTTAGTCTTTTACATTATACTAGTGGTTTAGTCACCTGAAATAAATTCATGGAGTTAGGCATATGTGCAACTACATATCTGATGGTTATTTTTTACCAATATTTCTTGAACTCTAGATCATTTGATTCACAGTAGGTTCGGTTAGATAGCCTTACCTAGTTTCTTTGCCTCTCTTAGGATTCTAGTTGCTGCTGTTCGTTGTTTGCCTGTACAGCTTCTTTATTTTATTAATATAAAAGCTTACAGTGGGGGCTTCCCACTATTTTTCAAAAAAGCAGTAGGTTCGGTTCCTATATTATGTTAATTACATAGGAAATTTTATGCTAATGCTAAGAAACTTCCACATAATCAGTGCATGTTGACTTATCTCTCTGAAAGTTATTTGTAAAGAGATAGGGAAATAAGGATATATAATCTTAAGCTTCCCTTAAACAGTTACTTATCTGAGGTCTGAGCCCACTGTCTCCAGACTGATCTAATTATTATGTTGCTAATGCATGTTGTTCCCGACAGCCTCATAGAAGAAATTAAGGGCAGTGTTTTTATTATTTTTCCCTGTTATCCATTCACAAAGCTAATCTCCGAGACGGTCACCCGTCCCAGCAGATAAATGTCACCACTGGAGCAATGCTAGTGTGGCCCCGCCTCCATCCATGCACATAGCGAAACCGTGGCCTACAGCCATGATCCATTGGCTTCCTCCCTTCAACACCTGCTTCCGTGGCCCACAAGCATGATCCGTCAACTCCGACCACCCTCATACACACACCGCCACTGCCATGGTCCGGTTGGCACAATCCCTTGAAATTAGGAGTTCGGTCTCCAGCACTTGCTGACCTATGATTCTACAGCCGCTTTTTCCTTGTATGCCCATGAATCCATCTTTCCTAAGCATGCTGTTGATGGTTGCTGGCCTTCTCTGGTATCCCGAGATCTGCATGCCACTGCCCATCCAGAAACTCCTCTCCCTCATGAAAATCTTAATAGGCGGATCCCTATTTCCCTCTTCCCCGTGGAGTTATTTCTGCCTAAGTCTAAGACCTGGTGTGCCCTACCATACTTCAATTTTGTGATAGGGACAGTACTTGCGTAAGCTGAAGCTCTTGTGAACCAGCTGGTCTGCAGGCATGTATTGTTTGTGGACGTTTGAGAAACCTGTCAGTTTTTGTGTGGGATGTGAGAAAGTTCAAGATGCCTGTTTGCCTTTCCAGGAAAGGCAAAAACATGAGAAATCTGAGCTGGCATTCAAGTTTGTAGGGACAAATTGGACAGGCCAAACACCCAAACATCATGTCTATGTGATCATTCCAAATAGCTGCAGCATGATATATAAATAACCAGAGGGTGTATTCTTTTTTGAATAACCAGCTGGCGTCAGTGGGTTTTACTAGTAACTGTTTGCTTGTAGTTTACTGATTGTAACCACTAACCAGTACCTTACCACTTTCCAGCACCTTTTTCTTGAATGATTTTTTAGTTCTTCTAATAGTGCCCTATTTGTTACAGGGAAACTTTCATGCGAAGGAAAAGTCGAGCATAAATTTGACATGGAACCTCACAGTGATAATTTGGTGAACTATGGAAAGTTATGCCGTGAAAGAACACAAAAGTACATGGTTAAATCTAGACAAGTTCAGGTGGAGTTCTTTGCTAGGTGCATTATATTATCATATTATGACATTTTTTAAGTTGTTGTTTACCAATATGACATTTTCTGATTACTTGTAGGTACTTGACAATGACAACGGAATGAGCATGAGGCCAATGCCTGGCCTAGTTGGTCTCATACCTTCTGGTTCAAAGGTAGTTTCGTCTTCCACTTCAACACTTGAAACCATTTGTTTTGCTGTTGCCTTTAATGAGAAACATTGTCCATGTTACCTATGGTCGCTGCTTGGGAAAAAAGTTTGCAGTGTTTTTATTCTCCTTTTAGGTCTTCCATAACACTGTTGATCTCAGTCATGTCATTAGTCTCTTTGACGTGCACTGCCAATTATAACGCCTTGTGACTTATTGAACCTTTTGCTTGCCAGGAAAAGAGGAAGCAAGCACCAGCTAAACCATCCGATGCCAAAAGAACTCGTAGGGATCGCACAGAGATGGAGAACATTATATTCAAGCTTTTTGAAAGGCAACCCAATTGGGCTCTAAAGGCGCTAGTGCAAGAAACTGACCAGCCAGAGGTATTTCCTTGTCTCTTTACAGATATAAGTCAGTGGGGCAATGCCTCTAGGATAAGCAATTTGCAACTACAGATATTTCTTTTATAGTTCTGTAACTGCTCATGTGGTTATTTATTTTGTTTGTCTCTATGCAGCAATTCCTCAAGGAGATATTGAACGATCTGTGTGTGTATAATAAACGAGGACCAAACCAGGGAACACATGAGCTCAAGCCAGAGTACAAGAAATCCACAGGGGACGCTGACGCTGCTTGAAGATGACAGACGACTAGTCTGGGTCAGAATGTTGTTGGCATCTCAGGCCACACAAACAAGTGTGATCCAGTTTCATTTGTATGCTTTAAGAGGCATTTTTTTTGTAAAAATATAAGCTGGATACGCATTTCTTTAGGGTAAGTAAAAAATGAATTAATGTAAAGTCAGAATTTAGGGACAAATGTGCTTCATGGGATCAAATTTAGCTAGTTAATGCAGATAAAACGGAGGACCTGAAATTTGAATGAGGGTAGCAATGGCTCCCGGATTTGAACGAACTTTCTCGTGCTGTCTGTCAGAGCTGAATCATGATGCATGAGTTGTGAATTGTGTGTGATCCCCATCGGCCAGATTCAGCACTCAGCATAGGTTCTGTGTCACCTGAGTATGCATCAGGCGTCCTGATTCAGAACACGAGCCTAGGCAGAGGGCTTGCCCTGCCGGCTTCAGCTTATTAGATTGCGTCCTTGTGTGATTCACGTTGACGGCAACCTCGCCAGCTGACAGCGTCGCGCCAACACAGACCTCCCGTTGTGCCGCAGCAGCATGTGCCGCAGCAGCATTGTCCAGCTACCAGTTGCCGCCTCGCTGCGAGAACGCCCCGGCCATCACCATTGGATGGCGGCATGGCGCGTCCATGAAGGCCAAGGTGGCTTAGAGCTTGGCCAGCCTAGTGTTAGCGCCGACGCGTGGGGACTGCCGCACACGGCCGCCGCCGGCGCCGTTGTCGGAGACTGGCTCTGCCTGGGCTTGCCACCAAAGCCGAAGGGAGCTGATGAAATCCGATGAGTCACTGACAGATGGCCCCATGAGTTAAGAGAGGAAGTACAACCTTCGGATCTGATTTGGATGGCTGAGATTGAGAGAAAGTTCGTTGTACTAAATCCTGGCGACTGACGTAGCCCAGCTCTTCTAGGGAAACAAAACTAAAACAAACAAACGGAGCCTCAGGGTAGCGCCGCCGTTCTTCCCGCTCGCCGTCTTCCTCTCCCATCAGCGCGGAGAGGCGCCTCTGCCCGCCACGCCGGACGCCGCCACTGCCACTCCGAAACTCATCTCCGACGGGCCCTCGACAACCGTACGTTCTCCATCTCGGTATGAACTGCAATCCCCATCTAAAACTTGTACCACCTCTGGTTTGCTGCGAAGGCATCCGCCGCGCAAATGTTGGGGTGTTTCTTCTGTATGTAATCGGAGATGGGGGTTTCTCCGATGGATCAATTTGTCTTGCACAGTTCGTGCTGTGTTTCCCATCTCACGCTGAGGCAGGCAGGCAACCTGTATGCACCATGCATGACAGGTGTTCGTTCATATGCCTCAGTGGCTTATCCTTGTCCTTTGATCTTTGCCTAATTGCCTCAGTGGCTTATCCTTGCCCTTTGATATTTTCCGTGATCTCCCCCGTGTAAATGTCAGTCTCAGCATGCTGCCTAAGAGCATCTCCAACAGTAACCTAAACTTTTCTCCCAATATACATGAGTTTAGGACCTCCCAAAACAAATAAGGTAGGAAAAAAATTGTCAATCTCCAACAGTAGCCTATAATTATCTCCCAATAAGTAAATTTGGGCCCACTAGATGGGATTAGTTGGCCTAGTCGTTGGGACTAGGGGCCTCACGCGATCGTCGTCCATCTCCCTTCCCATCGCGGAGCTCCTTGCGCGACGGACTCGCCCGACTTCTCATCGCGGATCGTCGTCCTGTTCACTGTCGAGGGACTGGTGATCGCCGCCGCCCCACCACTGGCGTGCCTGCTTGAGCTCCGTCAGCTGCCTGCTGCCTGCTTCTAACTCATGACTGCTGCCAGACAGATTGGATGCTGCTGATCATTGCCTGCTAATCATTGCCGATTGATGACTGCTGCCCAATCTCAGCTGAGATATATGACCGCGTGAAACAGGATCAAAGCCATGCACCGTATTGGAAATTTAAGTCGCTACTCAATAGTCAAACATAAACAATTGTTCACTCAATCTGGCCGATCGGTACTAGTGACCACAAAAATAAATAAAAAAGAAGGACAATCTGGCATGAACTGCTTGGCTATCGCTGGCGATCGATAGGCTAGGTAATCTACGACCTGACGATGAGCACCGTTTGGCGGCCGATCGATTCTGATCGATGAATGCGCTCGAGTCGAGAGACCTGGTTGATCGAGTTTCTCCGATGGAGGTCAATTTTGCCGTCTTGGTGGACGAGGAAGCGTGTCTCGCCGCGGCATCTCACGGTAGAGATCGGGGCTGCCGAGGGCGCGGCAACGGCAATCTTCGGGGCGGTGGCCATCTTCGGGAGGAGGAGGTGCCTCGTTCATAAACGCTGCCTCGCCAGGAAGTTCCGTGAAACTTCTCTCCAGCTATTCTTGGGGCGGATAGGGCGCCGGCCGAGCGCCCCGTGATATATCTGGCGTTTCTTGCCGGTGTTTTGGAGTTGCCCAAAGATTGGGACATGGTATTGGGTGCTTGTTGGAGGAGAGTTTTTCCCCCCTTTTCCCAAAAAAAAAGATTGGGATATGGTTTAGGGTATTGTTGGAGATGCTCTAAGGTCTTGCAGTCATGTGTTGTGGAAATTTCCATGGTCCAATCATAATGCTGGTCCTTCTGAGTGACTGGATTGCCTTAATGCAAATTGTACAACTTGACGTTGATTATGGGCGAGTAATGCAACAGCGGAGAACATGTGGAAATGGGTGCAGGATGAGTTTCATACAATATGTCCGTGCTATTTGTTATGGAGCAATACTGCACATTGCTGAGGCTTAAACTCCGTAGGAGTATGTGTTAGCTTAGTTTATAGAGATTGCCTCTAGAAAGGCGAGGAAATGATGGAAGGTCAATGGACAGTAGTGTGCTAGGCATATTGTTTAACCAGAAGAGAAACAATTTGGTCTTGCAATCCATTATGTCGTCCAGTCCAACACTGGTATCGTGTGTTTAATAGAAAAATGCTCATGTTGCACTACATTAAGGATGGAAAAATAAAGTATCTGGGTCATCTTTACTCAAATTGCCACCCGTTGTCTTGTATTCGTATTGTCCCCCCATTTTTGGTGATATACCTCCTAATAATTAGTTCACATTTTGATAGTCGATTAATGAAAATATGTGCTATCTGAGAATACAAACGATTCACTCTAGTTTTATCAAAGTAGGCCGACCGCAGTTGACATTAATTATTTTGTCTTCTGCCGTCTGCAGTTTATATACGAAGTGTTCCTCAGATGCATATAATTATGAGTTAGTTATTCTGAACCTTCTCCTGTGAAATAATTTCTCACCATTCTGATCGCGCCATCTATGGCCAGTTTTTTTTCCTGACCTATCATTTTCATCTTGTTATTTTTTTAGTGTTAAGTGTTAACATTAAGGTCATAAAAAATTTTAAATGATAGACTCTTAGCTTGAACAAAATTGCTCTGATGCAAGGATGAAACAAGAAAATTCCATTATTGTGTTTGTGTATATCTTACTTCATTTTCTCTGTTCATGTAGATTCACCATGACTCGTGTCAGCACCGGATTGCTGAAGGGTTTGAAGAGGGTCATGGAACAGCAAAGGATTTCAACCGGTAGGTATTTGGTTCAATGTTACTCACAGGTTTCACCTAACATAGGAACATGGAAACTGTGATCACTGATCAATCATTTTATATGATATACACATTTACACTGACATGCAAGATATATTCAACCTTTCTCTCGTCAGTTTTCTGCAGACAATCTCAAGTCTGGAGTTCTACTGTATCTTTTTCTGACACTGATGATAAGGGTGATATAGAATATGATGGTAACTCTCCAGATTCTAAGAGAGAGTTACGACCCCAAAGCGTAGATCCCAAAAGGGGCTGGGAATTCCGTGGCGTGCACAGGGTATGTACATAAAAAAATGGATATCCTATATCTTTTATATGAAATTCTGACTGTTTTGTTATTGAGAGGCCCTACTTTACATTATAATCTGTTCTGCTTTTGCTAGGCCATCATCTGTGGCAAAGTTGGTCAAGTGCCCGTGCAAAAATTTTTTAAGGAATGGGCGTACAGTAACTGTTTTTACTGTTGGAACTGGTGGCATGTTTGACCAGAGGGTAATTGGGCCTAATGATTTGCGAAGCCAGCTCAGTGGCATCGCATAGCTGTTCATAATGACAGCCTAGGTGCTTATGCTGTTCAGAAGCTGGTGAAGAAGTATGTGGTTTAAATCAAAAGATCCTCTTTTTTACCTTGAATACAACTATATCTATCTTTTTTAAGCCATGGATGCTGTTTTTTTATATATATTTTTCTTTTTACCTTATGTCAGTTCTGCAGTCTATGTTGAGGGTGATATTGAAACCAGGGTCTACAATGACAGTATTAATGATCAAGTCAAAATGATACCTGAGATTTGTGTTCGACGTGATGGTATGCTGATTCACACAACCTTCTTGCCTAGTATGTTGATTAGTAAGACTGTATTCTACATAAGTAGTATAGGTAACTCAATGGCAATGACCATTTTTTATGTGCTAACAATCACACAGCTATGTTTTTTTTTCAGTTGAAATAGGATGTCCTTGTATGGTAGCTTACATGTACCTTTTATTTTCATGTTTCTGCATTGAACAAAAGCCTAATGTTTGGACATCTATTCTATGTGCAGGCAAGATTAGATTGGTTAAATCTGGGGACAGTGCTGCTAACATCTCATTAGATGAGCTAAGTAAGTTTACTGAATATATTGAGATTTGTAGCGTAGAAAAGTACACACAAGCAACCAAACATATGTGTTTGATTTCTTAGACAAAAAAGATGTTTGATCTGTCAAATCTGACCTTTTCGAATGGTATGTATGGGATTATAGTTATCATTTTAGTGCCCAGCTAAATTAATAATTTGGTCATACAGTTAACAGCATGAGAAGCTCCAAACATTTGAAATGTGGAAAGCCATTAGTGCTTAATTATATACACTAGACAAATGCGAATGGCCATCAATATGCTACCTTTTCTGAGTCCAAGTTTTCAATCATGCAATAGATAACAATGATAACCTTTGGTTGCAGGAGAAGGACTGTTCTAGCTATAAGGATGTCAGGAGTTTGTTTCCAGCTTGAGGCAAGTTTGAGTATGTTTGTTCTTCTTAGTCTCAGCAGTACTAGTATAAGCGTGATGCTTGCTTACCTCTCTGGCTGGATTTTCATTCGTTTGAACTCTAGCTTATAGTGCCAAATTCACATATCTGCGGTGCAGAATATTTTAGCCCTCAATGAAACATCTATCTGTGTAATTTAGTGCTACTGTCTTTCCCATGTGATGCACATCTGTCATTATCCAGGCCTCCTTGATCTTCTTGTTGTCTTTTGTTTAGTAAAAAAAGAAGTACCCTTTGTTTCCAGTACTATCTTCAAATACCTTATGATTAATCAAGTAAAACTACTGTTCATTTTCATTCTTCACACCGTTAGAACTGAATGGTAAGAATTGACTCCTGACAACAAAGTATCCATATATATAAATTGAGTAAACGAAACAAATCACCAAATTTATTTTCTAGATTTGAAGGGAAAGAAATGCAGAAAAGAAGAAAATAAAAACAGAAAAGAAGCTAGATGTATCTCCTGTGGACGGCACTTGATCCATGTGGTAATCATGAAACCTCAGATTAATAAGATTGCTCATATTTACAGTTGACATGCTGCCTGTAATATATATAAAAATGCACTTATGGGACAAAAATATTTAGTAGAGTGAGAGGCTCTCACATCAATGCACCGACCTTAAGGCGACTAAAAGCATCTCTGGTGACAGTCCTCAACTGCGAAGTTTGTTACCTACCTTGTTATTCTGGGTGTTCCTTTGATGTTGTTGCTGGCCTCCGCTTTTCCCCTGACCTCCTCCTAAGCATCTCCTTCATGCCATCAGCTACCCGGACAACTGGGCTTGACAGCGGCATCCTGCAGAATTCCATATGAGCCTTGATAGCCTCTTCAATCCCATCCTGGCTGCTACTGTGTTTACTGAGTTCATCCCTTACAGCCTCGGAGCATAAGCCACAGAGCCATTTCCCTCCAAAGTTGCACTTGACGTTGTCTATGTATTCCTGGGTGCAGTCCTCTTTGAGGCTACAGCAAGCACACCTCACCGATTGAATATCCATCTTCAGTGCTCGTGAAAGCAAGGTCTGTGAACCAGCAGAAGCATAGAAATAGAGCTGGAAAGCGATAGCAAGCAAGGTAGAGGGGGACAATAGATACCAGTAGGGGAACCATTGGGGCCTCATCCCTCTGGACTAGGTTGCTACTTGTATGGAAAAATTGGACAGCTTGTCTTTTCCTCTGGATTGTATTGCTTAGCTCTGATCGATGATTGAAATTTCGTGATTTGCCCAGGCCCATTGTATCTTGAGGAGTGCACTAGCTGGTAAAGGCCTATGATCTGCGTTGATGGCTGCCGCGGTTCACATGGCTGTAACTGTTATGAAGGTACGAGTATCAGCAGAAGCCTGTGTCTTGATTTGAAGATGCAGTAAAACTTGGTTCACTGCGTCTCTGCTTGCACTTCTTTCTCGTAGTTTTTTTTTTTCGGACTTCCGTGTATGAAGCAACTTTCATAAATTTTTCTTGGAAGCAAATGATAGGCCGTTTATTGTTTTTATACCTGAAATCGGTTTAAGTTTGCTCACGACACCTCTATCTATGGACCATGGTTTGCTCTTTGGCTAGCACTGGGCAGGCTAGCAACTCGTGCATTATGTCCAGATGAGAGGCTCTGTGCTGGGATTGTTTTGCTGATTGCTTGAATCAAGATGTTCTTTTTTTTGTGATAACATCGATGCTTTGAATTTAAGGAGTGCTTGATAATTGAAGGCGTTCTTGATTTGACCTGAGAAGTTGGCATGGTTTTCACTTTTCTTCCTCCGGTTTCCTTCACTCTCCGGGAGCGCAAATCCTGCAGTTCTCTTTCCCTACCCATGCGGCCACGCCTAGGCTTGGACGTTACCGGTGGAGAACCTAGCCAGTAGCCATCGCCATCACTGGCCGTGCCACCGTAGATTTCGGTCGACGGTCGCTCTTGGCCATGTTCCCGGTCCTCGTCAATGTCTCACTGTCCTTCTAATGGAAATAGGCAAACTGCACCCGGGAGTTCTCACCGACAGAGAGGACAAAATAATACAGAGAGGTCCCAAACGCTACTGCTACATGAGCAAAGTGACAAGGAATTGTTGTGGCTACTACAAGCATGTTACTGAAGCAGTGAAGCAGATCGTCGGTCATCACTCATCAGCTTGACAGATTCCAAGCAAGGTGGTATAGTATAGCAAGCGTTTTCTCTGCCCGAAACGCAAGTAAAAATGGCAATCGAAGCCATGCATGTCGTTACCCTTCTCCTTACCAGGGAGTAGTAGATGCGCACGAATAGTTGCCATCTTGTTTTGCACATCCTCAACGACACACACTGTCCGGTCTCGTTCACCTGCTGCTAACACTCTTCTGTGCACACCGGCCCTGGGCGACGACTGAGTGACGACAACATGCACCCTAAATTTCACAGCGCCTGGAGCCCTAGCTACATGCTCCCGATCGACCGCACCGTATACGAAAGGCCCGGGGATCACTGCGCGCTGGCGAGTCCGTGTACTACATGTGCCGTGAACAGCCCTGTCGCCAGCACCGCGCCGCGCGTGCGTGCAGTGCAGGATTGCCATCGCGATCGTCGCGCTCGACACAGGCGACGAGCCGCGCCAAACCTGCTGCTGCGCCGCGCGCGTACGTTTCTCCCGCCGGGGACGTCGACGCATGCACGGTCACGGGCCGTGCGGCGCGGGTACCTGAGACACAGCGCCATCTCTCGCCGATGCCGCCGGGGCGCGCGCAGCGCAGGCCATGTGCCCGCGCGCGCCGCGGCGGGCGGGGGTCACGGGCCGGCCGGGGCAAGCGTGGCCGCACCCTGGCGTTTGGCGCGTTCCGACAGCTCGGTGGGCCTCTCGGCCAGGCCTGGGCGCTATAGCTCACCCACTGCCGCCTCCACGTGAAGGCTTTCGTTCTCGCCGCGCACAGGAGAGGGTCGATCCGCCCCGGCCGGCACGCCAAGATACGCGGCCGCGCGCACGGCAACGATGGATCCCGTGTGTACCGTGTCGGACGCCGGACAAGTTTCCGAAATGGTCCTGAAGATCTAGGATGAACACTAAAGCCAGCACCTGTTGTCGGTACCGCACATCCAAACATGGGAGACCAAAAGATGCGTGCATGCAATCGATCGACCGAATTCTTGGATGGACCATGAATTTTCGTACAGGTGGTCGATCTCCTAATTCAACTGCCTGCAACTTGCAAATTTTTATTATTTTTGGAAGGATCCATCCTTGTAGTTTCCAAACTAGATTTCTACGAAGTGAACAAAAGAAATCAGCCAGGGTGCCATTTAGTATATTTGCATTTCCACGTACATGGAGTCAGTTATCCATTTATTTTGCAACTTGGTGCAGAAACAGAGTACTATGCGTCCATGGATGCGGATGCCACGACACATCCACATCCAGGCATCCTGCACGTACCAAGTCGGTCGGACACGTGCATTCCATGCAGTATGCAGATGCCGAGACGCTGCGTTTCCTCAAGCACCTGTCGCTCACCTAGACCCTGCTGCAGTCTTTCGTGCTGAGGAGGAGTTTAGGACCCCCTCGCGCTCGCGCCTACCACGTACCCACCCCACACCCGCAGCGCACACCCCGGCTCGGCTGTACACCAGAACCCCAGAACAGTGAAGAAGCATGCCGCTGACGCCCAGGACGGCGGCGGCGCCCCTGGTCTTGCCGATGCTCCTCCTCCTGCTGCTCCTCGTGTCCGCACGCGCATCGGAGCCGCCGAAGGAGGAGGAGGAGAAGGCCGAGGAGGCCGTGGACGACCCCGACCCCGAGGTGACGACGTGCAGGCAGCAGTGCGTGCGGCAGTGGCAGTTCAGCGCTGCCGAGCGGCGGTACTGCCTGCGCCAGTGCGACGAGTACGGCCGCGCCAAGCGCCGGGAGGAGCAGCGGGAGGAAAGCCCCAAGCAGGAGCGCGACCGCTGCCTGCACCAGTGCCGCGCCGGCCCGCCAAAGCCCGGCTGCGAGCGCCGGTGCCAAGAGGCCTACGAGTGGGCCACCCACGGCCGCGGGGAGGGACGACGCCGGCCCGCTGAGTCTGTGGTGGGCCTGGTGGCAAGGCAAGTTAGACGCCGCTCGGCCGCCGCTGTAGCCTAGTTTTACATGCTTGATCGATGAACGATCGACCTCCTGGAATTCTCTGATCCTGTGCAAGACTACGTGCGTGCATAAATAAAAAGTGTTCTGTTTTTTTTTTTTTTTTTTTTCTTTGGGTGGTTATTCTTGTTTCGTTCATCGTTGGAGAACTCATCGATCGGCATCCAGAAAATTCCAAGGTGATGTCATAAACCGAGCCGTTTCTTGGTCGGTTTCTTTGGTCAGACTACTAGCACTACAGGAGTATAAAAATACAGCCGCGCCCCGCAAAAGAAGCAACCGCCTTCTCGCGTTCGTTGGTGGAGCGATCCGTTCCGTTCAGAAACGCCGGTCGCTTGATCCACCGTTCAGAAACGCCGGTAGCTTGATCCACCGTTCAGAAACGCCGGTCGCTTGATCCAACGGCCCCAATCCGCTCGTTGCGTTGGCAGCCTCACAACATCGCCCGCCAGCGCCAGCCGTGCACGAGTCACGAAAAGAGCCGCTCCGCCTCCGCCTCCGCCTCGGTGATCAATCGTCTCGTCTCGTCTCGTCTCGGTGACCCATCCGTCCGTCCACCGACCTCTCCTTCCCGCCGAGGCGCCGACCGACCCACCGACCGGCCGGCGGAGATGGTGCTCACGGAGTTGGGCGGGAGCATCGCGCGCGCGCTGAAGCGGATGAGCGACGCCACCGTGGTGGACGAGAAGGTGCTGGCCGACTGCCTCAACGAGATCTGCCGCGCGCTGCTACAGGCCGACGTCCGCTTCGAGACGGTCCGTGACGTCAAGGCCAACATCAAGCGCATCGTCAACCTCGACGCGCTCGCCGCCGGGACCAACAAGCGCCGCATCATAGAGAGGGTACGCACGCACGTCGCCAACTTCCCTAGCTCTCGACCCGTAGTCGCAGGCCCCAATTCGATCGAGGAGGGGCTAATCTCTCTGTCTGTGTTTCGTGCTTGTTGCAGGCCGTGGTCGAGGAGATACGCAGGATGCTGAATCCCGGGAAGCCGTCCTTCAGCCCCAGTAAGGGGAAGCCCAATGTGGTCATGTTCGTCGGCTTGCAGGGTCAGCATCATTCATCTGCCTAATTGCTCGTTACATCTTAGAAAATATTTGTTTTATTGGGTGTCTTAGTTTCTGATGATTAGATGAGTGATTCAAATGCAGTTGTTTCCTTATTCATGTTTTTATTGCGTGTCTTAGTTTCTGATGATTAAATGCATGATTCAAATGTCTGAAGCTGTGATTTCAAAGGTTTTGGCCGTGTTCAGGACAAATTAATTAATGAATGGTTAGAAAAATATGAATGGCTGTTCTGTTTGTTAATGTTTTCCTGGAGTCTTTGATATTCTTGTTGGTCATATGGATTAACCACAATAACTAATGGTAGCCTTGCGTCTTTATCGCCATATCAGGAAGCAAGTTCATGGTCAACTTCATTACTAGTGTTATGTTATACTGGCAGGAACTGTCACTTTGAATTTTAATATGTTGATTTATTTATATTGCTACAAAACTTGCTCAGGCATTTGTAGGCCACATTATACAAGGGACCATAGGCCCTCTTTTTTTTAATTTTCTGTTTACTGGTTTGGACCTGTGAATTGTCACATGACATTTCCTATCTTCTTTTCCTATTTTCAAGACTTATGTTTTCTGCTGATCATTGTTTTCATGTTTTTTTTCTTAAGATCAAACATTGAAGTTTTCTTTTAACCGAGTAACATTTCATTATTGTAGGGTCTGGGAAAACCACTACCTGCACCAAGTATGCAGATTATCATCGGCGTAAAGGATTTAATCCTGCACTGGTTTGTGCTGATACATTCCGAGCTGGTGCTTTTGATCAGTTGAAACAGAATGCAACAAAAGCCAAGATACCATTCTACGGAAGGTGCTTATCTAAAAGTTTTCTTTGTTAGAAACCTATATCCGAAATTTACATAGATGAAATATTTGCTCTTGCAGCTACACCGAATCAGATCCTGTGAAAATTGCTGTTGAGGGTGTGGACATGTTCAAGAAAGAAAAAAAAAAGTGATCTCATTATTGTTGATACAAGTGGACGCCACAAGCAGGAAGCTGCCCTTTTAGAAGAAATGCGCCAAGTTTCAGAAGCTACAGTATTCCCACTTTCTCAATCTCTGGCATATTCAATCTAGCCTTTCACTAATGAGAATTTAACCAACCTTTTGTGTGTGTTCTGTGCAGAAACCAGACTTGGTGATATTCGTTATGGATGGTAGTATTGGTCAGGCTGCATTTGATCAGGCACAAGCATTTAAACAGAGTGCTTCAGTTGGTGCTGTGATTGTTACAAAAATGGATGGTCATGCGAAAGGCGGGGGTGCACTTAGTGCGTAAGTCTCCTTTTTTCTCTTGCATACTCCACATGATGCCATTTTAGACGTCATATTGCATGCAAATGGTGATTGTTTAGACTGAGCTGCACACTTAAAAGTTCTCTCAAATTCTGCACAAGTAAAATCAGACAGGACATATTAAATTCAAAAAGAAAGGTGAGTGTCTTTTTAGGTTACTTTCAGTTAGGTTTAATGTGCATTTTTCTTCAAGAACAATTTTTAGTGTGTATGAAACATTTCAAAGTTCGAACTATTATGCATGAAAATAATCCTTGTTTAATGGTTCTTGTTTTTTCGAGTAAGTAGGTGAAGATTCTGAAATAACTTTTATTTACAATTTCATTGTTTTCAGAGTTGCGGCTACAAAAAGCCCTGTGATATTTATTGGAACTGGAGAACATATTCAAGACTTTGAGGTTTTCGAAGTGAATCCATTCGTTAGCCGTCTGTTGGGTTAGCAAAATATGTTCAATATACTCTGTAACTTCACGATTCTTCTTGCTAGTTTACAGTTTACCTAACTTCAGTGTACGTGTCAGGTATGGGTGACTTGCCTGGCTTGGTGGACAAGATCCAGGAAGTTATGACTCCTAATCAGCAACAGCAGATTGCCCCTAAGTTGGCTGAAGGAACCTTCACACTCAGGCTTCTGTATGAGATGTTCCAGAGTCTCCAGAGTATGGGTCCTCTTGGACAGGTTCGCTATCCTTTTATTGCTATAAATGTGATTAAATTAGATGAAATTATCCAACAACATAGGAAGATATAAAAATTCTCTTGCAGGTCTTCTCTATGATACCTGGATTTAGCGCTCAGTTTATTGAAAAAGGAAAGGAGAAGGAAGGTCAAGCAAAGATTAAGCGGTACATGACGATGATGGATTCCATGACTGATGCAGGTGAGCTTGTGCGACACCTTGTCTTGGGTAACCACAGTCTGGACAGGCACTCTGAAACTCATTTGTCTCTTACTGTCTACTTAGAGCTTGACGGGACAAACCCAAAGCTGATGAACCAGTCACGAATCAACCGGATCGCTCGGGGATCTGGCAGGCTCGTGGAGGAAGTGGTGCACATGCTGGAGGAGTACAAGAGAATTGCCAAAATGTGGAAGAAATTGCCGCTGCCGATCAACAACAATAGGGGGTTAAATACGAACCGCGACATGAGGCAAATAGCCAATGCCATCCCTCAGCATATGCTGAATCAGCTTGGTGGCTTGACTGGGCTGCAGAATATGATGAAACAAATGGGCGCTCAAAGTAGATGAGCTGAACCATTGAAGTCGTGGATAGCAACCGTTAGGTATAGGTAGGCTGTGAGTACTACTTTGGCGTGTTGACCATCAGGAAGGTTATCATCGGCTTGGTGCTAAACGTTGATTTTGATACATCGGCTCCAACCACCACTACTGGGGAATTGGGATTGGTCTGCTTTTGGGCCTCTCGCATCAAGTTAGTTTTGCCAGACATGCTTGCAATGTGTAGACTTTTAACAAGTTGAAATTTGATGATTCTCTACACTATTCTTGATAGAGGAGTCTCCCTGAAAATTGCTGGACGCCTGGACCTATGGATAATTATTTATTACAAAGTTTCTAAAGAATAAAAATAACCGCAATGTCTTAAACATAGACATACGAGTTATAACAAACGGAAAAGATGTTTCCACACTCTATTTAAAATTTACTTATTCCTATGGACCTATGGATATGCATTTACTTATTCCTTTTTCTGGTCCTCTGTTTGACTATGTTCAGATGTTTGCGACAGAGGCCAGTGTACAAATTTTACTCGAGGAAAACTTTAGTGGTGCGTCAGTAGCTTTGCTGAATCTGTAGAAACTGTGCCGGGAGCTGGAGGAGCCGTACGCCCGTACCAAACATTTTTTGAGGAGCCGTTTTCTCAACCTTTTGAGGAGTCGTTTTCTGCTTAATGTTAGTCCGTCCGGTTGTATTGGTCCTTTTTAAATTCTCTTTTTTTTCCGTTATCAAATGAAATCAGCGGCAAAAATTGCACTACCACAATAACTACCTAAGTGAGTGCATTTTAGTCCAACATCTTATTTGATTGATTTAATACAACAACTATCTAGGGTTTTTTTTTTTTGAAGGTGTAGGGGTGTAGATTGATGATAATTAGGTATTTAGGTTCACCTCCAAACCTCTTTAGTTCAAGTATCAAATATTTGTACTAGCTCTTCAAATTTTTGAAGTAGTACAAATACTTAACTAAAAAGTTTAATATGTTTACCCCTTTACACCCCTTACAAAGGTGCATATATGTTGGTCCAACATCTTCTAATATGTTTAATTTGAAGCAAGAACTTGGCTCGTTGGTGCATCTATACGGTCCAAACATTGTAACAATATGTCTTTGTACACTCTACATCCTTCATAAGCCTATTAAGGTCTCGCTCTCTAGTTCTTTTCCTGATCCTGTGCAACTGCTTCATCATCTTGTTTTTTATGTTTACTACATCATTTTTTTTTTTTTTTGCTTTCTACGTTCTTTAAACTGTAGCAACCACTACTTCTTTTTTTTTTTTTCTTGGCTTGTTAAACCCGTACAAGAACTTGGTTTGTTTAGTTATAATCAGAACCAAATAAAAAAAAAGCAAATTATGTCCATTCTTGTTTTTGAAAAGAACCTCTCAAACCATGATTCTTATGCAATGGACAACCCACATATCAATTTTGGCAAGCCATGAATGACCATAGATTAAGGATGAAAACATTATTATAAAATAAAAAAAAAAAATAACTAATTTGATATTTTTATACCTATAAAATCAATGGAAGATTTTATATTTGGCCAAAATCATAAATGTGTATAGTAAACCATTCAAGCCAAG
The DNA here is from genome assembly GCA_015847255.1 of Hyparrhenia diplandra. Taxonomy (NCBI): domain Eukaryota; kingdom Viridiplantae; phylum Streptophyta; class Magnoliopsida; order Poales; family Poaceae; genus Hyparrhenia; species Hyparrhenia diplandra. Next base: position 114,723 of record JADLZK010009190.1, on the reverse strand, counting down.
CGATGGACGAGAATGATGAGTGTATGGGCGTGTAGGTTCTAATGACCGTGATTAAGAGTGTATAGAGACACACTGTTACAATGATAGATCATATATGCAGCAATGAACCAAGTTCTCATATAAAATTAAACAAATTAGATGATGTTAGACCAACATACACCCACCTGTATAGTAGGTGTATTAAATTGAACAAATTATAAAGATATTGGACTAACGTGTACCCATTTGGAAAGTTGTTGTATAGTGATTGCAATTTACTCATAAAAAATCCTTATCTTCTAGATCTTTTGTGATTTGTGATGAAGCGAAACACAAAATCGTATTACCATGCAAAACACAAAAAAATTAAAATTATCTCATGAGCTCATAAATATCAAATAACCAGCTATAGCAGACAATAATAGCGTCACCTTACGACTAAATCCTTCTAAAACATATATAGCTGGAGATGGTTGTAGCTATAGCCGGAGATAGGCTAAATCTTTCATAGTTATGGCTATAGCCAGAGATAGGTTAAGTCATTATAAAACGGATATAGCCGGAGATAGTTTAAACAAATATAGCCGGAGATAGTTTAAACGGATATAGCCGGAGATAGTTTAAACAGATATAGCCAGAGACTTAGAACCTTGGTATTTCTTACATTTTTTTTGTTGGAAAGTTCTATTTATATTCACTAAACAAGGAGAAACCCCAAAGAAATAAATCATTTCCATCCACCAAACTAATCAAAACCGCTCATAAAAAAAAGGTGAAAACATAAAGCACTCTAGTTCAGAGAGTCATACATGTCTCTAACAAACTGAACCCAATAAAAAAAAAAGGAAATAAAAATCCATCCCAAAAACTTCTCAATCAATTTATTAAAAACAAATTTTTTTTTTTAAAAAAAACTTCTCAATCAATCAATATATATATTACCCACACACCAAACCTGGAGAAGCAAACCCCACAAGGGTGGGGCCTAAGGCTGGGCCCATCTCACAGTCTAAAAAGGGGGAGCCACCTCCCTCCCAGTTCACACGGACCCGTGTCTGAGCGCCCCCCCTCCTCGTGCTCCCATGGAGGCCACCCCGATCTCCATGAAGCCACCGTCGCCGTCGCCGTCGCCGGCGGCGCCACCCCCGGCCACGCTGGAGCCCAGGGACTTGCCAACGCATGCCGTCGGAGGGACCGAGCTGGTGCCGTCCAGCATGAACCAGCTCGCAATAGCTCCGGACCCCAAGCGGTGAGGGTTCGGCGGCCCCGGACCTGGGGGGGCTTTGGTTTCTTGATTTGGGCGTGTCTTGGGTGCTTTGAGTCGTCTGATTTGTGGTGTTTTGTGTTCGAGCAGGCCAAGGGGTGGAGGAGGCTGCGGATGGCAACGGGTGCAAGCATTGCGCCTGCAAGAAGTCCAGATGCTTGAAGCTGTAAGGAACCTACTGTTTCGACCGTTTCGTTTTGGTTCTATTGGCCAGTCTCAGGGCGGGATCAGTTTTTTTTCCTATCGCGATTAATATCCTTATCAGTTTAATTAAGAGAGTGGGGGGACGAAATGCTGGATACTATGCGATTTCATCCATTTTGGCTACAGAGGAAGGGGATTGTTGCTGGTTTTTACTGGTTTAGTTCTTTATAATCAGTGGCTTTTGGCTGTAATAGGTTGTCTAATTCTCTTAGGCAAGCTGCATCTTTCTCTCGTAGGCAATATAAATTTCAGGTATTTGTGAAATTTGAGTGCTGTGTTCTCAAAATAAATCAAAAACACATTTTTAGCATATGCTCACGCTGTTGCACATTATTTGATTATTACTTCAAGTTGCCTCTAGTACACTCTGAAGTCTGAACCATAGAGCTCAAGATAGGACAACATATACCTGCATGATCAACCAACTAATTTCCTCTTAAGATTGAATCAGCATCTTGTAAAACTGCTATGTGGAGCAAACTGTGTAGATCAAAATGATTTTAGGCTAAATGATTGGAAATTTAGGTGTTGTTTTGTTGGTGCCTGATGAGCCAGTGTTTGACAAACCTATTCCCTGTTAGTTAAATAATTGGAAAAACTTTGGTCACAGCCATAGTCCCCTACTATGGATTTTATGTGCCAGTCTATGCTATTGATGAAACTGTGAACTATATGAAAAAAAAATCTGGATTATAGGAGAAGACTCTTCTATAACTTTGAAAATAAAGAGGTGCCAAGCTTCGAACCCGGGTCGGACGGGAGAGTCCCGGAGCTCACTACTCTAACCGGTCACACCGCGAGAAGCTTGGCAACTGTGAACTATATGGAACTCATAATCTGCATTTCATTATGTTACCTCAATGCCTAGGAGTCCTGAGCTGTTGGAGTTGGATCACTTGAGTAGGCATTGGACAGCCACCATGTTGAGGAACCCTAGATCAGTTCATTCCTGGGCTGGGTTAGGATTATATCCAAGCGATTACGTTTGCGGATCTAAATGCCACCGCCGCCACACAATTTTGCCCTCGCCGCCACCACTACCCAGAGCACAATTGCCCCTCCTGAGCTGCTTTCCAGACTTGGTGGTCCACTGGAGTTGGCCGTCGTTGATGGCTGTTGAGCCTTTGACTATGTTGAAGGCCCTACCAGCCACCGCCTTGAATCGTGAGGGAAGGGGTGGGGTGGGTCGGGGGGGGGGGGAGCAGATTAAGAAGCTCTAGGCTCTGCCCACTGCTGCCACTCTTGATCTGCCCTTGCTGCCACTCTTGATCTGCCCCTTGCCCCTATCTTGCTGTTGTATCTCTGCTTAGAGGGAGAGAAGGAAATGGGGGTTTGGGGTGGGGTGATGGGGAATATGAGAGAGGAGGGAGGTAGAAGAGGAGTGGCGGTGGCAGCTTGTTTGGCGTGAGGTGAAGGAGAGATGATGTAGGGTTTGTCTTCAGCTGAGCCAGGTTGGAACCTGGCTGAGAATGTGAAGTGCATCAGATGTGATCACGTGTAGTAACCTGCCTGTTATATAGAGCTATGAAAATATCGAAAAGGACTTTGGTTCATTTTCATTGTCGGCATCTCAAATTCCTATTTTGTTGCCATCTGAGGTGCATTCAATTTTTTTCCCTGTGATATTAGTTATTATTTACTATTTTTATTTGCACCTGTTCACAGTTTTCCTAGGTAGACGTGTCTTTGAGATGACTTGCCACTTGCCAGATCCCTGACTATAATAAGGTTGTATGGGGTGTAAGAATGCTTTGTGAATCTCATAAATACGTTATCACCGTTTGCATTTGCAGCTATTGCCCATGTTTTTCTGGAGGTAGTTATTGTTCTGATAAGTGTGGCTGCCAACCATGTTTCAACAAAGAAGCTTTTTCAGAAACAGTTCAGACTACTCGCAAGGTGTTACTTTCAAGACAGAAGCGTATGTCAATGAAAATTAATAGGAGACCTGAGGCAAATGCTGAACCTATGGTTGTTATCCTAACTCAGTTAAATGATGTGACACTGTTTAAATTTCTGTTCAGCTTAATTATAATTTCAATGTTTTGTCACCAATAGGAAGATGCTCACCATTCTTCTTCTTCAACTCCACCAAGGAGAGGTTGCAACTGCAAGAAATCAAGTTGCCTAAAGAAATACTGTGATTGCTACCAGGTTTCATCTTTTTCTCAAGTTCTTTGCTAAATAGTTGAGATAAGATTACCAAACTCATTGTTATGGACAGGATGGGACTGGATGCTCCTTGTTTTGCCGTTGTGACGACTGCCAGAATCCTTTTGGGAAAAATGGTATCTACGGGTTGCTCTTATAGACTGTTATAGTTATACAAGTAAAGCCTTTTTTGGATGCTATGTATTCGCCTCAATCCACATGTGTTGAAGTGGATTGGAGCGGAATTAAACTAAGTTCCACTCCAATCCACTCCAACCCACTCCAACACATATGGATTGAAGTGGATACACATGCATCCAAACAAGGCCGTAATCTTTTATCAGTACATGCCAAAGTGCTGCTATTATTATATACTAGCTAATGATGGTTTCCCTACCGCAGAAGGCATAATGGCTGATGATAGTAAGCGCTATCTATATACTGGTGCTGATTTGGATCATAGTGAGGGTGAACATGACTTTGTTGTGGAGCGCTCGCCTCGACTACAATCACCTATCTCTAAGGAGTCTTCTTTCCACCAAACCCCACCTCATCTTAGGGCCTCAAGCAGAGACATACATGTGTTCCCGCAGGCGATATCCCAATGGCAGGCACAGGCACTGCCCCGCTCGTGGCAACACTGTTCCAACAAGAGGAACATCAATGACCGGGCGATGGACGACTCTCCAAACTACAAGAACTCAAACCATGACTGGCAGCTATCCAAGCACGAGGACAGCTACAGCATATCGAAGTGCGTCCAGATCCTGAACGGCATGGTGGAGCTGTCACAGGTGGAGAAATCAGTTGCCCCCGATGTCTTCCTGCAGCCGGGGAACCGGGAAATTTTCATCTCCCTTAGCGGCGATGTGCGCACCATGTGGCTGAAGCGCAAGATTCAGCACCTAGCCTAGGGTTTGTGTTTCCTTCCGGGTGGAGATTGGAGGGGGACATTGAGTTATCTTTTAGATTGTGCATGTTGTTCTGCTGGCCGTGGGCATGCACAGGATTCTAGGTTTTTCCTCCTGTATACTGAGGTGCATTTCTGGATTACCATTATGCATTGTCTTTGTAGAGAGAGCCGTTTCTAGCCTGGTATCGGTTATAATAAAATGAGATTATGCATTCCCAATTGTCCATCTCTCTTGCCCACCGCCCTGTCGTCCCAGTTACCTTCATCGATCCTTCGATATTCTACTGTTGTTAGCGTAATACCGTGTCAGAAATTTAGAACAAATGCCTTCATCTGGAGCGTGTCTGTGAAACCTACGCTTGAGTGTTGACACATGCGTTGGAAGCCACGAATAGCATACAGAAAGTCTGCACTTGGCTCGGTTCATCATAGTTCGCTCTTCAGATGAAACGGAGGATTCATGTACAGCTTCCAGTGGCGTTTTTATGATTCGATTCAACAAATGATATAATATTAGTTCCAAGTATATATCAAGATGCCAGGCTAATTTAAGATAATTCCATTACTGCAAATGAAGTTTTTGAAGGTTATACAACGCATTTCGCGTAGTAGTACAGAGCTACTAATATCCCAATACATTATCCTGCCGACCTGCCCCCAAAGAAACACTTATTAATAGGACATCGTTTGTTATGCCTAATGTGCATCATGGCATCTCGTTTATGGATTCATCAGCTCTCCAGGTCTTCTAACTGCCGTGAAGATGGTAAGAGTTGGAGACGCAAGCAGCGCAATGTAATTAAGAGATATAAAGAAATGTATTGCAAACAAAATTTAGCAGCCGAGTGTTTTCTGATATGCAACCTGCAGGAAGTCAAGGAGATTATGAAACAGATTTTGAAGCCAATTTCTAAGGAACAAACAACTACAGGTAAAAATATATATTTTTTTTTAAAAAAATTGTACGGACATACCGAGGTGGAAGTCTTCAGAAGCTCCCGGATAACCATTGTAGCGTAACATGATGCTGGTAAAGTAAATGCTAATTTTAGGGCCAATTTCTTTGGTAGTGTGTCTGGGCTGCCAGTAAGCTTATTTTCTTGGGGGCTATTCCCATTAATTGACACAGAGACAGAGGTATCAGGAGCCTTTTCCAACTTATCCTGTGACTCCTGGTTAGAAATAAGCTCATTTGCTTCTTTAGGCTTTGTTCTGGACAGAACATCCAAATCTGTTTCCGCTAAAGATGAACTGTCATCCGTGTAATTCATGAGTTCCCTGCAGTCATATCATAGAAAAACATTTTAATGTTATGACCAAAAGAAGTTCCATGCGCAAGAAACAACTTGAAACCAGAGAAACCCAACACACATTGCATTTGTTCTCAAGAGAACAATGGAGGCAAGAAAGATTTAATCCTTGAGTACAGAACATACCACTCAAAACCAATAGGCCGCTGGAACACTCGACGGTAACCACCTTTCATGCTTGTAATAGAAAATTCCCTAACAAATGAAGGTTGCATTAAAGGCGTTGCGATTAGGATATGAAGTCACAGATGAAAACAAGCACACTAATAAAGACTCACTTGACACCATGAGCATTCTCCGTCAAGCTAATGCCATCCTGTGTCATGAAAGCAAAATTCAAATATTCCCATCAGTGTTGTCCAGAAATCACTCAAAACATGTTGTATCAATCATAACATATTTCCTAATACTCCTCAAGAAAAGAAATACTTTGCAATCATGGAATCTAAAAAAAATAGATTCCAATTGAGTTGACAAAAGTATCAACCTACTATCAATTCAAATCAACATCATTATAAATAGCAAGCACGACCTTCAAAAAAAAAAAAAAAGCTAGCACAGTAAGTTCCACGTAGGGAAATTCAAACAAATAAGGTTTCATGTGACAGCAACCAATCACCAGTATACTCAAATGCTCGTCCCAGAACCACAGCTAAACCTATTAGTCGCAATGCTAGTTACACTTTGGAAATGTACTAGACCCACATCTTGGTATCTAACTTTATGAAAAGCATGAAACACCAAAATTCCAACGCTGCACAAAATTCTGCTAAACAAGAAAGAACATTTAATTTAATAAACTACAAAATACACACTATAGAATAGTGTTACCTTTCTAGCCATTTCATGGTATATCTCAGCGACTTCATTCCCAGGAAACAATGCTTGTGAACTGCATGCCATACAAATAAGCATAAACAATAATGGAAGTACAAATACAAGGGAATTGGTATTACCCAGGCAGAGGTAAGACAACATCATCAAATGTGTATATCCCCTTCAATAAATCTTCAGAATCAACTATCTAGAAAAAAAAAAAAAAAAAAGATGGATTTAGGATCTTTATTAGGAAGGACATTTTTAGGTATTAGCATGTGTCACAACTGTACCAAACCTTCACAGACTGGATGCTTTCTTCTGGCTGTGCTTCAGAACATTGATCAACTTCAATTGAATTTGTATGGCCATCATCAGTTTCCAGAATGTCTACGGAAGTTGATTCATCTAAAGGGCATTCTTTGTTATACACTAAATCACCTTCTACAACCTGGGAAATGCCTGTCAAAATACTAGTCAGAAAATGGAAAAAAGACCGAAACTGTTTGCTAGACTAATACATCAGGTCAAAGATAACCACCTCAAGCATAATATACATCAATTCACAAGCATCAAACCATGTAATAATTTCATTAATTCTTTTTTAGTAGAAGGGAAGAAACTAACCATACTTTTCCACTCTCATACTGGCAGCATGATTCCACAGGTAACTCTGGTAACTATGTACATACCTACACAGAATATTCAAATAAAAAAATCAGAAAAAAAAGTAGAAAGAAGATGTGGCTATCATTCAACAAAATTTGACCGACAGAATAGTGACAGGAGAGCATAGAATAATATGATCCAATCCAACAACATAATATGGATAACAACGCAAGAGATTATTTAGACAACAGAATATGACATGGCACATATAACAAAGTAAGCAGTGCTATATGATGTGAGACAAGCGCACTGGTACATTTGTATGCTATTGCTATGAAAGAATCACTTAACAGTTGACAACATTAACAAATAAATGCATAGAACGAATACAGAGAAGGACACAGAGGTATAGCGTTATTAGAGAGCGAGAAACAATTTTTAAGCACGAGTTAAGAATAAAAACGAGATATTTTTTACTGGGGAAAGACACAGCACATCATCATCAACAACAAAGCCTTTTTTTCCCCAACCAAGATGGGCAGCATATTCTTAATCATCTAAATTATGTCGTTAATTTGCACTTAATGATAATAAAATAAAAAAATAGAAGTATTAAATGAAAGGATGCAACATACATCATTCTCAGTGTTCTTGGTATACCCTTAAGTGCTTGTAGATGGTTACCAGGGCATTTCTTCAGACATTGAAGCTGAAGATAAGAAAAAAGAATCAGTTTAAATGAACATAGCAATGAGCTTTGCACAAGCAAAAATAATTAGAAAGCCACATTTTTCAAGTAATACCACAGTAAACGTAAAAAAAAGGGTAACTATACTTACTATGGCCTTCTCAGCTACGAGGTGCCGAGGAAAGTTCCTCAGTGCCATATCAATGTCACCATGCTCCTTTGTAAAGTTTGCGCACCTCATTGATGTCATCACGCTGTAATGGACTAAGTTATGTCTAAACAAAAGTTGGTAGAACTGAATACAAACTCCTAATTGGACACATAAAATATTTGGAGGATATCTCCTTCCCTTGGATCAAGAATCAAGCTTACAGCAGCCTTCCACTCTCCTCTAAGCAAAGCAGCCCCAACAAGGTGTGTTGGCACTGAACCACTTCCAAAACGCTACGCAGATGAAATAGATAAACTCAATGAGTGAGCGTCAGAATAACAGGGTGACAGGTTTTAAACTTAAGGATATAATACCTGCAAACCATAGTAGTTGATAAATCCATTCTTTCCTAAGCCATCTACTGCATTTTTTTTATCATGTCTTCAGATTCTGCAATGACACCCCTAAATAAATATAGGGAAACATAAGATCTCCATTTGCTGTTTTCCTAAAAGAGACTGTACAAGATCTGCTGCATGTGGACAGTATCATAGCAAAAAATTCAGGCCACAAAAGCACACGTCACGAAGTTGTACTAACAGTAGAATGTTCAAAACATGATCCCAAGTTCTTGTGTTGCAAATATATTTTTAGTCTAAGAAGTTGAGAGTCTTGAGACTGTACAAGGTCTGCTGCATGTGGACTGAAGTATCATAGCAAACAATTCAGGCCACAAAAGCACACGTGACGCAGTTGTACTAACAATAGAATGTTTAAAACATGATCCTAAGTTCTTGCGTTGCACATATATTTTTAGTCTAAGAAGTTATTGTGGTCAAGTGATGAGCATTTTTGTACCAGGAAAAAAACTATAGTCTGGTATCCTAAATATAAAAATGTAAGCAAAGGCAGTACCTCAGAGTAATTGTAAATCGATTTCCTGAGAGCTGACCAAGAACAAGTCCCTCCTTCACATAACTACAAAGGATTAGTTAGTTTCCAAAAGCATCAATATTTTTGTTATATGTACAACAGGATAACACTAATGACTAATCATATACCAGAAATTTCCAACTTTAATCCCAAACAGTCGATTATTAAGAGCAGCTAATCTACTGGCTTGCACCTTGAAAACAGTTACCTAATAAAAATAGGAAAAGTATCAATATCACTCACAATTATAAATGAGAAACTATTTACATAGGTAAGATATCGAATAGTGAAAAGAAGGGAATGTATGAAACCTAATCATGTCATTTAAAAGACATTTGAATCAGTAATCTAATATGTAGTCTTTTGTACCAAAAAAAAAAAAATGAAGTGTTTCATTTCCAGACTTCAATGTTATATGTTAGCCAACATTATACAAGGAAAGCTCCAGAACTAACTAAATTTACTCTGCTGTTATAAACTTGAGGAACACGTACCTGCTGTGTAGTAACAGCACGCTTATCCTTTGTCCCTGCAAACCCAAATGCACGAGGCTGCAAACGGTACAGCTAATTTAGTAGTGGCAAGAGCAGGTAAATGAACCCAGTTATCTAAGGCAGGTAAATGAATTCTAGGATTTAGCAACTATGACATACCTGAAGTCCTAGCATTTTTCCTATCACTCCTAATGCTTCTTGGGTGTCCTTGTTCTCTTTGTACAGGTGAAACCTGATCAATGACCCAAAATGGTAAGTACAATGAAAACACTAGCCAGCAGCTAAACTAGATAAACTGCACAAGCATATAGGACCGCTGTGCTGCTACATTAGGTGCATTGCTATTACTTAGTTCAAACAAATAGAGCATATCAGGTATGCCATACATGTGAAATGACCTCATCCCAATACAAGTTAAATAACACATAACAAAGTTAACAAACAAAACAGGATGTCATCACCTGAGGAACTTCCCAACATTATCTGACCAATTACTCGACCCTCTACTATCAAATGGCCTGTCATCTCTCCAATCAGAACTACCCATGTTCTTCCGCTTCCTTCCTCTCCCTCGGCCGCCACCAACACCCCTTCCACCACCTGCTCCTGAACCCAACCGTACCCTGATGCACCTCTGCACCCCATCACTGTGCTCCACCGTGTCGGTGACCAGGAACTTGAAGGTCTTCTTAAAGAAGTTATGCACCTCCTACAATCAAACAAAACAAAATTCATACCACCCTCGCCCAACACAGTTGCACAAACAATCAGTTACCAGTTACCACTAAGTGAACTGACCGATCGGTGAGCCTTGTCAGCATCAGGCGAGAGAATGACAGGCGAGACATCACTGTCACCACCAGCCGACACCTTATCCAGGAGACCCCTCAATGCGTTGCAGTCGGAATCGCCGCAGAGCGCACGGAACGACTCGAGGGCCTGGGAGTGGTCCGCTCCAGCCGACGGCGCTGCCTTATCCTCCTCATTCACATCGACGCACTGCAATTCCGCATTTGCCAGGAAGATTGGATCGGAGAAGCGAAGTTATGAACTCAAACTTTCACAGAGGGCCTATTACCTCGGTGGGGAGATCGAACGAGGTGAGCTGGACGAGAGCGCCGTCGCGGGCAACCTCGTGGACGATGAAGTCGGCATAGCGGTGCTTGAGTACGCCGCGGAATCCGGGAAGGGAGGAGGCGAAGCAGGAGATGCCCGCCTCCGCCTCGGTGAGTGAGGTCGAGCGCGCCATGGGAGCTGGGGGCCGGTGGAAGGATCTCTAGGGTTTTGGGAGGGAAAGCGAGGAAGAAGAAGACGGCTAGAGAGGGTTTACTTACCTGCACTGGATATACTGGATACGGTCCGGTACCCAGCGGATAGCGTAAAAAATCACTGCAGCGCTGCCCGGTAAACCGTCCTAGACGGCCGCGCGTCCGCCAAATACACCGGCTTGCAGGACGCCCGCTATCGGCCACCGTGGCGCGGGGCCCGCGCGCCCGCTTCGCGCGACCTCGCCTGCTCGCCCGCTTCCCGCTTCCCGCTTCCCGCTCGACCCGCGGTCAGGGCCCGTGCTGCTAGGCTCAGGTATCTGATATTTCCGTGAAGTTTATTCTATGCAAAGTGAGCAAGCCACTTTGATTGAAATTTTAGGCCTTTTCATTTTTTGAAAAAGAAACTAATAATGTCAACAATTACCAAAAAAAAAAAATATGCGAGGAGATTGCAAAATAGCATTATGAGCCGCTAACTTTGTAATTCTTAAAAACAAATTTAGGCATTATACTTTTAAAAAAATAACAAAGTTGGATGTTCTTTGGTTGGGTCGTTTTGCCCCGTAAATACTTCATCTTAAAAATAAATAAATAAATTTGGATGTTCTTTGGTTGGGTCATTTGCACACCGCCACCTGATTCCGTAAATCGCTTTTGGTTGGTGTTGGTAGTAGTCACAGCGTGATCTTAGAGCAAATATTATGGTGGGGTCAGAAATTGACTAAATGATAACGTGAAGGAGAGAAAGGAGGAGAGAGAAGCGGGTTGTAAGACTGCTACGGCCGGGTTTGAATACAAATAAGAACCAAAGAAACTTTGTGAGATAGACATATAGGTCCTGTATTAATTAAAAATAACTAACTACTGTATGGGTGGGCTGGAAGAAAGCTGTAAGGAACCTTACAGCCGGTTTGATGGCTGTATTATAATACTTACTCTTATACGGCGGTATGCCAAGTCGATCCCGCCCACCATCGAGGGGATTTGCCAGCCATTCTACTTGAGACCGATGATAGATACGACACCTACTATCAGTCATTGCAGATAATCCAATATTGATTTGTAAAATTCAAGATCTATCAAGTTTATGATCTCATCATTAAATTCATTAAATGGCTAATAACAAGACTCAATAGAACAAAATGAATAGCGTAGCACGGTGGTCGATTCTTCAAGCTGTCACAGCTTCACCTCCTTCACCGGTTGCCAAAATACAAAGATACCTTTACCTCAAAGCTAATTTTACCTCAAAGCGTTTGTCACTGAACATCAGCTCAAAAAAACCTTCGGCAGAAGCTTTCATTGTCCATCAAAGATACTTTTATTGTCCATCAATTTACCGTTTCTCTAATGGTGCAAGATAAAAGTTAGAGAAGCTTTCACTGGTGTTGCACAAGAAAGCTTCAGAATACAAATAACACATCCCTTCCGCTGTTTGCAGTTTGCACACCTTACAGTGCGAGCCAACTTATTTGTTTGCTCGTAATGCTCCGAAGCAAACCTAGCAGGCATCCAGATCCCTGCATGGAGGAGGTTTCGGCTCTCCGTGCAATGTGGTGTTCCCCCCAGCAGGGCCACAGTTTTTCCGCTCTGGGTGCTGTGTGCCTCGCTTCAAAATTAATTTGATAACGAAAACAGTATATTAACCAGTGAGCAAAAGAAATGTGGTTTAACATAAAAAGAATCAAGCCAACTAAAATCACAGTAGAAAACTAGAAATATCCAGTTAAGTTAGCTGATACTTACAGGGGGTGTTTCGCCTCTTCTCAGCATCTCAACAATCTCAACAACACGTTTCGGAGTGAGGTCCTCCTGCAAAAGAAGGGAGGCACAGAAAAAAGAAGCTCAAAGTTATGGCGCATTTTTTTTTTGTCAGTTCATCTTTCGTTAGCAATAAACATCATTTGTCCTGTCATGTATGTTTTTATGCCTTGAGTACTTCTGTTGCATGGAAATAGCGTTTAAGAGCATATAATAGGGAAACAAATAATGACAGCCGCAGGTAAACTTACATAGTAGTTGTATGTGTAACCCTCTGAGCCTTTCGAATAGTCAGCCACAGCAATCATAGGAGCATTCACACAGCAACCCTACAAATGCAGGAAACATTATTAAAAAAAGGTGCATTCCAGTTCCCCAAAATAAAACAAATGAAATAAAAGTGATTTCTACGCAAGAACTAATAGAAATAGCTAAAGTATTAAAACCATTCATTGATGACAGATTACCACATCAGAGATTACTGCTAAACATTTAAAACACAACTAAAACAGTGCTATTTGAAGGCATCTGTGCTAGCATCTCATAAATATGTAGATCAATTACCATGCACTCCATTTCTCCAACAGAAAATAAACCATCACTGGTCACCTCTCAAGAAGGCAACAAAAATGTCAACAATATTGCAGAGAAAGCACAAGAAGCTCAGGCTCAGAAGACAACGTCAGTGGTAACCAACCAGAAAATAGCATGCTTAGTTAACAGGAAAACATAGTGGGAATAGTAATACAAACCATTTCGTTTAACTCCAAGGTGCTCCAACAATGTATCTTCGATTTCGCGTGAACCACGAATCATACAAGGTGTGGTTCCACACACCAGAAGATGGTATTTACCAACCTGATAAATATACAAAAATGAAAAGGTCAAAAGCATAACAGAGGTGCTAGTTGGGGGTAAGATAAAACCAAAATAGGCAGTAATGCATCAAGATACCTTAGTGCGGTTAAACATTGTGTAAAAGGTAGCAACTTCATATACCCTGATTGGTGCAACTTCGACGATTTTAGCAATCTGAAGTAACAGTGACAACATTGTCAGAAGTACATAAAACATAGGAAATTAAGTTTTCCAAACATGGTGACAACAGTTCGTAAACAGATAACACAATCTAACACAACATACATCTGATAAGTGTGTAACATAATCACTTTTAATTTCTCAAAAAAAAAAATAATCACTTTTAATACTTTCAACTATGCTATGAACATAATTAATTATATATGAATATTTCTGAATTTCTGTACAGCTGCACAAAAGATATATTTATACAGGAGATGGCAAGTTCCATTGATGCAAATATGTTTGCTTTTTGTTGTATTAACCACCATTTCCCAACACTGCAGTCAAAATTAAGGCATATAACAGCACTTCAAATTCAGCCACAACACAATCCATTTCAGGTCCTGGAAAAAACAGCTGGCTCATCGAAATCATAATTTTTATGTGCTAGAGTATTTGGCCAGGATTCCAGGAGTACAACCAAATATTCTTCAATTCAGGGCAGAGCTACTTCCCATACAAAGGAGTAGCTACAGAGCTTTGTGTAATTCTTTTGATTTTCTTTGTTCTGTTTTTTGTCTCTCAGTCACCTGCACTATATATATTAAACTATAAAGGGAAACCCTTCCTGCTGCCTAATAAAAAGACATCTTATTTCCTGGTAGATTTTTTTTTTCAGTATGAGCAAGGCCAGGATAATATTGTATTTATCAAATATTGTTACATACAAATGTTGTGTACTCTACTACTCTACAAGATGTGACTTGGTTCTCCCGTGTCTTCAGTAGACATTAGATTGGAACATTAAAGCATTGCTGTACTCGTAGAAGAAAGCAAATATACATTGTAATTGTTCGACCATCAATAACAAGCTAACAGCACATAGACTAAAGCTAGGCTAACAGCATACAGACTAAGCTTGCAGTAGTTGGTTTTATTTTTGTGCAAGAGCTCAGGTAACTCTTTGAAAGATATTTTTCAGGGATAAATATAATTAACACTGCACAAGTCATTGGATAAACCTGTTGCCTAATGTGTGCATGCGATTTCCCTATGCACCTAGACAAAGTTCAATAGGCAAAAATGCAAAAATCCTGAAGAATTGGATAGGATGAATATTATCCTGGAAATGATAAATGACAGCAGCTGTAACACGAAGCAAAGTTCAATCAAGGAGTTTCTGCTATATATTACAACTGAAATGTAACTCTGTAAGCACTTCAGTGAGTAAAAGCATAACTACAGGTCCGTAAACAAGTTCATCATGTTGTTGGTTTTTTTCAAATGGGACATAACAAAACATATTGATGTAGAAAACAGAAAGTTGTCTAGTTTTCTCATATAATAGAACTTACAGCATCCATGGCCGCAACTGGCACCCATCCACCATGCTGCTGTTGTGCAAGATCAAGCAGCGGAATAATGCCAGATTGCTTGTAGTTGCTTGGATAGTGAGACAGAATCTCATTGACCTGAAACAACATTGAAAAATATAATCTAAAGTGAACTGCTAACAAGGTCCATACTATACATATTAGTTGCATTCACCAAGCACATTATTAGGTAAACAAGATCGAACATTAAAGCGCATCGCCATTGGTAAAGTGTTACATTACAAGGATATCTTCCTCTCATAACAATAAGCTCAAAATTAAACCTTCATCATCCATGTGAGTCAGCCAATCCACTAACATCAACATCCCACTGGAAATGCTATCCTCACTTCACTAACATATCTGAAACAATGAGGATCTAAAGAGGTCTGAAGAAAATCTGACATAACCAATCCAAACCTAGCCAACTTGCCCTATTCAGTAGAGGTATAGGCGTATCACAAATAAAGGCAAGGGTAGTCAGTAACTCAGTACCTTCTTCATATTCGCCTCCGAGAACTCCCATTTCATGTCCGGCTTGTTCTCCGGCGAATCAAGGTGCTGCAACAACAACAGAAAACGTCAACTCAGCTGAACTATCAACCACCAACCAGATCAGGCAAACGCAGGGGACCGGATCCGAGGAGTGCTCACGTAGTTAAGAGCCGTGGAGAAGGGCCTGGTGCTGGAGACGGAGCCCCTAAAGGCGGCGGCGGGTAGCCTGCGGCAGCGATCTGGAAGGGAAATTTTCCGCGGAGGAGATCAGACGATTAGTTTGGGGAAATGGTGGAGGTAAGGGGTTGGGCAGAGAAGAGGAGGACTAACCGGAGACGAAGCTAGCCGGCGGGCGGCTGCTTCCGACGCTGATGCGGAGGCGAGGCCGAGGAGGCGGCGGGCCGCGAGGCGCGCTGCCGGTGGCAGCATGGTGGCGTGGCCGGCGGGGGAGGCGACGGAGCGGGTGGTGGAGGTATCGGCGTGTGGCCGCCTTGCGAAGCCTGCGAGGTAGGAGAAGCAGCGACCCGTCTTCCACTCTCGCTGAATCGCTAAGATACGAGCCCTACAGGCCCAATGGGCAAGATCTAGTTGTCTGGCTCCATTTTAAAATTGGGCTTAAAGTCTCTGGGCCGTGGCAGAGAGGTAATGTAACCAAGAGCAGGGCTCTAACACCTGAACTTTTAAGTGAATTTTCAGTCGAGTTTTGGGGTGTTTACGCTCTGATTTTTTAGCGGTGAAATCATCCATCTGCCATTTTTCCCAAACATTATCGTATGATATTACTCCCTCCGTTTCACAATACTTGCAATTCTTTGACTCATATAAAAGCGTGTTTGACCTCTCGTCTTATTCAACTTTTTTAATAAATATTACCACTTTTGTTATGACTTATTACATCACTAAAGATATTGTAATGACGTTTTATTTGTTTTATAATTTACATAAAAAATTTGAATAAGACGAGCAGCCAAACACACGGTTATATTAGTCAAAGAATTGCAAGTATTGTGGAACGGGTCAAAAACTCATGGCTCAATTGTAAAGGCCATTGGTTAGGGGGCTCCCACCCGCGGTTCAAATCCTGGTGCGACACTTTATCCCGGATTTATTTCAGGATTTTCCTGGCGCTATGCATTAAGTGGTAGGCGACGTCCCGTCGATAGCGGGCGCCAATGGTGACTTCGAACTTCAAGATTTGCCGGCTCGGTCCCCTTCGAAGGTGCTCATAGGGTAGGGTTTTGCGTACGTGTGTTCATAGGGGTGAATGTGCGTGCGTGTTGAGCGCCTACGTTGTACTTGTGTAATCTCAAAAAAAAAAGTATTGTGGAACTGAGGGAGTAGCTATGAATGCATGCATGCTATATTTCATTATCGTCACTCTGTTGGTCCTTTTTTTATTAGTGATTAGTGATTGGATTCGATAGGAACGAAGGAATTATTCACACCACTTTCACCCTTAAATTCTACTCCCTCCGTACTGCGCTTCCCGAGAAAAAAAACTTTAACTAATTTTATTTTATAAACGTATTAATATCTATAATGCATAATTAGTATTTTGGAAGATATCTTTTTAACAAAATTATTTGGAGAAAGAAATGTTGCACGTATTTTCTACAAACCAAGTCAAATGCGTACACACACCAAGAAAGCGACACTTAATTAGGGATAGAGGGAGTACATAAGAGTATTATTCTCACCCTTGCCCCTTCGGCCTCAACTCTTGTAAGTCCAGTCAGAAACCTATTTTTCCTTTTATTTTAGGCTATGTATAGCGGTCATTCGATCTTCATCTGACATATTTCCAACTCAAGTATTGTTTTTCTACCGTCTTGGGCCTTGTTTGTGTGTCCATGTATCCACATCAATCCATGTGTATCGAGGTGGGTTGGTGTGGATTGAGGTGAATACATGGATGTTCAAACAAACCTTGGTGTTTCTTCTTCAAAACCTACAAACTCTTGATGGACATGCTTCCCCGCCTACCACCAGACACCTTCCATCGATCCTCGGCGGCATCCCATTGCCGAGCCTACTTCCGCTCTCCCTCGCCGTGCTAACCTAACATTGCCGACCCATTTTCCAGTCTCCCTTGCCCCTCATTGGCCCAATAGCTGTCCCCCAGTGCCCATGGTTGATGGTGACCTTACTGCTTGGCCCGCGCACTGCACACGCTAAGTGCCTCCTCTGCCTAGTCTACCTACCTCCCTAGGGCTTGTTTTGTTCTAATCCCACCTAGAGTAAGCAGCCTTAAACCAAATGCTTTGGAGGAGAACAACACCTAAAAATCGTTCGATTTGAGGGACCGTGCTAGGCACAAGCACTATACCAGCTGGGTCGAGCCATGTGCCCTGGTCGTGCTTTTTAGTGTCGTGCCTGTGCCGGCCCATCATGTTAGTGCGAAAGGCCAAATATAGTATAGGAGATGTGGGAAAGGAAAGCTTTCATCCAATTAATTATCATGTCTAACTAGTGCCTACCTAGTAATTCTTGAAAAGATTGCGACAGTAGGTCTCTGTTCGAAAGCCCAGTTATTATCCTAATAATTCTAAGACCGGCATCATGGTTTCAGCCTTCGAGGTGCTGAATTATCTGGATGTGTTCCATAGCACCGAATGATGATAGGCGGGATTAAACTCTGTTTCAAGGTAAAACATTGGAAACATTAACACACTGTCTCATTGCCAGATACTAGTATGAAGCAGTAGCACTGCTCACGTGAAACAGAGTTCATCAGTTTCAGGCATATGATTCTAGAATACCCTTATCCCATTCCTTCCATACTCGGCAACGCACTCGGCAACGCAATGTCCAAATCAGATGAAGGCCACGCATGACACTGCCACACTACTACTCTCAAACTTCATACAGTACTGGATTTGTGCAGCTTCATCGATCGTGCCTTCATCCATGCATGGAACTCTATCCATTCTAAATTATAAGCCATTTTGACTGTTTTAGCACATAGATTCATCTAGATATATAGCAAAAATCAAAATGTCTTATAATTTAGAACCGATTGAGTAATATATATATTGATGAACCAAACTATTGCTAAGTATACTTGTCATTACCATATCTCAGATGCAACAACTGTGTTACGGTCGCACATAACCATGGCTTGCTTCTTCAATTCGTCTGCACCCACGCATGCACTGCAGATCGAACTCACACGGACTACATACACGTTGTCAGGCTGAACAAACATACACAGGTAGTAGCTAGGAATAATCGACGAATCAGGTAGATGATCGAGCGAGTTTTCAGAGCGAGAGGCCGGAGTCCTCATCCTCGTCGAGCGTGGAGGTGTAGACGGTGTAGAGCGACCAGATGAGGCCGAAGACGCCCAGCAGGATCCACCCCAGCAGGTTGTTGCTGAGCCCCAGGCTGAGCCCGGTGCCCTCCGTCGACATCCGCTCGTCCACCAGCGCCAGCGCCGGCGACGTCGTCGTCATCGCGCTAGCCACCGCCAGAAGCGACGACGCGCCGCTGGCCGGAGCCGCCTTGCCGTTGTTAACGCTGTTGCCGTCGTCCCGCTGACTGGGCCGCCTCGAGTGGGCCGCGCCGCACCGCACCTTCTCTGCTCTCGCCCTCAGCTGCGGCAGACCTGCAGTGGCACACACAGCAGCCTCCTCAATCCTCATGTCAACAAGAGATACCTCTGCTTACACGCCGCGTCCGGCAGATCGATGACTGACGATCGATCGGCGCCACTGCTAGCTTTTGCATCATATTCTGAGACGACGACGAGCTTACGTACGTACCTTGAGCCTGAGACGGCGGCCTGGCGACGGCGGCGGCGCCGACGAGGGTGGCGGCGCTGAGGGTTGCCATTGCTGGAGTAACTAATGGTCTCTCCGTGCCACCTGCTATGTCTAGCTAGATTCTGGGAACTACTCTAGATGCAATACAAGTGGTGTTAGGCGTTTCAGCCAAATTGCTGCCACTCAAGCAAGTGTGGCTGGCTGGCTGCCAACGGCCTGGTTATCCATGTGTACATGTCATATCCTCTGCAGCCAGTGAGCGCTCGCCACGTAGATCCACCGATTCTCACAGGAAAACAAGCAGCACCGTCGACACGGAAAAAAATTCGTGGGGGGTACCCACCGGATCAGCGTCCGCGCGGCTCTGGCTCCTGGCAGAACTCGGCTCGGCTGAGTGGCGATTGTTTCTATCCGCTGCTTCCTGCCCACCCGGCTGATTGCTATATAGACACGTCGGGCTGGTCGTTTCTGCGCTTGATAAGCCGGTCGATGCTGATTAGTTGTAAGATAAACTAGGAGCCACATATTCTTGGCTTGATGCCAACCGATCATGCCAACTATACACAACTTTTTCTTTTAATTTCTTTCCTCTCTCTTTACAAGATCATCTTATATCAATGACACATACATGGTGGGTCCTATAGCGATAGACGCTTCAGGCATCAAGTCTGCTTTCTACAGTGGCCTTCGCTTCTTCTTTTACTAGGCACCACCACTCGATATTGTGGATCGACCTAAAGGGCTCACCCCGATGACATCAACAAGTTGATATGGAGGATGAGTCATTCAGTTTTTTTTTTACTGTCACGGCGGAGGGGTTGTTAAATCCCGCACCTGAATTTCATTCATTATAGAATTGATGGTCCATTTACATATGGACTGCTCCTAAACATGAAGCAGAGGGAGATGAGTTGATGCACACTTGGATGCTACGTTATAGAAGTAAGGACATTGCACCATTGGTCAACTACATGCCTCGAGGCTACAGGCATTCTCAACCGCCAAAGATGAGACTCGTTTATGCTTGCAGTGGCAAATTACCTTACAGATTACTGGTTAGGCTTCATTTCTGAAAATGGCTCCATTTCGACGCGACATAGGGCCACAAACAAAGGTGCCAATGCATTATCGAGGAATGGAATCTGGCAGCGAAGAACGGTGTAGGTCCCTAGCAGTTTGGTTAATTAGCTGGCCACTGAATCCCAATATATAGCAGCCCAGAAAAGCAACTGCAGAATCACAGCGGAAGATGTTGTGGTCCGTAGATTCCTCCTCGTTGTTGCATATTTCACAGAGAGCCGAGTCCTACTATGTGCTTGACAGAGATTTTAAAGGCACTGAATCCTTCCCTGCATAAGAAGCAAGATGTAGAATTTGACTCTCGGAGTCGGAGGGGCCGAGCTCTTCCATGTAAACTCCTGAACTCCAGTCTGTACTGTAGACTCCTGATGTGTCCAGCTCACAGTAGCCGCAACAAAAAGGCGATAGCCGACAATCGTCTCTTGTCCAATTGCTTTTGATAACTCCTGGAGGCAGCAGCAGTAAGCTCATCAGGTAGACCAAGAGAATCCAGGACCGAGTTAACAAGAACCATGCGACCCATAGTATTCAGCAAACTAGCCTGCCATGAGGGGCAAGCAAGGTAGCCAAGTTTTTTCAAAGGGATTTAGAAAATTGTTAGGTTCCCTATTCATCAGAACTCTTTAAGCTAGCTATTGTGGTCTATAATGTTTACATTTTTCTTTGTACCAATATGTTTAGTCAAAAAGTTGTGTGCGTAAAGTTGAGTGAATGGTGTACCTGTGCTTAAGGAATCTGAATTGCACTGCATTCTCACTACTGTTCTTGACTTCCAACAAATTGAAGTTGTGGCTCTGGCTTACCAATATTGTATTTTTTTTTTTGTCTATGTTCCACCATAGTTCTCTATGCTTGTTCCTAAATTCATTCGAGAAATTTGCTGTACATCAGTTCATACCTTTTCGGTGCCCATGAACTATTGAGTTTAAATCTAGATGGTTCCAAATGAACCAGTCCTCTAACGTGTAACAGTGGGGTATTCTTGTCTCTGCTGAACAAAACTGCAAAGATTTAGACAGGAAAATCATTTTAGCGGCTGGTTTGCATTGCACCATTGAGTGAATAAATGAATAACCCATATATTTGTAACAGAAATATAACTAACATAAGAACTCTACAATACCCTGAATCCTACGGCGAGACCTGTCCAGCTGCAACTCCTTTGAAATGTTTTTAATTCAATTTTCAATTTAACAATTGCAGTGGAAGGATTCAAAATAGACTTGGACAGCTCAACAATTGCAGTGGTAGGTATATTTCTTGTTCTTTCTGTCCTCTCTTTCTAGATATTCTTTATAACCTCAAATATCTTGTTATTTCGTCATCACAATCAGGGTGCACTAGTTCTTTCCTTTTGGAACATATAATTGTCGAGTTTTAAATGGTTTCATCTATTTGCAACTATTTTCCTATTGCATCTAATACAATCTAATAGTCTTTTCATGGATCTATTCAAGACTTCAAAAAAATATATATATTAGCTGACAAGAGAGACAGAAAGGAATACAAGCTACACTGACAGACAACAACAAAGGCACACAGTAAACTTAACAAGCATTGTCAAACAAAAGAAGGATAACACCCTAGTTTAACTGTAAGAATAACAATATCCTTCCTAGAGGCAATTAACATGGCCTCAGAGAATTAAACAACATTGGTCCAAGGTAACACCAACAGACACTAGCATACAATAAATAAGACGAAACATCATATTTCTCGCAATCTACTAAACCAACTGTTGTAAGAACAAGACATAGTCATAACAAACACAAAGACTCAGTGATTACTACTCTGCTAATGACTCCAAGAACAGGGGAACATAAGGAAGATAGGGACCTGAGCAGTCACGGCCAAGTTTCCGGATGACACGAACTTCTTTGCTGTCCATTTCATATGTCACCAGTGTTTGATCCCATCCAAAAACAAAGAAAATCATATTGCATTCTGGATGAACTGCAATTACTCTGTAGCCCCAAGGAAAATCAAACTGAACATTTTTCTGCCGAAACAGTTGCAGAGTGCTGACAGTATGTTTCAATGTCCATTTATTAGTACCATAGTCTTCAAGGATCCAGATTGAAAGATGGTAGGCCTTATGACTGTCAACATTAAGCAAACACAAGCGACCCTGAGTTTGATGGATGGAGCCATTATCAGCACCTCGCACAGGAATTTTTCTCCATGTCTTTCCTTCCATATCCACAACGATTATCCCAACAGCGCATGTAAGCATGTGCATAAAACCGTTAAGAAAGACACTAGTTGATGCATCATATAGCATAACATGATTGCCCCATTTACTTTCCTTGAAACTCCATGCTCCAGTTTTGGATGAGTAGATCTCCACGCCTACGACACATTCATCCTCACCCAGTACATATTCAATCACATGAAAGTGCGAAGAAACCGTTGGATCGAATCCTAGGCAAGCAGTGCGAGCCTCGTCAACAACCCTGCTGCTATCCGGCAACATCATCCACTTCTTGGTCGCCGGATTGCAGACCACATAATGGAATGGGCGATCTTCACCATCATGAGGACCAGGCTCATAGCAACGACACAGAAGGAGACCGTTGCAGGAATCTATGACGAAGACATCCTCGCTGGGTACGGGCATGAAGGAGAAGGAGGGGTAGATGAAGGGTGCGCCTTTTCCGGTGACGTTGGTGAAGTGGTGCGCCCGGCTGGGAAATCGCTCGCCGTTGAAGCTGTTGTAGAAGAAGCCGGCTAGAGTCTGGGGCACGCGGTGGTCGGGGTTAGAGATGAGATTGTACCAGGAACGAGAGACGCACTTGAAGCGGCACACGGAGCGGACTGGAAGTCGGCGGAGAATCTCGACAAGGAGATCCTCTGTGAGGCTAGCCGCCGGATTGCTCTTCTTCGGGGCTGCCTCCATCTGCACAAGCCAGGCTTAGTAACTTGATGAGCTATGAGGAGAACAAGATTGCTTGTGTATTGGCGTGGTGGTTACCTTTGGATCCGGCGATGGCAGCGGAGGCGGGGCCGTGGCGGCGGCGCTGTCGCGGGACTGGAAGTGGGAAGGAGGAATAGGCCGGTAGCCCATTTGTGCTGTTCACAATTCCACGTAAATGCTTTCTTTCCTCTTTTTTTGTTTGTAATAATTTTGGTCCCTTTTATTAACAGAAGACAAAGATTGTCATGTTATTACAGTTGTGACCACCAAAAAGGGTAAAAAAAAAATTATGTCCTTAGAATACCAGAACTACTACTAGTATTCACCTGAACTTAGGAAAAATTAATTTAAATATATAGGGTTTTATTTTAGTTTTTTTTTTTTTTGTGGAGAGCAAGGATGGATTGAAAAGGATTTGAATATGTAGGGTTTTATTTTATAAGATATTTTGGTGGAAGAATTACGGATTCGAGTGAGAGTGAATGAGATATAAACTTTCAAATCGGGGTTTTGTAAAAAAACTCCATATTTTTTTAAAAAATAGTAAAAATAAAAAAGATGCTTTCTTTCCTCTTTTTTTTTTTTTATTAAACAGAAGACAAAGATCTCATAACAGTTTGTTAAAGGAGTTCTTTTAATAAAAATTGCCAAATAAAAAATAGAAAAAAAAAATCTTACATGAAAGGAGTTCTTTTAATAAAAATTGCTTTACGGTACTCATCTAGATGAGTGTGGTTGTATTTCCACTCAAATCAATATTAGCATGCAAATAGAATCTGATAAGCATGTTTTTCGATACTAAAGACAGGCACGACAATGCTTGAAATCAAAACTATGATATTAGAAATACAAAAATGCAATATATATTGCTCAGCACTGTCGAACTTTTAAGCAAGTTTATTCAGATAGTTCATACTGCTTCGACCAAGAAAAACACTAGTCACAAAAAGAAACAAAAGAAAAAACACTTTTACAAGGACTATTACCACAAGAAAACCCTTTTACATATGCCATGAGATGTTGATCAAGAAATAATATTATCACTGTTATGCACATGTTTGGGCTTTATTATATAAAAAGTTTGTCATTCGTCTTAATAAAAAATAGAATGGCTGCAAATCGTTGAAGTCATCATTGTCTCGCGGACTAAGAATCATATCATTAGCATATATCTGCCGATTGGAATCTTACGATGCATGATGACTTTCGAACCTGGACAGGGTGTTTAGTGCTGAACTGCTGACTGATATTGTAGTCTGGCTGCAAGTTTTCACATTTTGATAATGTTACTTTCATCAGCTTTGAGAAATAAATAAACACTGCAAAAACCATTTAGGGTAGTAGTGGTATCTAGAACCTATCACCATCATTCTCTGATATTGTAGGGTGGCTGCAAGTTTTCGAGTATCACCTCATGAGAAACTGCAACATCTTTTATTCACTGTTTATAGACAGCCTGGGAGATGATTTTCATGTGTGGATACCAGCACCAGTTGGAAGTCTGCTTCTACTCTACAAATCAGCTTCTTTTGCATCTTATGCTTTTGACACATTACCCTCCTACTATACACAAACCTTCCCCTAATATAATATTGTTTAGATTCCCCAGCTCATTACAATGGCAGGCACACGTCCAGATTAGTGAGCAGTGATGGCAATGTTTGCAGGTTAACTAAGTGACCAATTCCATATACAATTGGTGGCAATGTTTGCAGGTTAACTAAGTGACCAATTCCATATACAATTGGTGGCAATGTTTGCAGGTTAACTAAGTGACCAATTCCATATAGCACTTAGTCAAAGTGGCTGCTGATCAGATACAGTTCCTGCATATTATCAAGTTTGGGTAGGGATTGCACCATAGATAACAGTATATCTACTTTCAATTCCGAATCACAAGTAGGCACACATGTCAAAATTTCACTAAAAAGAACTAGAATTCTTTGGTTGACAAACGTTCCTCCCACAAAGCACTAAATGACAAATAACAAAGCCTTATCCAATAACAGATAGCAGCAGGGCCAAATAACTTTGGCGCAGACATGAGCACGCCCTGGGATCCATCACTTGAGAGGGATGAACCTGGAGGAGTGGGTAGCACCAATACCGGGCCTTCCGTGCTTGACGGGCTTGTAACTGATGGAGAATTCAGCAAGGTAGTGCCCAATCATCTCAGGCTTGATCTCAACCTGGTTGAACGTTTTCCCATTGTACACTCCAATTACGCTGCCTATCATCTCTGGCACAATGATCATGTTGCGCAGATGAGTCCTAACAGGCTCAGGCTTCTCGCCAGCAGGTGCCTCCTTTTTCTGTGTACAAAAGTAGAAAATGGGTTAATGGCTTAGCTTTTATGATCTCAAAGCAATAGCGCAGCAGATAAAATACAACAATAGAACATTTTTTTTACGCTTCATAACAACAATTTAGAAACAGTGAAACAGCAGCAAACAATAGCATTAGCAGTACAAGTCGAGGAAACAACTTATCTTCAGGACCAAATGAAATCAGTATATGCAGAAAAATGCACAGATAGGTCAGAAAATAATAGCATTAGGGCTTCTCCAGTGGCCTTGTCAAAGCGACTCACGGGCCTATGTGGCTGCGAGAGTCGACTCAAACCACTGGAGAAAGCGACTCGTCGGGGAAAAAAAACACGAGTCGATGCAAGATCTCATACAAATAAAAAATGAATTCCCGGACGCACCGCTGGGCCCTCCAAGGACCACAGCCGCTCACCAGGACGCCCCCCTGCTCCCCTGTCACCGTCGGAAGGGGAAAGGAGGGGAAAGTGGCGGCTGTAAAAGAATGGATGAGTCGGGCACCGCTGGAGAACTATTTTTAGCCTGTGAGTCGACTCCTTGTTTGTGTTGACGTGGTCTTCTCTCTCATCAATAATATCGTTGTTTATTGGATGAACCGACTCATCCACTGGAGATGGCCTTAGCAGTACAAAATGAGAAAACAACTTATCTACCAACTCTACTCATTGCTATACAAAAAAAGTCAAAGCAACTTAAAATTTGGAAAGGAGTAGCACAGCACACATCTTCTAGGACCAAAGTAACATTTATGCTATATCAACCATCAATTGTACCATACATTTGAATATCACAGCTGATAAATTGGTATTAGTATGTACTTATAGCAACTGTATTAAAAGAAAACCAAGCTTCAGCTCAACAAATAATGACTCCATTTCAAACAGCAAGTTTAACATTAACTTTCAGATCATGCAGTTGCTATCGAGCATGGAACTGTACTTGTATAGTAAAACATTACATTTTCTACCAATTAGCTATATCTCATACTGTTTGCTGGTACTGATGCACCTCAAGCCAATACAGAGTCTGAGTGAACTGCAAGTCTGAACCAGAGTTTTGCCTGAACATTTCAATTCTGCTGACCATCGATTCTGTGAGCAAAACACGTCTGAAACTACACTCACAGAATCTAAAAAGTAAGATGACTCCACACATGTCCATATCATCCTTAGCTGCTATATCTACTCAACATCTAGACTACAAAAAAATCGCACATTCTACCATGCCAAACATACAGAACGCAATGGGCAAGATAACCAAGCAATATATGAAATAAAATCGTAGAGAGGAAGGGAATGCATTACCGCCGTGCGCAGCCTCTTGATGAGAGCCATCGGCTTCCTCTTCAGACCCCTCTGGAACCTAAATCCAAACACATACCCAAAAAAAAATGAAAATCATAAAACGCAATCAAAACAACGGGACACAACTATCCTCCAGCACGGAATCCAATCGCCAACAACAGCATTTTGTACGGCAGCAGCTAGCGCCTACCTTCTGCGGGCCCGGGCGGGGAAGAGCTGGACGAGGTCGTCGGTGGACATGTCGAGGAGCGCGTCGAGGTCCACGCCGCGGTAGCTGTACTTGCGGAACGTCCTCTTCTTGGGCCCCGCGGCGGCAACCTCCGGCTCGACGTCGACGTCCGCCTGTGAGGCACCATCACGCGCGGAGAGGGATTAGTCAGCTCAGCGACAGTGAAATGAGTGCGCGTTGGGATTCGAGGGAGGACGCGAGCTGTTGTCACTCACCATGGTTGGAGGAGATGGGAGGATAGGCAGGGGAGCCGAGGCGGCGGCGGCGGCGGCGGCGGTCTAGGGTTTGCTGGAAGAGGCCAGGGCCGAAGGAGTGTGGCCGCGGGTATATCAGGTGTCTAATCCGACTTGGGGATGGGCCGTTGGAAGTCGCGAAGCCCTTCGACATCGAACCACCTGCGCAAAGGAGGCCCGTACTGTTTGACGGGAGCGGCCCACAGATTCTACAGTTTCCAGGACTTTTTTTTTTTTTAGATTACACAGTACAACGCAGACGCTCAACACGCACGCACACTCACCCCTATGAACACACGTCACGCGCAAACTCTACCCCTATGAGCACCTACGAAGGACTGAGCCGGCAAATCTTGAAGTTCGAAGTCACCACCGGGCGCCTCGCTATCGACGGGACGTCGCCTACCACTTAATGCACAAATAGGAAAAATCCCGAAATAAATCCGGATAAAGTGTCGCACCCGATGATTTGAACCCTAGGTGGGAGCCCCCAACCAATGGCCTTTGGCATTGCACCGTGAGCCCCTTGACTACAGTTTCGGGACTTGCGGGGATATGTCAATACGGGCCGAGCACTGAAAATGAAGAATGGCCGGAAGAGAATTTTTTATTTTGTCATTGTCGGACCGTCGAAAAAAAATTATAAATTACTCTATCTTCTAAATTAAAGTTACTTTGATTTTTTTTTAGTTCTTTCATTTAGTTATGTATCTAGATATGCAATAATATGTCTAGACTATCCTAATACATCAACATCTTACGTAGTGTCTTGAGTGCAAAACAAAATGACCCTATGATTATAATTTTTCCTTGAGCCCATTTTGTTTTTCTCTCTTCTTTTCAAAGTCCAAGCATTTGATCACCTTTTGGATCATCTCCATGCATACACCTTGATCACCATGTCTCATCACTTGCTAGGACCATCTCAACTAGTTCACACTTAGGTATGAGATTATTCTTAACTAGGGAGTTTTGTGTGTGTGTGTGTGTGTGTGTGTGGGGTGGGGGGTGTGGAGCCCCCATATTGCCATGATTCCCCAGGGAGCTCCTCTCCGTATAGCCAACTTTTTAATCGCTTTAGTTTCCCTTCCCTACCGATGCATTTTGACATCCCACAGCTTCGCAGACGCTTAGCCCGTTCATCTTCGGCGCAAGGGCGCCGATCAGTGAGCCGTTCTATATACATTCGAACCACTCTTGGTCATATTTCTTTTATAGAGAAATAGAGGAAGCCATACAAGGATTTAGTCGGGCCTATTCATACACTATCTAAACAAGGAAGTTCAATTCGGCGATGCCCCTTTCGGGGGCATTCGATTTCGCTAGTACCATCTTTTTTGCCGCAAATCTAGATTGAGATTGAGGAAAGGGAGTAAATTAAGTTTTCGAATCACCGACTCGGGCCCATTGTCGAATCCTACTCGCCAGTTTGCCGAATCCTACTCGGCCAAAAAGGGGGTACTTATGTATGGCGAACGGGCCAACCTGGTCTTGTCGGGTAAGTTCACCCCGCACGAAAAGGCGAACGATCTGGCAATCGCCTCTCTCGGAGAGGCTCGGTGAAATAGACATGTCCGTGAAGATGCGGACTACCTGCACCGGACGAGAAAGACGTGATTCGTCGAGAAAAAGGAATGATAGCTACTTTTTTCTCTATAAATGAGATTTTTAGTCTCTCGTTGGGTTTCTTCGGGACATTTTCCATTAAGTAATTTATATGAATCATTGATCTTTCATACTGGTGGAGTATTCACGGGGAGGTACCGCCGACCTTATACGATCCCCTCGAATGGAAAAAATCCAATTCAATGAGGATTTGGTTCACCCCACACGTACCCCGTCATGGGCGACTGCTTTTCTATGCTATATAGACTTGCATGTAACTATTCGTAGTCGGGATATTCTCCATAGTGTGAATATTCCGTTAAAAAGCTTGATTCTAGTGCAAAATGATCAATATGTAGAATCTGAACAAGTAATTGCGGAGATTCGTCTTAACGTCCACTTTGCATTTTAAAGAAAAGGTACAAAAGCATATTTATTCGAATCGACGGGAAATGCACTTGAGTAATTGATGTTTACCATGCGCCCGAATATCAATATGGTAATCTTAGTAGATTACCAAAAACGCGTCAATATGAGAATATCCTTCCTAAATTCTTTATCTTATTAATCATTAACTTAGGTTTTCCCAAGATCTTGGCCGCTATTCCAAATTAAATTATTCTACTATGTCTTTCAGAAGACAATGGAAATAAGTAGGACCCCCAAAATTGTGGGGTTCTATTGATGCCTTGAATAACATGTAATTTTCCTATAGACAAGGAACAAAAAAAGAAAAAAAAAGGAATTACGTTTTTCGGGACCAAGCAAAACTGGATTGTTTGTGCCATAGGAAGGATAGCTATACTAATTCGGTATACTCAAAATACACCTTTGGTACAAAATTGACAATCTCACAAGGATGAAATATCGGTAATTTTCTATTTACTTTGGTGGATCCCATCTTTTGGGAATCAATTCCTTTTTTTGAATAAAAAATTTTTTGGGGATTTTCCTTCCTTTTGCCACATTTCGCTCAAAGGGTTGAAGGGAGATAGTGCATCAAGCTATTCGCAAGGGCCAACTTGATCCTCTTCCCCTGGGGATCCCGGATGAGGGAAGCCTAGGAGAGCCGCCCGACTCAACTATCGTCCCATGTACGATCCATACTAGATCGACCAATTTGCCCATCCTACCTCCTCTACCTTTTTGATGGCCCATCTTTTTGTCTCGGTAGAGTCTTTCAGTGGCATGTTTTAGTCCCTCTTCCCCATTACTTAGAAAAAGTGAGCCACTAATTTTGATCAATAATCAGTTTGATCTTTTCTCCCACCTTCGAAGAATGAAGCATAGATAGACCTATATACTTCGTTCGAATTTTTACGAAAGGTAACTATCTCGGTTTTCGTTTCTTTCATATATGACATTTCTATAGAATCCTCGGAAAAAGACCTTTTTCCATAAGAAAGAAAAAAGAACTTACTATCTTTGGGATCTGATACTACACCGCTGCTTAATCCCTTAGTGGATCGGCTTTATTACATAAGCGGATTCCTAAATTTTGTCCCATATCGTGGTATAATGAAGCAGTTTTTAGTTGTATCGACCCGATCGCTCACTAATTGATCTTTACGGTGTTTTTCTATCAATTTCAGCTTTATCCATAGAATAGTAGTATAGGCTCTACTTTATTCCTATTTTTATTCTCGTGGGATTGACGTGATAGGGTAGGGTTGGCTATACTTTTTGGTGGCGAACTCCAGGGCTAATAATCCAGCGCATGGATACAAGTTATCCTTGGAAGGAAAGACAATTCGAACATTCTCGAGCACGTGAAAAGTGAATAGCCTAAAGATAAAAAAAAAAGTTTATCATTTTTTTTTAACTTAACAGCAGTTCTTATTGCCCCTTTGGCCTTTTTGGCCCATTGTTGTATCCGATTCAACAATTGATACATATTTGTTCTCCTCTTAAAAAAAAAACGGAACTTCCGGGCTTTGGTTTGGTGAGTCGTACGAGATCGTGTTTACATACCTATGAACTTCGCCTCTTCAAATGTATCCGATATATATAAAAATTTTGGGGTGTGTCAACGGTTTAGGGTGCTCCCATTTCGCTCGCCGCTACTACGGAATCGCTTTTGCTTTCTTTTTCCTCGGCTACTAAGATGTTTCGGGCCGCCAGTTGTCTCTTGCTCGCTCATGGATTCAGCAGCGAGCTCAAAAAGGTTGACCTATTTGGGAATCTCCTGGATCTATGCTTATTTTCAACTCCCCGAAGCATTTAGGTAAACTTGCTACGCCCTTCCTCGTGAGTCCTTGCAATTTGAATAAACCAAGATCTTACCATGACTGCAATTTTAGAGAGACGCCGAAAAGTACAAGCCTGTGGGGTCGCTTCGCAGAATCGGATAACTAGCACCGAAAACCGTCTTTACATTGGATGGTTCGGTGTTTTGATGATCCCTACCTTATTGACCGCAACTTCCGTATTTATTATCGCCTTCATCGCGCTCCTCCAGTAGATATTGATGGTATTCGTGAGCCCTTTTACTCGTTCTTTACTTTATGGAAACAATATTATCTCTCGTGCTATTATTCCTACTTCTCGGGGATCGGATTGCATTTTTACCCAATTTGGGAAGTCGCATCTGTTGATGAATGGTTATACAATGGCGGTCCTTATGAGCTAATTGTTCTACACTTCTTACTTGGTGTAGCTTGTTATATGGGTCGTGAGTGGGAACTTAGTTTCCGTCTGGGGTATCGTCCCTTGGATTGCCGTTGCATATTCATTTCAGTTCCTCTGAAATACTCCAACCACCCCACGAATTCGTTATTCCTAAACGAGTCATGAAGGGGATGACGAACATTAACAACTCAATTTACAGATCAAAAATGAAAAAAAAGAAAGCATTGCCTTCTTTCTTATATCTTGTATTTATCGTACTTTTGCCCTGGGGAGTCTCTTTCTCTTTTAACAAATGTCTGGAACTTTGGATTAAGAATTGGTGGAATACCGTGGCAATCCAAACTTTCTTAACTGATATTCAAGAGAAAAGGATTCTAGAAGGATTCATAGAATTAGAAGAACTTTTTCTCTTGGACGAAATGATAAAAGAGAAACCGAAGACACATGTACCAAAACTTCCTATAGGAATACACAAGGAAATAATACAATTGGCCAAAATAGATAATGAGGATCATCTCCATATCATTTTGCATTTCTCAACAAATATAATCTCATGCACGGTTTTGCATGAGAGAAAGAAGCGAGGAATCCTCTTTTTCGACTCGACTCCCCCACTCCGGTCGTTGCTTTTCTTTACATTATTTCGAAAGTAGCCGCTTCAAATTTTAGCCACGGATCCTTTTTAGGAGGCCCCCAATGACCATAGATCGAACCTATCCTATTTTTACGGTCACGATGGTCGGCTGTTCACGGATTAGCTGTACCCACGGTTTTTTTTTCTTGGGATCAATATCAGCAATGCAGTTCATCCAACGATAAACTGAATTAGAAATTTCATTTGCTATGATTCTATCTTCTCCTTAGTGAACTATTTATCCCGGATTATTACCAATATAATCATAAAAGGCTAATTTTTCGAATTTTAGACCAAGCTTCGATAAACTAAGATTTTCGGCTAACCCATCGCTAACTCTTCGATATATTTCTTCTTGCGAAAGTATCCCCGATCCCACCGATAAACGAGTAGGCCCAAATAATTCGATTGGGGTAGTTCTTCCGATCCATACCACATAGTTCCCAACTACTTCAAAGCAAAGAAAAAAACAAAGGCCGGCGATACTACTTTGGAAAGTACGGTTTCAATATTGCCCATACGTGATTTTCCAAATTGGAAAATAGAAATGAAGCCCTTTTTGTTCGGTCTATCTGGACCTTTTTGTATTATAGGAATTAATTAGAATATTTTATTCTAAGTATTTCGCTTAGCCTAGGAACAGAACCTCAAAATATTCCTTGACTTAAATAAAATCAGGAATTGTGTTGTATAAGTGAACATGAATTTATTATCACTCAATGAGCATTCTGTCCTCTCGAGCTCCATCGTGTACTATTTACTTTACTTACAAACAACCCAAATAAGAAATTCGGTTCGG
Source organism: Hyparrhenia diplandra (assembly GCA_015847255.1). Taxonomy (NCBI): domain Eukaryota; kingdom Viridiplantae; phylum Streptophyta; class Magnoliopsida; order Poales; family Poaceae; genus Hyparrhenia; species Hyparrhenia diplandra. The sequence goes on along the minus strand of JADLZK010009190.1, from coordinate 81,783 downwards.
GACGAATAGAACAGACTATGTCGAGCCAAGAGCATTTTCATTACTATGGAAAATGATGGATAGCAAAATCCACAATCGATCATGTCCTTCAAGTCGACGTTGCTTTCTACCACATCGTTTTAAACGAAGTTTTACCATAACATTCCTCTAATTTCATTGCAAAATGGTATCGAGAATTGATGTTGAGGCAATCAAGAAAGCTGCATAAGTGAATATATAACCCACGGAAAAGTGGGCTAATCCGACCAATCTTGCTTGCACAATGGAAAGAGGCATCGAGAAGACTTATGTCTAGCAGGCGGTGATAGTCTCAATTGCTATTGATGGTGGATCAAACATTCAACACTACTATGGACCTTGCATTATCGGCCCCGCTGACCATGACCTCATGGTAGTTGGGTACAAACATGATCAAGACGGTACTGCGTACTGAATTGCAAACAACTCTTGGGGACCAGACTAGGGTGACGACAGCTACATCTACATCAAGAAAGACGTCGAGCAGCAGACATGGGGCCTTTGTGGCTTAGCAGTCTTGCCGGTTTATCCGGTTTTGTAATCACTTCCCCCCTACTATATTAGCTATTTCTTTTTAGTTAACCACATGATAGATTAGTTTGTTTTTTAGTTAACCATGGGATGGATCAGTGGCGAAGCTAGAGCAAGTTGGAGGGGCACAAGCCCTCCTCCGCCCATCGTTGGATTCGTCGTTGATGCAAAATGGAGCACGACATCATATCCAACTAAGATTTGGTAGACCTGCAAGCAAGGTACACCGTCGTCGATGCAAAATGGAGCACGACATCATATCCAACTAAGATTTGGTCTAAATTTTCCGGTAAGCAGGGTACACCACAATAACACCCCAAAGCTAATCTAAAAAAAAAAAAAAAAAAAAAAAACGCCCCAAAGCTAAGAATCTGCATAATGCACCCCAAGAAGCACACCTCACTAAATTCATTGGACTTGACAAACACCTGATCATCTCAAAAAATTTCTTTCGCCTTTCCAAAAATTCCCGCCGCCCCAAAAATGGAAAAAAAATGATAGTTAGATGTTTGATGATAAGATAAAATCATATAACACTTGAAGCAAACTGATCATAGATCGGTTGGTTGGGTTCTTTGTGGTGGAACTTGCAAACCAAGGTTCAAGTCCTTGACTTGGCGTTGGTGCTTGGATTTATTTTATGAATTTTTTGGTGCTATGCATCTGAAACCGCCAAACTGGAAGGCTGGGAACTCACCAAGCTGGCATCGAACCTCCTCATGTAACTAACAAAACATTTGCTCAATTGTTTGGTGGGTTAGGTCCTGATTTGTGCAATTTGGAGAGTATAGTCCAAAGCAAAAACTTATTGGGGCACATCCACCTAAGACAAATCAAACTGGCTGGGTATATAGCGAATCAAACTGCACTGATGAGAAACCACTGCAATACGTAATAATAACATGGGAAACAATATATATATGTATGACCAAATCACTGTCGTTTAAACCAGCTTACAGTGGTTTGCATCAAAAAGTCATCGAAAAGTTATGAAATCCGTCATCAAAAAGTGCATTTCCTGAATGTATAAAAAGTACATAGGCCACTCTTATGACATGGTTCATAGAAAAAAAAACCTGATACATTTGGCGAAGTTATCTCTGATCAGTTATAGATGGTTTGAAGGATGTGAGCTGACTAAAGTTCCTCCATTCCTGCTTCAACACGACGGCCTCATAGGCTCATACTCGGGATCCGTGCCATGGCTATCAGCTGCATCGGCAATAAAGATGGTCGTAGCAGCCATAGCAACAAGGAGGTTGGCGCGACAGGACAGACACCTGTTGCTGAGCATTTCACCCGGAAGAGATGTCGCGGGAAAGGCCTCAACATTTATTTTCCGGAAGAGATTTCAAATTCTTTAACCGTAGTAGGTATATAATCTATGACTTTATTGCAATGAACAAACGCGTTAGCCTGTCCAGTGACAGAACGCGCCCCTCTATGCACAATATATTAACCTACAATAGTGAGATGTATAAATATTGTAAATTGGAACATGAGGAGTACTTTTTTAATTGTACTATAGTTGGTTGTCAAAGATTGTTTGTCTTATAATACAAATATTGAAATTCAAGAACGATTACTCATTACTAGGTCAAAATTTTGTTTTAGAAACTTAAATTTTGACGTAGTTGGTTGAATGACGGGACATGTTGGCAACATCTCGAGATGGAAGGGGCCCGGTAAGGGCAGAGAGCTCTCGGAAGAAACAATGCAAAGAGAAGAGGACACGAGGCAAAGGCTTGTTTGGGCGGCGTCTAATTTTACCACACGGTAACTTAAGGCAAAATTTAGCTGAATAAAGCATGATTAAATAAATTAAAAAAGTAAAGTCATACTTCCTCCATTTCAAATTGTAGGTCGCTTTGATTTTTTTTTTGAGTAAAATGCACAATTCACCTAGGTACTCAAACTATTGGGTCCTTCCCATCCGTGGCAGGCATGTACTCAAACTAAGAAACCAACTATCCAGTACCTCATCTATAGACCGCCGGTCACTCACGCACCCACGTGACGGTCCGCCGCGACGCAGCCCCACGCGAACGTCACTTAATCCGACGCGGCCGCGCCACCGACCGCCTTGGCGGTGATAGCTGATCCTCTCCATTGATGCGGCGGTGCAACGAACTTATCCAAAAACCCCTTCCCTCACTCGGTTTCACTCACTGCAGCGGCTCCATGGCCATCCAATTCCCATTCGATAGCTAGGGTTAGGGCTCATCCATAGCGGCGTTCCGCCACCGAGTTGCATCTATGCGCGCACGAGCAGAGCGCGAGGATCCGACCCATCGCGGCATCCTTCGCGCCCATGGAGGATCCACGGCTGACGTCGCGTTGGCCAACCCCACGACGGCCGCCATCTGCATGGCGTGGTCCGCGTCCTCCAACACGTCCCCAGCAGCCACGCCCGTTGCTCCACGGCCCGCCCCATCCACGATAGCCGGCGAGAGGTGGCGAATCCATGGCTCCACGGAGGTTGGGGTCGGGGGCTCGCGGCTCCCAAATGGGGAGATCGTACGTATCCGGGCTACGCGCAGGTTACAAAATGTGCCCCGCCCCCCAAATGCGGCGATGAGGTCCTCGAGCTCACTTGTGGTCCAGCTTCCAAGGTCCCGGAGCCGCTTCTTCAAATCGGCGTGGCAAGTGTCGGCTTGACGAGAGAGATGTAAGTTTAACGCTTTCCCCGCCGATGGTTCAATGCTTGAACGGTTCAATGCTTTGCAATGCTTCAGTGGTTGAATGCTTTCTTTGCTGCGCAGTGCCTGGCACTTGCCCATGGTATTTGTTTGCTGAGAAGTATGTGAAGATGTTGATTGAAAAGGGGATGATTGAGAAGGACAGTGGTGTCGTGAACAAGCTGATTGAGGAAGGGATAATTGCCAGGGCTGTTGTGGTTGGCAGTAGGTGTGAGGAGTCCTTGCCTCCAGTTGATATTGAGGGACAAGTTGAAGCAAATAGGACTGAATTGGTGCCTTTACTTGATGAGTTAGTTTCTCTGAACAATGGTGCTGTTAGAGTTGATGAGAAGCTGCGAAATTGATAGCCATAGGGAAAATTGCAGCACTGTGCCTTGTAGTTCTTGTTGTGTTTGTTGGTTTGGGTCTACTAATGATGTTAGTTAAGTGAAAATATGACCTTTGTAATCTTGTGGTCAAGTGTTATGTAAACTCTGTGTTTTATCTTCAATAAAGAGCAATGTTCTCTCAATTTCAGTTTATTTGCACTTATGTAAACTCTGCCAGCATCATGTATCTATACTCACAATGTTGTGAGCTCCTTGTCACATTTGTCACACTGCCATGTCCCATCACCATTATTTATTACCTTTTTTGTTTGCTTTGCTGCCCTCCTTGTCCCACCATCTTCTAGTTACACTGATGGAGCACCAATGGATGGTAATATTGCTACTGGGCAATATTTAGTTACACTGTAATATTGTTGTTGTAATATTCACATAGCAACAGTAATCTTCATCAAAATAATTCAGATTTTCACATTATTCAGTTACACTTATGCTGCACTTTTTTTTTGTCAAAGCTTTTGAATTTTACTTGAACTAATATTTTGGCCGGCCTGCTATAATTCGGGAGCTATAACACATGTTTCGGTTTTCGAAACATGTGAAACTGAAAACAAGAATATGCTTGATCTTGGAAGAAGCACACATGTATATAGAAACAACACCGAAAGCTTTAGTTCTTAGAAAATATAGGAACACTAAACTGAAAGAGTAAATTGCACTGTAGGTACTTAAACTTTTAAGCGTATAACGGATAGGTACTCAAACAAAAAAAAGGTAACATGTAGGTACTTTGCATCTACAATTTGGGCTATCCAACGGCTTCGCCGATGACGTGGCGTGTAACGCCGTGGTCATTTGACGGCAGCGCTTTGGCTTTTTTATGAAAACCCCTAAATATACTAACTAAAATAGCCCTACGGAGGTGCGGGACCTCCGAGTTCACCAAGGTGCAGGACCTCCGAGTTCACTCGCGGAGGTGCAAGGACCTCCGAGTTCACGGAGGTGCGGGGACCTCCGTTCACCGGCGGAGGTGCGGGACCTCCGAGTTGCCGACATTACATAGCATATATAACTTGACTGCGGAAGCATGACCAGATTACAAAGCATGCCAGATTACATAGCATATATAAGAGTCATATATAACTTAACTAGAACTTGCATACCATAGTTTAGGGGCTTTTCTTCTACCACTACCACCCCACTGTTGCATATGTGATCTATCTATATGTGATCACTGCCCAAAAGGCAAGCTGAGCTGCTTAACACAAGCTTAGCTGCTTGACAAAAGGCAGCCTATGCTGCTGTACAAAAGGAGTAGCTGTCATTTACAAAAGTTGATGCCTTCAGTACTGCTTCATTTCTTAGACTTGGACTTGGATTTGGTTGTTGCTGCATTCTTCCTCTTCTCTGCAGGTACCCTTGTGGCCCTCACAATCTTGGAGGCTGTGGTTAGTGGCATATGTCTTGCTGCAGGCAAATTAGAGGTGATGTAGGCACAATCTGGAGTTGGTTGCTTAACAGCAATTTGCCTCACAGCTTGGTTAGCCTGCAACAATTTTAGGTAATTAGTAGTTATATTAGGCCAAAATAATTGAGGTTCCAGCTAGGTTTAAGGTATAACCTCATCTTGCAGCTGTGACACCATTGGGTTCTCCAAAGTTGACAAAAGGGGCATGTTGTTGCCTGGCACATATTCTTGCTGGTACACCTCCTGGTAACTTTCGGTTCTTTGTCGATCCGTACAATTTGTAGTTCTTTGTTTTCTTTGATTTCTTCACTTTTGTTCTCCTGCTTTCTTTCTCTCACATCTTCTTACATTGTGAGTAGAGTCTCCACAATGACTGCAATGCATGGGCACTCCATGTTTGCTGAGTCTTGGTCCATTTGGCCCACCAATCTCATGTGCAGACTTCTTTCTTGCTTTGGGTGGCCTTCCAGGCTTCTTTTCATACTTAGGTGGTTCAACTTTTTTGCCATTAGTCTTCTCCCAAGTTGACCTGTCATTGCAAGGGTGAATGTATGAACCATAAGCCTGCTTGAATGCTTCAATAGAGTAGCACCATGGCACCATTGACTCCTCAGGTATCCTCTCATGCCTCATGCAAGAAATAGCATGACTACAGGGGTATACTGTCAAGCTCCACCTATTGCAATCACAATGTTTTCCCAGTAAGGTCAACATTAAACTGCCACTCCCTGTCATGGACCTCAAATACATCTGGCGCACTTGGTATTACATAACATGTGTTGGCCATTTCTGCATGTCTTGCTAATTTCTTCCTTATTTTTGGACAGATCACCATCCCTCCCCATTTCTCTTGTAGTTCTTTTACGTTTGTTGTAGTGTCTAGCCATTAGCTGTCCTTTGATCCTTTGCAAAGATGCTCAATATAGGAAGCTCTCTAGCTTCTAAAATGTACCTATTGAATACCTCACATGTATTGTTCAAAAACATGTCACATTTAGGGTATGCACTAAAGAAGGCCCTGACCCAAGTGTTTGGGGCCATTTTCTCTAACCAAGCATATGCATCTTTGTTGAGCACCTTCATTTTCTCCATCTCTTCATTCCACCTAGATACAGTGCTTGCCCTTGCACAAGCCCAAAGCTGATTCTTCAGGTTCTCCCCTTTGAAGTGACCCTGGAAGTTGGAGTACAGGTGCCTAACACAGAACCTATGTTCTGAGTCAGGAAAGATCTCATGCACAGCAGGGATTAAACCTTTCTGTTTGTCAGTCATGATGGTCCAAGGTGTAGTATTTTCTATGCCTAGATCTTCTTTCAAGTGATGTAGGAACCACTTCCAAGAAACAAGACACTCCACCTCAACCACGCCATTGCAATAGGAAAAATGCAAATCATTTGGATCTATCCCTACAAAGCAGATAAAGCAACTGACCTCCAAATTTAGTCTTAATGTGGCAACCATCAAGACATATCACAGGTCTGCATCCACTTAAAAATCCCCTTTTGCAAGCATCCAATGAAAAGTACAAGGATTCAAAACGACCATCATTCAGTTTCAAGAATAGACTGCTTCCTGGATTGGTTTTCCTAAGTTCATGCCCATAGTCCCACAAATCAGTATACTGCTGCACTTCATCTCCATATATCATGTCCCAAGCATGTCTTCTAGCTCTAGACAATTTGTTCCTAGAAGGGGTCAGATTTAACTCCAGCTGCACAGTCTTTGCAAAACTTGTCAAACTCATCTTCTCATCGACTCCCGAACCTCTCAGATACTTGTTGGCAAGCCATTTAGCAATTACACCTTTTCAGCACCCATTTCTTCACACAAGTGTGCTCCCCTACATAAGTCTTGATGACAAAGCAATTCACCCTTTTGTCCAGTGAAGCAAACAAGTACCATGCACATCCTTCATCACAATGAGCTCTGATTCTGCTCTTATCATTGGTGGGCATCTTTATCTCCACTCTATTCTTGATGCTGTACTCAGTAATTGCCTTTCTAAGCATCTGCACTGATCCAAACTTCATGCCAACTTTGAAAATTGGGTTCTGCAAATCTTCAGGCCTGAAACATCCCATGTTGTGACCAACCCTACCTTCTTCATCTGATTCTGGAAGCTCCAATTCTTCTTCATCTGAGTCCAACTGATCCCACTCTTTACCTCTTTTGCTTCATTGTACTCGGGGGCAAACCTTTTCTTCCCCTGTTAGAACCATTGTCCCCTTTGCAAAGACCCTCATCAACCACCCCTTCATCAACATTATCACAAAAAGATCATCATCATCGCCTTCCATTGCATAGTCACTATCATGAAAATCAACATCCGAACTGCACTCACTGTCATCATCTTTAGCAAAATGAACATCTGAGTTGTCTGTCCTAGCTGAGGCAGGCACCTTTGAAGGACTGATCACTTCGGGTAACTCAACATTGGGATTCACCATATCTTCCAAGTTGGCCTCAGCTGTATGGTAATGGTCTAAATACAACATGTAGTTCTTCACTTTATATGCAACTTGCTTCATTATCTGTGCCTCATTTTCTGATGCAATCAAACGCAACCCAGTTGACATGTCTTTCTTTCGGCAAATGTACCACTAAACCGGAACACCCACATCATACCCTAGCAACACGCATAAACCGTTCTCTTCGCATTGAATGACCAGTACTGCACTTTCATATTGTCAAACCAATCAACCTTGCCATCGAGGTACACTCGATCTTGACCATGACCACAGAAAAAACCATCATGATGCACTTCAACTGAGAATTCATTGTCATCATCAGGCCCTAAACAACGATAAACAACCCTAATTAGGCACTGCAATGGACCATCTGAACCCTTAACTTGCAGCCTACCAGAGCAACTACTACGCCACCAAATCTACCAGGATTATGAATAGGGAAGCACGTACCATAGGATGGAGTCGGCTCTCCTTTCAATCGCCGACGCATGGTGCCGCCAAGCCCACAATCGGTCTTGGCGAGCGACACCCTCGGGCGAGCTTGTCCTCGATCCGCCGCGCCGCAGCCTTATTATTCGCCCAGCGTCGGGCCCGTCCACCTCTCTCTCTTGCCCGCGAGGTCGGCGCCGCGTCGCCCGCCCTTTCCTTCTCTCGCCTCAGGTTTGACCGAGATTGGGGGAGATGGATCAGAATGAGGACTCGAAAGCTAGCGGGGGGGTTTCTGCTAAAATGACGATGACATCGCCCTCAATCTGCCAAGGTGGCGCGGCCACGTCGGATGAAGTGGCTTGCGTGGCTGCATCTGGACCGTCTTGGCGCGCCGCTATAGATTAGGTACCTCGATAGTTGGTTTCATAGATGAAGGACCTGGATGGGAAGGACCCAATAGTTTGAGTACCTACTGTGCATTTTACTCGATTTTTTTGGTACATCCATTTATCTATGTATCTATGGATGTACCAAAAAAGTCAAAGCGACTTACAATTTGGAATATAGGGAGTACATAAAGTTTGACAAGAAAATAAGTTCATATTATGTGGAACTGAGAACATATATTTATATTGTGGGACAAGATGTTAAGTGTTAAAATTGTACTACATACTTAAGGGCAGCACCAGTGCAAGCACCACCTACTGTTAGCCTCATCACAATGTTGTGCTCCACGTACACTGAAATGAGCTGGGGCCAAAACCCTCTCAACGCAAGCACAACCTTGCTTCTGCTATGGTCCACACTGGCTTAGTTTTTTTTTTTTTTAATATAGACACACTGGCTTAGCTTTTGCCTAGAGTTTTGTCACCCTTTTATGTGCTCTTCTCTACCACAACACAAGGCATGTTTGTAGCTTCAACTCTTTTTAGGCCAAGCCGTGCTTCCTCTGCAAGAAAATATGACACCCTACGAGCCTATCATTTGTGATGATTTGGACACTATAGGAGCATAACTGCAAGTTGGGTAGCACCCTAAGGTGAAGGACGAGCAACTAGTAACGTGGAAAGACCAAAAGAGGGTCATATTCCTCGTGACTATGATCACACATACTATAATTTTTTTTTAAAAAACTATCGTACCATATGTCAGATTCCTTGTTAGAACACCATAGTTGTTTCAATAAACCAAATAACTGCCTGAAACTAGGGTATGGCTAATGTATCCCGAAGACCCGACCATCGTCATCTGACTGATGATATGCATCAAGGCCACAATCACTCAAACCAGATGCTAGCAAGGTTACATACGCCAACAAACTTTTTTGTAACTGTACAAGCATTAAATTTGCGGCCCAAACTGCAAACACATACTAGGAATCATTTTGGATCGCATATGCATAGGAATCCTAATGCAGGAAATTCGTAAGTTTGAAAAAAAAAACAAAAAAATGATAGGCTACCTCCGTAATCAAAGCATTATATGAATTTCATCTTTTCCCCACTTTTTGGGATGATGCACCCAGTACGACAGCGGCTACGGCTATGCAGGTTTGAAGCGCCCCTCGTTCATTTCGATGGCAGCCTTGAGCTCCCGCTGCGCTGACACCCTCAAGGGCGACATGACCAGGTCCTGCCATGCTGACGACGAGCCTCTTGTCGGTTGGCCGTCGGCATACAGCTCATGGACGCAGTTGGCCTCCTCGTTCAAACTTCTTAGTTTGTCCAAGCAGCCGATTTCTTCGGGATCCACCAATAAGCTGCTCTCGCCATCCTTCCATCCTATTAACTGCAACAAGAGATCGGCTCTCAACATAATAATAATAGTGGAGGTTGGCGAGCATGCTTGGAAGTTGGAACACAAGAACATGCTGCACGAATTTAACTATTTCATGCACACTTCCTGTAAAAATTCTTCTGAAATTCATGTGTCCTGAAATGGTTCTGTTTTGTGACTTTGTCATGTTAGTTCACCAGGCTAGCTGTCTCACCTTAGGAACAGCCAAGGTGTTGGTACTGTAGAGCCTTGCATTGTCAACAAGGCTGCAGTAACTGTTGAAAGCCGTAGCAAATCGCTTGTGAGACTGCAGCTGCGACTTCACCCTTACTGCCCTCCCAGTGACTACAGCTCTCCTGCAAATTGTAATCTTTTAGTAGTGAATAGTATCTGAATGCACCATTTCCCAACATATGACTGTTTCGATCTGATAATCAGAGCTCAATGCACGACAATGTCTGAATGGGTAGAATGTTAGTGGCAGTGACTGGTTTTGGCATGGATTAAGCTATGAGCTGTACCTGATTCCTCTGACAACTGCTAGATATGCATCACAGACCACACCAACAAGCTCAATCCGGTAAGGCTTCCTTGCTGGTACTTCGTTCTCCTCATCAGCATTAGAGTCCTCAACCGGCTCCCAGTACTCCTCGGTTATTGTCCCATCATCTGTGACCTTGTAGCCGCGTCCCATGCGGTACCGCTTCTTGTGCACGGCCCTGGCCATGGCTATCGTTTGCTGCACGAACGGCTCCCAGGACAGAGTGCCATCCATGATCACATCCCGGCCTTCGTTGAGTGCAGTGACAAGGAGCGAGGAGGCTGCATCCAAGGATGACTGATGCACCTGCATCGTGATTGTAGGTCACTGAGGTAGTGAGGTATAATTTTAAAGGCTGTAAACATCTGCAATATGTAGAGGTGTAAGATCATGATGTATAAATATATAATTAATGTGGAAACTAGTCGTGTTTTGGACTGGTTCATTGTTTCCAATGTCCAGTATGCCTGCAATGTGCACACAAGCTTGGGGTTTCTTTGAAAGTCAGTCATACAATATTGAATGCTGCAATATTATGAATTTTGAGTTTGACTAGTTAGCTAGTGGGCTATATTGCATTACTGGTGACATTATTGTTTCTGATAACAAATATGGTTAAAATATATTACCAGCTCTGCAGTCTGCAGCATGTCATTGTGGTGGCCTCTCGAGCTAATGGCTCGGTAGATTACATCGGTTTCCTTGAATGCATCTGCCTCCACAATCACTGAATTCGCTGCTGCTCCAGACCAAAATGCTCTGTGAATCAAGAAATGCATACCAAGATGATCAACATGTAACTATATCCAGATACTGATAGTATTGTATAAGGTGTGTGCTCTGTCTTCAGGATTGTTTTTTTTTTTTTCAATTCATTCTAACAACATTCCTTTTTCTTACATTCCAATGTGACAAAATGTGAAGATTTGAAAACCAAATGAACATATTTTCCATTTTCCATTTTCCATGAAACTAGAAATGTAAGATGATCAACACAATTTAAATGGAAAATGAAGAATTTGTTGAATAGTAGAAATAATCTACTTACTCCTTAAGGATATCTTTAAGTACAGTGCTCTTGCCAGCTCCCATCCCACCACCCATCAGAAGTAAAACCGGGCTGCGATTGCAGTGTGCTACTGGAACCATAACATCATTCCGTGGAGAATCATCACGGCTAGACAGTCCAATGGCCTTCAGTTCCTCCACCAATGTGGAGAAAAACCTTGTAACCTTCAAGTTTCTTGTCACTCTCTCAAATCGCTGTTCCCTATTTTCAGTGGAGAACCGGACACAATCATTTTTTGTGTGGAATCACATAACTAGGTACTGTAGCACTTATAGAAATCACTGTGCCACTGAAAATACATTCAGTGGAGTACCGGATACAATCATTTTCAGTGAAAAATACATTCTCATCAAAACAAGTAACTATTGCCTTTATGTTTAGTAACAGCAATCACATAACTAACTAGCACTTATTTGGGTCATAAGTATAACATTTTCTGAACGTCCCTAATCAGAAGCATACATTGAACACGGAAGACTTAATGCATGGTTCTAGGAGTAGTTAAAGTGACCTGGCTAGGCTGGCTTTAGCCATAGCGGTGCTTATCATCTAATTACATATGACTTCAGAAGATGTAGTTCCTGCTGAAGTGTCCATTTTGCTATCTGAAGATGTCTAGCGCCATGTTAGCATAGTATTTTACTATTTGGTCAGATGAGAGATAATATACAAGCCAGCGGAATAAATAGTTAAGATCCAAGCAACCCGTACATCAAGGAACGTGATCCAGCATAGAAAATAAACAGAGATTCTCAAAACATATGGTGAACAATATATTTTCATTAATGACACTCCAATCAAGAGATCACATGGTTTAACTAATACGTAAGGTTGAAGTACAAATCACATATAAAAGTAATCAAGGGGCATATTTGGAAATTTAAAGTGAACAGAGTGAATGAGGGCTAATAAACATGTCAAACCCAGTAAATAATTAAGATGCAAGCAACTAGCACATCAAGGAATGTGATCCAAATTTAACAACAAACGAGAGATTAGATTCTCAAGACATAAAGTAATCAATATATTTCTCATTAATGATACTCTAGCCAAGAGAACACATGGTTTAACTAATACCTAAGGTTGACGTAGAAGAAAGCGCCTCTACTAAAAGTAATGAAGGGCAATTTGGAAATCTAAAGCGAGTAGAGGGAATGAGAATAAAGTAGCACTACATCAGCCACTTGGTAGACAGATACTTTGAATAAGGACGGGTAATCACCTGGTGGCCTCTAACACAAAAATTCTTGAACTTTCTTTTAGTCGCACCTTCTACCGTGAGAACCTGTCAACATCACTGCTATGTCAAGATACACGATAATAGTGTAAGGAGAGTTTAGCTTAGGACTAGGAGGCAACTGGAGGTAAGTTCCAAAACCCACTGAGCCCCATTTACCTGGGTAATTATGTAAGTGGCATATTTCCAATGGAAGGAGAAATAGCCAACTATGCATTTGTCAAGCTCCTCGATAAACTTGACAATCAGGGGCTCAGGATCCCTGTTATTCTGGAAGAATGCAAAAATGTTCTCTTCGTAGCCCTTGTTCTTCCTGAGATAGTCGTAAGCCAGCGTGCACAGGTGGGGGCATTCCTTGACATCGTCAAAGCCAATCTGCCTAGCTGAAAACGAAAGGAGAATCAGGATTCTCTCATCGATGCAGACATGAATGACAAGAGTGGGGGGAAGCAACCAAGACCACAAAAACGGCATATAGTGCGAAAACTCCAGCCAGTCAATCGCAAAGAACATGTCGCATGTGGAATCTAGATCTCGAGTGTGACGTGCAAGCGACAGAACCATGTACGCAAATCTCTCCACGGAAGCTAATAATTTACACTAGTGGGAGATGCTTCTGCATTGGTATTCAGCGCTGTATCCACATACCATGGGTTGGGCCAAGTAAACAAAACAAACAGTCACGCGAACTCCAAGGAGTTACTACGCAATTAGTCAACCTGCTTCCATCACAGTTCACTAATCACTAGTAGTAGCAAGCAACGATGGATGTATCATGGATGATGGAATTCACTCACTGACATCCGAACAGCGAATGGACGAAAACTGAAATGCAAGCGGCGGCATCAAGGACGGAACTCGAATCAAAATTTCACCACTTGGAAATTCAAAGCAAATAGCAGAGTCAATCCATCGAAGGAAAGCAGGAGCAGATTTGGGGGGCGGGGAGGGAGCGAGCGTGCGTACCGACGTAATGCGAGAACCTCTCGAGCTCCTGGACGCGGCTGGAGGCGGACACCAGCATCCGCGGCGCCAGCAGCTGCTCCGCCGCGGAGCCCTTCGCCTCGTAGTCCCTCATGCCGCCGCCCCGCTCCTTACTCCTCCTATCCCCTTCCACCCGGCAGGCGGAGGCCGGCGGCGTCCAGGACGCCGCGGCAGTCGAGAGAGCGCGACGCCAGGCGGAGTGGCTGTGAGGCAGGCGAAATGGGTTCGGCCGCCGCGGCGGGGCGCCGGCCAATCGCTCGACGGGATAGGGAGGTCGATAGTGGCGTGGGGCGGGCAGTACCGCACGGACAGAATCCAGTCCACGGCGACGGGCGGCTGTGGACCGCGCGTGGGGTGGGGGGGCTGGCTGTGGCGGAAAAGTAGGCGAGGAGGGAGCGGTGCGCGACCCGAGGCAGAGGCGGAGGCGGAGGCGGAACGAAGTGGTGGGAGGATGAGAGGGGGGCCGACGGCACGAGGGCTGGTCGTGGTCCTCGTGGACGTGGACTCGCTCGCTCTCCTCTCCTCTCGCTGCCTCCCCGCTCACGCGCCAAGGCCCAAGGGTGGGTGGCGGACTGGCAGCAGTAGCTCGCAAAGGGACGCGCCAAGGATCAACGGCGTGCTCTGCTGGCTGCTATCTGCTCGAGTCAGCAGCTCGACGGTTTCGGTTTCAATTCAAGCGGTGGCGGCCCGGGTCCCGACCCGCCGTGCCATACCATCCACGCTTTGGATCGGGGTGGCCAAGATATGTACGTACCGGCGGCCACGGCGCCGGAATGTTGGGCGTATCCGCCCGCGTATAAATGTGATGTTGATAATGCTGACCACGAGCATCCGCGGCCGGCGCTTCCATTGTCTTTGACTTGAAGTCGTTCTTGGGTTTGATAGGGCTTAATTAAGCCCGTAGAGAAGCCGATGGAAAGTCATATATTGTCTCGGATTTAATTCTACAATCTTGTTTGATGTGGCCATGTGGGTTGTTGCGTGGATCTTCGGTGCCTTAAGCACTCAAACACAAAAGGGGTTTATCGGTCGGTGTTACCTACGTCCAGCAGTGATGTTCTTCGTGTTAAGAATGCCCAATCAAGTTCATACAATGGAGAAAGAGAGAGGTATAGGGGACTTGCTAGCTGATCAGCCGTGATTTTGTATTGGTAGCCATACAAAGAACAGCCAAGCACAATGGGATGAAATTTGTAGGGAAGTCTTAAAGATCCAACTGCATCAACATGATGATGTAGTTTCCTGGAAATTTGAGAAAAAGAAATCCTTTACTGTTAAATCAGTCTACTATGTTCTAACCCATGTTTTAGATCGCGCGCTATGAAATTTAGCGGCGATGCGTTTCGGGCGCTATTGCCGCTATAGCGGCCGCTATAGCGACGCTATGGTCAGCTTATAGCGCGCTATTTGGAACGTAAGCGTCGGCATGCAAGGTTCACGCCAGTAAGCGCCGCTTATTGCGCGCAATAGCGCTATTTGTTTCAAATAACAGAAATCGTGACAGGTATATAATTATAATTTGATAAGTGATAATTTCATAAGCGATAATGATAACCATATAATAAAGTTCTCATCCTCAAAACAAACAACCATGAAGGCATCAAGTTAAGTACATAAGCAAACAACCATAAAGTTACTTGAAATCACTCAATCACTAACAATTAGGCTAGGTTGATCAATTTGTCAATAGCGCCATAATAGCGAGCTATGACACTATTTGAGCTTCAAAATAGTGCAAAAAAGTGCAATTGCGCGCTCTTTTGGCGCTATAGCGCCGCTATTTAAATCATGGGTTCTAACCTCCAATGATAATGGTATCTACTATAAGAAGATATGGAGGCCTAAAATTCCTAATAAAATCAAGATTTTTTATAGCTAATAATGAATATTGCCATTCTAACTAAGGATAATATGATCAAAAGGAAATGGCAAGGAAACCCAAAGTGTTATTTTTCAAGTTCATGAAAGTATACAGCATTTGTTTTTGAATGCAATATTGCTAAGACAGTATGGGCTACTTTTTGCTTCTTGCTTTGGGGCCTCTAATATTCCTTGTAATATGGCATGGAAATGGTGTGAGAAATGGTTACCTGACAATCAAATTTACCATACTCTAGGGATAGCTGTTGTCTGCTGGGCCATTTGGAAAGTCAGGAACAATGTTTGTTTTGATAAAAAGATCCAAAACCCCATTTCTATTGTATGTCATTCTTGTGCCCTAATTAGTTACTGGGCAGGTTTATATTCAAAAGAAGAAAGAGGACACTATCAAAGCTGGTATCTCTACTGCAATTGAGATCGCAGTCAACTTGCTCAACAAGAAGACCAGAAACAACAACTCCCTCCTCTAGTTGGACAACAACGACGACAATCAAGATGAGTGATGAAGGAAGAAGGTGGAGTCGAGGGCCGACTGAGATGTCTTCTCGTCATATTCTGGAGTTTATTTTACATGTTTGTTTCACTGTTAAGTCGTTTGCCTCTGAGACTGTCTTTGCCCTGGTTTTTAGCCCTCTGCCGATTGACATGGTATGTATGCTGGCTGTGTTAACCAAGGTACTCTGTGTTAGATAACTGTTTGAACTCTCTCGGTTGCTCTTGGACTGTAGGTGTTGTATCCTATAGGTCTAGGCTGCCGTTTTATCCTTTCATTTCTGGTCTTGGTCTAAGTTTGTCGTAACAAAACTCTGTTTGTATTTCCGTTGCTTAATGGAAATGGGGTTTACCTCATTAAAAAAAAAAAAGAACAGCCAAGTTGGAGGTGTCCAAGCTCTAGGCTGCCAAGCTTGGTGGGGTGATGAGCTCACTTCCATGCAACTTTTTTTTTGAGATTACACAGTACAACGCAGACACTCAACACGCACGCACACTCACCCCTATGAACACACTTACGCAAACCCTACCCCTATGAGCACCTTCGAAGGACTGAGCCGGCAAATTTTGAAGTTCACGAAGTCACCACAGCGCCTCATTTGTTGACGGGGGGTCGTCGCCTACCACTTAATGCATAACGCCGGAAAATCCCCGGAATAAATCCAAGATAATGTGTCGCACCCAGGATTTGTATTTTTCTCCCCTTTGCCTACTATGCCTTTGGTTCATAGAAGACGTCGACTATGAGAATAGAGCTTAGTGATGATAATGGAGCACCCTTAGATGGTTGGCTTTTCCGCCTGCTAACGGGGCGGGGCAAAACGAGATTTTTTGGGTGGGTTTTAATATGGAGAAGACGGACGCTACCAACCCGCCTCCGTCGGGGCGGGGTGGGGCGGGTTGAGCAGATCATGGGGCAGATTGAGCAAATTGTTTTATACGGTGGGGCGGGTGAAGTGACTCCTCATTTACAGGGCGGGGTGGATTTAGGGAGGGTTTGGCCCCCACTGTCAGCCGTACTGGCTTTAACGAAGCAAGGAAATGAATTGGCTGCCAAGAAAGGACTGGTCTAACGGGAGTGTTTGGGTCGGCTTGGGTGAGCAACTTCCCTTGCCAATGCGCAAGGCTGGAAGCTGCCTTATCAGTTTGCGAGGAATCAGTGGTTGACAGCCACGTGTGTAACTTATTTAAAGCAAAGAGAGTGTGACTTTTCAAATCCTAATACGTCTTATAAAAATAAATTATATGAGCAGCGACAACATGGTCGAAATCATTATCGCAAGTCACTGTCTCCTCTGCAAATACAGCTAGAATCAAGCCTGAGCATTGCTCCGTCTAATTAAAAAAAGATAGGTCGCTTTGTTTTAGTGTCTAAGTTATCTTTTCTAATTTTAACCAAGTTTAAATAGAAAAATTAATTCAACAGTTACAAAATTAGACTAGCTTCCAATAAATCCAGCATAAATTGTCTTAACAACGTATTTATTCTATACTGTATTGTAGACATTTAATGCATTTTTTGTCAAAGTTAAATAAATTTGACTTAGACAAACTTAAACAACGTACACCCTTCATACTGCAAATACTATTTTCCATAAGAACGACAGGCCCCCAAAACTCAGCTTGGACCACTAATTTTGGCTAGAATATAGAACATCCTAACGGATATATTTTTAAGAATACTTCTGAAGACAAATCATTGTATATTAATTTATAGTTTTTGCACTACCTATTTAAAAGATAATTGTAATTATTACAGATTTAGAACTTTCACTCAGATCTTCCAAAAGGTCATTATTTTGCAAAGCAGTTCATATTTTTTGGACAGAGTACTTACTTGTTTAGCAGGAGCACTGAAGCACTGAGAGCAGCCAGTTATATCGCACCATCGCTACAAAACTCGTCGGATTAACTAACCTTCATACGGTTCCTTTCTCCCACCGGCCACCGCCAAATTTAGCTTTTAAGCAGAACGTTAGGACAGTTTAAGCAGAACAGCACTCAAATTAGCCTAATCAAGGCACAGACTTTACAGGATGTATCTCTTTTCTTTCCCTTTTAAAACTTTAAAAAAACTTTTAATTACATGGCACATCAGCTCAGGCCCGAAACCATCTGTTACAACAAACATTATTCTGACTGTATGATTGTATACAGGCATCTCACATTACCAGCGCCCGTTGGCATGGCGACGCCACAAGGAGACTCCATTCACTCCACTTCCCGGATTGGTGTAGTCCCCACCTGGGGTGGTATCCATTTGTGTTGACCCCAAGGCTCACTGATGGACTAGGAGAGCCATTCAGCCAAGGCTTTGAAGCACTCACATCAGACAGGCCATTAGAGTAACTATCCAACGAGGGAAACTGCCGTTCCCTCAACCCATTGACAGCATTTATGTCATAGGCTCCTGAGAATCCACCGTCATACTTGGTTGAATTGAACCGAGCGGGGCTTCTAACAGAGGCCATGTCCATGTCCATATCTGACAAGTTCCCTCTAGGTGAAAACGGCAGGCCAAACGCATTGTAATCTTGACGAAATGACTCTGGTATACTGCCATTGATCTGGTCCTCTTCAAGCAAATCGTTTATGATGTCAAGGTGTGGAAATTCTTCTGCCACCGGCCCCTGTGGTTGGTGCCAGACATGACTAGCGGATGTCTCGCTTTGGAACTGCCTAGCTTGCAGTCCAGAATGCCTGCTGAACTTTTCTGTTCCTCTGCTGCATGCTTGCTGATCAACATATGCTTGACTGTTGGTCATTTGTTGATAAGGGGCGTGGTCCCTCTAGAGATGCATATCAACATTACTGTCACCTTTCCACTGCTGCCAGCTGTCATGTGCTTCTAACTTCCCAGACCCAGACCTGAATCCATGCCTAGCTGATGACTGATCAGATCTTCCCGCAGGGAGGCATCATGACTGCTGTACTTGATGCATATGCTGATAGAGGCTGTGAAGGAGCAGTATCTTGACCCAGAGAAGAAGACTGATATGCAAGGCTTGCAGACGTTGTAGCCAGACCAGTCTTACCAACTATTGCATTTCGGTAGGTCTGTGGAGTATAAGATGGGGCAGAAAAGGAAGGATCATTTACTGACCTTCTCCCAGCTGCTTCACTCATCGAAAGGGAAAGCAATGTGGAAGTTTGAATATGTGAAGCAGCTGGTGCAGTTGATCTTGGTGTGGGTAACACAGGAGCACTTGAAGGCCTGGATGCTGCAGCAACCTCCAAAACTGAGCTGACTGTGACCTTCCTAGAAGTAGTTGCCCCTTGAGCTTCAGAATTAGTAGCTGGCGATATATGTGGCTGTTCTGAAGAAGGCAGGGCAGCTTTATCAACTTGTGATAATCTTGGGGTGCTGGAATAAACCTATCAATTTGCAGCGACCTTGAAGGAACAGGCGCATCTTTAGCACCTGATAGTGATTTTGGCAGAGCTGGAGAGGCTTTGTCAACAGGTGGAGATCTGGGAGGAATTGGAGTTGCTTTATCAATGGCTGGAGATTTTGGTTGCTTTGTGGGCTTTGAGGACGAACTTGTCAATGGCTAGAGATTGAGGACGAACTGGAGTTGCTTTGTCAACTGCTGGAGGTTGAGGACAAACCAGAGTTGCTTTGTCAACTGCTGGAGATTGAGAACGAACTGGAGTTGCTTTGCCAACTATTGGAGATTTGGGACAAACTGGAATTGCTTTGTCAACTGCTGGAGATTTGGGACGAACTGAGGTTGCTTTGTCAACTGCTGGAGATTTGGGATGAACTGGAGTTGCTTTGTCAACTGCAGGAGATTTGGGACGAACCAGAGCTGCTTTGCTTACTGACGGAGATTTTGGAGGAACTGGAGTAGCTTTATCAGCCGAAGGTAGCTTCGAGGGAACTGGCATTGCTTTATCAGCCGAAGGCAGTTTAGGAGGAACTGGAGCAGCTCTATTGATTCGTGGTGATTTAGAAGGAAGAGGGGCATCTTTATCCATATCAGCTGGATGTAATTTTGAGCAAGGAGATGCCATGGTGACTTTCATTTTCAAACTCGATGCATTATCTTTGTTTGCAGTGACTGGTACGCCTGAAACAGATTCCTCCAGGACAGGGTTGACCACAGAGGCATCCTTATTTGGTGTTCTGTTAACTTTAAGATCAACTGTATCTTGTGAGGAATGCGTCGGGCTCTCTGGAACATCAGATGGCTTATCCAAAGAATTAGATGAGTCGGAAGATTCTTCTGCCTTCGCTTTTGCATCCCTAGCTTCAAAATGAGCTTTGAGAAGTTTCTGCCCCTCGATGTTTTTCTGAAAAAAAAATGCAAAAACAAACATAGTTACAGAAACAAATCGGTTGACATTTACTATGAATGAAGTAAACACTGAGCATTCCTTATGTAAGCTGGAAAAATAAAAAACCCATCAACACACCATTCAAGTGACTGGTACATGTACATGTGTTTCACAGGGAAAAATAAGAACCCATTAACACAATATTGTTTCAAATTGAAAGAGTTAAATAATGTTGAAGCATTAACCATGGCAATCTTTATAAACTTTTAGCTACTGATGGTCAAAGTTAAGAAATGTTGACTTCCAAACATAAAGGAACTTAGTTACAATATGAGGGCATGTTTAAGATATGCATCACATAAAAAACTAACAGTCATAATTCAGATCCTTCAGTTGCTCATACACAGAAGATGTAGTAGCCAAACTATAAATTTCATGATAAAACGAAGACAGATTTTTTGAAATACTAAATTCACCTCGTGCAGACGCTGCCCTAGCTTACGAAGTTTATCTCTCAAGGTAAGTAGAACAGTATCCTGGTCCAGTTTTGGAGCAGTGCCGCAGCCAGAACTATTGCGGCCTGAACCACCAGTAACACTAGAAGTGGAGGGAAGACCATCACCTTCTTCGGCAAAGCCAGTAATGCTTAAGCCCTTGTTACGTTGATGTTTTCCTCTGCACATAAGTCTAGATGGAGCAAATGCCAATCTTACAAGAACGTGATGCACAACTTGTTTTCAAGTGTTCACTGACCTGTTTGGCATGTCTGACCCATCTGAAGAACCTTCTTCCAAGGCATCAACCTTTGCTATCACTTCCACCTTAGCTGGTAAGCCATCACTAATATCAATGGTAGTTTCATCACGAAGCCTTTCAAGAACTTTAACCTCGCATTTCTCATCTCTTTCCTTGTCTTTAGCCTTACGGTTGTTCTTCTTTTGCTTGGTCTGAAAAAAAAAAAATCAAGTTCATGATGAATAGGACAATACACGGCACGAGTGATAGAGGCATAAGTTAATAGAACTAAGGGTAAAGAATAAGAAATCTTGAACAACTTTTCTTCAGTAACAAGAAGTCAAGAAAGGCAACTAACCCTGCTGAAACGTAACTTATTTTTTTTTTCAAGTCATGCGTCATTATAGTATTATACCAAGTCCAAATAAATTAATAAGAGACGCAGAGAAGAACTATAGATTCTAGCTTGCAGATATTCTTAAGTGAGAACTATTCCAGAAACCGACGGCTAAAGAGCCATTTCTAAATGTGCCATTAATAAACTTTAACATAATATGGTTCAATATAAGAAACTGAGAAAAAAAAACTAATGCATGTAAGGAACTAACACCTGCTTTTTCTTGGGGCGCTTGTCCTTTTCATTTGCGCCGCCACCACGTTTCCCCTTTATCTGATGTTCAAGAAGCCCAGCCTCCTCCTCTTCCTCACGAATAAGCTCCTCTTGCCTTTTCAAAGCAACAGCTTCTTGGTATGCACCTTCAATCCCACTAACAAAACAAAATGTAAGAAGCAGAAGAAACAGTCAGCTTATAACATAGCTGGCCAGCGATTTAAAGAAATTCCACTACCCAAGTTTTCTTTTTGAAATTCAAACCTAACTACTATAAAATAGGCCTTCCTTTTTTTTAGTGTATAAATAACTAGAAAATGTATTTTAGTGTCTTCTGGGTTTGATATTCGGCATTTGCAGTCACAAAAATAGTTGGTGAACATGTATCAGTCATATATTTGTGTAAATGGTCGTAATAAGCTAAGCTGAGAGAGGCTTCATATAAGATTTATAGTAGTAGTATTTCCACAACTCTATCCAACTATTAATCACCACAAAATTTGGCCTGACTGGGTCACAGGTGAGAGACAGGGACGTGGGGCACAGCATCACATGTGTCTAGAAAAAACAAGTCGAAGGGGGATTGGATCGAGTGATCCCAACAAATCTAGGTTGATGGCCCGGTTTGATGAGCTTTGATATGTAACATATGAATAGTTACCGAAGATCAGCACAAGTAATTAAATACCAAAGAAAAAGAAAAAGGTAAATTGGGCTGTGTACGTTGTCCCATTAAAGGCTGGCTCGACCCGGTATATGGATATGCAACTGACCATCATGTCAGCTCTAACTGCTATTGCCATGGCATGGTGCTAATGCTATACACCACCAGTGGCCGGTGTCCCTCTTCGATACTGAGTTCCTCTCACATCTAAGCAACATCCTCCTCCATATCCCCCCCACCCCCCACCCCTCCCCATTTTGCTCATTGATACATCTCGATGTATGTGGCAACAGGGCAGCGACCCACATTGATTTTGACCCATGGATCGGATAACATTAGCATCAACTGCAGTCCCAGTGAGGCAGTAACTACGATCCAACCTAAGCCATTTGTTTTGCTCAACATTCTGATCAAACCATCAGTTCAGTTTGCTATGTCTGGTTTTAAGGCAGTAGAGTCAGGACCTATCAGTTCCTACGTGACCAAGAAAATCAATCCAATTTAAGTAATCACAAAGATCAAAATGGATACATCAATCGTTACCTAAATATATGAGATAGCACAAATGTCTCTAGTATCTTCTGACCAAGCTCAGTTAGGCGTCTTTCCTCACGCTCCATAGAAACTTTGTAAACCTCACCAGAATTGCCATCCTACGAAGACAAGCATAAAAAATGATTCTATGCAACAGTGATTTCACTTCTCAAAATATAAACATAGCAAGTAGTCAATATCATGCAATGAAAACAGGCTAACTGTTGACCAGCCTACCAAGATAGTTTAGAGAACATACAAAGGGGGTGTTTGGTTCCTTTAGCCACCCCCCTAAAGTTAAGTCACGTTTGGTCACCCCTTGGGAACTAAAGGGGACTAAACTACTTTAGTCACTTTTAGTCAGGGCATTTGGCATTTTAGGGACTAAAAGTGACTAAACTTTTAGTTGCTAAACTTTAGGGACCTCAAATATTTGTTTGTATAAACAGAACATATCTCAGCTAATGTCATATGCTAGGCTGTTCTGGCTGGAAATGGAACACCTCTCTTTCAACAAGGGTCAAGCCTATGAGTAAGAACAGGTAAGGTATTTCATATTTGTGTATGTGATGAGAGTAATAGTAAACACAGTTATCAACTTGTTCATTAAACAGCTGTCAGAAACTAAACCAATCCAGACGAGTTCAAAAGGATTACCTGCACGTAGGCATGGGAAACTAGCAACAAAATTATCGTAACATAATTGATCGAGGTTCTATGGCAAAGGAAACAGACAACTACTAAGATGGGCAAAACTTGAAAATAAAACCAAGATATAACATATCAAATTATATTATCCCTACCTTCATGCGGCTTTGGGAAGTTTTGTCATCCTTGGGGGCTACAGGTTGACAAGGCAAGGGTTCTAAGGCTGCTCTCTCAAGCAAAGCTATAACATCATCAGCCAAAACAAACATGTCCATGTCAACATGGACCATAGGCGCAGGTAGTTCTTCCAAATCTGCTAATTTTGGTTTGCCTTTCATGCCCTTCATCCAGTATTCAAGTGCCTTCAGACTCGTATACAAAGAGTCCATCACTAATGTGGAAGTAACTTCTTTCTCTACAAAGAATTGCTTCACTAACATTTTCAATATAGTGTCAGTCTTTTCCCTGGACATGCGATGCCTGGTGTTTGGGTCAATTGCTGACCAGAAACCACAAAAACTGCAAGACCAACAAAGATTTCAATGGCAGAAAGTATATATAAATTATAAAACAGCAGAAAGAGACACTGACCAATTTATTATGACAGATTAATCTAGGAAAGCCAACTGTCTAACCTGGACCATTTCATTTTGTCCTCAACGAGCTTGCTTAATTTGCTTCTTCGCTCCTCAACAAAACGTCGGTAGATTTGTTCCACATTTGTCATATAGATGCGGATTAATTCTCTCCGATAAGGACGGTCAAGGCAACGAAAAGGTCTATCCACTTTTTCCCTTGAATGTCAAAAAGATATAGCAGTCTGATGTTAGCATTTGCCAATATAGCAAACAAACATAAATGGGCAAATTGCCCCATATACAGAAATACAGAATTAGATGAGTACAACGATAGTTTGATCATTTGTATAAGTTACTGAAGGCTATACGACGACCAAAAGGGTTATAAATCAGAGCAAATGCAACATTATGCTTTCACAGGAATGGTTACAGCAGAATTGTAATGGGTTTGCTGGGAGCAACACAATTTTAACATATATTGGCAGTCTATATGTAGAAATCCCATGAATCTATGAATCAGAAGCACTATCAATCAGAGCTGATACTGATTAGCTACCTGATAACCTGAACTTGAGCTATGATTTCAAGAACATCGTCAACAAGAAAACCATCCTGGATCTTTGATAGCTCCATAAACTTTTTTCCATCCCCAATCATGTTCCTTCTTCCAGAACCTATGCAAAGTATCTACAAAGCTTACTTAATTAATGCCTGAAGATAATGTCAAGATAGCTGTTGTGGGTACCTTCCAAGAAGAAAATAAACCAAGTTCCGCTCACCTGAGTACTTCATCTTTTTAGGATCTATATTGGCTACAGCTATAGTGAACTGTGCAAAATGACTCCATCCTGGAATAGTCAGATTAGGATCAGAAAGGTAATCTCAGTACCGACTGGCATGTAAAAGATTGCAGCAGACACAGCATCAAACCTGGGAGAAGTTTGTCATGATTAGCAACGCAAAGGAATAATGAAAGATGATTAGAGACATCACATCCTTGAGGGTATACAAGAATATACCTGTGTAATAAATTTGTGGAAAAAATAACAAAGGAGTCAGCATGTTAGCATTCAGAATATGTACACCAGAAAAATGAGACAGGAGTAAAGGATACTAGGCCATGAATAAAACTATGATTTCTGATACCAACAGCTTTCCACAGAGACAAAAGCAAAAACATGGGGTATATCATATATGTCGACCGCAATGTGCTAGGTTAAAACTAAAAGGGTGTAAAACAGGACTATTTACTCCAATTCCTTGCTTCTAACTCCCCACAACCACCAACGGACCATTTGACAAAAAGAAACATATAACGTCAACTAGTTATGCAAATGGGCAAATGGCACACATTAGGGGGAAATGTGTTTAGTTGTTCCAATCCCCAGGTTAGGTGCCAACATTTTCAATCAATACACCGGAGAAAAGTAATCATTATCAGTAAGATATAAATGCTATTTATCACAGTGCCACAAAAAGTAGTGCTCTTGGGGCAAGAGTAAATATATCAGAACACATTGACAACATAATGTTAGGCTTTAGGGTTGTAATTGTATAAGAGTGGAGTGCAACAAGAGAAATATACTGAGAAAATAACATGTTTAGCACCCATAGGTACCAACATGAAAAAAAAATGATACAATTCGAGTTCAACAAGTGCATACAGGAAATACATGCACGCTTCTAGCAATGCCATCCATTAACTGATTGACGAAAGATATAAGGCAAATTGTGAAACACTAGCAATCATGAATGGTGCCATATTTAACGAAGTCCAAATGAAAAGGCAGTTAGTTCATCATAGCATTATAAGGAGCGGTATATTTCATTCCTCGAGTGCCCAATTTGAAGCTAGGTTAGATACCGAGAGCAATGCTTAAGTTTATGGAAAGAAAAGGCAGAAAAGAGAAACATGAAGAGAATGTTTTCTAGATAATTGCCATCAAGAACTTTACCATTTGAAACCACCAGCTTCAAATGGCTCACTTTTCATTTCTCTTTTCTTCTCCTTTGAGAAGTTTTCAATCCTCCAAGTGTAACGTCCCAAACAATTCGAAGGCTTGGGTCCTGTTATGGTAATTCAACAAAATGAGCTATGAACAGGACAAAACAAAACTTTTAGAACTTAGGTCACAACATGTTATCTTTGAAAAATATTATGAACAATACAATGTTAAAGACTTGAATCAAGGACAGACCTAGATTTATCCTTTGCAGCAACAGAAAATAGAGTCTAAAATCAATTAGAGCATGATCAGCATGCAAAATTAGTAGGTGTTGGACAGCCAACATCAGGGATTACCACACTCTAAGCGTTGTCGCCTTTGTGATCAGGCTCAAGCTCAGTAGACAAACGATCATTCGCTCACAACCTGTGTTTTTTTAGCTCACCAAACATGGTTCAGCCTATTGCAAAAACCTTATTTGCAATAGGCTGAACCACACTTGGGGATGGGAGAGTAGCGTCTATTAGGACCTAGATTTATCCTTGCAGGACCTAACCCCATAACCTCATGACCTTTATTTTGATGATTGATGGGCTAGAACAAATGAGATTTGATGATCATCAGGTCAAAAAAAGGGCTCAATTCTATCATTTTGGGTGGTTGGTCGATTTGGAACCATTGTAGCCTGTGTGATCGAGATAAAAAAAAAAACATGACCTTTTAGAAAGTCCTATTGCAGTTTAGTACTCCACAAAAAGGAATATACATTAGTAACATAATTATTGAAATTTACAAAAGGTAAGACAGAGTGGCAATAATCAAGGTCACGTGGATGCTCTCAATAAAGAATGTCAGTGGACTCATAAAGTTTTCTTTGTTCATAGGATAATATGTGAAAGTCATCCGATTTATTTCAAGCTCTAATGTGCATGCAATCTGAATCTGATCGCAGAGACAAGACTTATCCAGCATTTTGACTCAGTCACTATCTATGTTTTTTCCCCATGAGTGACAGGTATTAGGATAAACTGAAGCATCACACGGGTAATACTATCAGTCAGGATTAGATAACAAACGTGAGTCAGTGATAAGCACCATTCACTGTCGCGTGCCTGAAACATCAAGTCACCTCAGGTGCTATGGCACTGCCTGTAGGACCAATTGGTATGCCCCCAATGCTAGAACAGGTACCTTTTTGGACTGTACATAACTGGAAAAATACTAAAAAATTCACTTCTGATGAGGCACGTGCTTATATTCCTAATAGACGCTACTCTCCCAGTGCCAACAATGGTTATTTTTCCTGGACCTTGCACAACCCCAAAAACTTAAAAGATGTTTCCACTTTAGAAAAACAGACCCGTACTAAGCAAGATGCCCAGAATAACCAAAAGATGTTTCTTACATCCTCCACTCCTTAGCAGCTGCCATCACCACAACTAACTCCTTGTCCACCTCCACCTCCCATTTTCCCCCCCCACGACCGATAGAAACCAACAGTCCGAGGTTTCAAGAAGCAGTCATAGCCTTTGCTTCATGGAATCTGCCGTTAACTGACCGTCACCAACACCCCCCTTCTTCCACATCTCCGCCTGCACCTTTTCATTCTCCTCCCAACCAGCTGGCACATGCCCCACTCTGCCAGTCGCAATTAGTCACCAACTTGGACCACCTAGTCAATCAAACTGCCCAGACTGTCGATTGTGCTCAAATTGTGTAGCAGCACGGTGGCAGTAACGCCTAGATGGCAGCCTATTACCTTCTAGAACATTGTATAAAATATTTATGAGTGATACCAGTCCATTTAGCAACGGTAAGCATTGTCCGTTCTCTATTTCTTAAATTACCAGCCTCCTTGTGCGTGAGCACAGCATGGTTGGACTACATATGTAACTGACGGACAAATCCAGCCAACCACAGGCCTTCAGCGAGCATTCAATAATCAATGACTGAACAAAATGCACACTCTGCCTTACGGCTAAAAAACTTTTCGACCAGAGCTTTTGTAAGATGTCAAGACTTTGGGAACAAGCTACTATATCAACTATGTTAATCATGAGTGGCTCAATGAAATTTTGACCATGCAGAACAAAAATCATTTAGCACACCAAAGTAACAGACATTAGATCAAGTGCATTCACGCACCAGGATCATCATCATCACTGTCGCTATCCCAGAAGGGTGGGGATGTTGAAGGGGTGTCGCTATCTGCCCGCTCACAGGACCTCCACTCTGACAAGGACTCGCCGGAGAGACTGCGTTCATCATCCCTTATTCCAGTTGTGCTAGCAGCTGAATCATCCGTTACCGTGGAACCTGCCATCCGCAAAAAGTCCACGATCGCTCCAGACAACCTTATTCGCAGCTGTATGCAAAACAAAAATCATTACACACACTAGAATAACACGTGAACGGATGAAAAAGAACACGATGGCCTGGCGGAAAATCAGCATCCAGCAATCCAGGAAGCGCCTTTATTAGACCCCTGGAAATTTAGCGCTCGTGCAAAATAGTTTTATTACAAACTCATGCTCCACAGGATTCTACTCCCCGACAAACTGGGGTTCTGTGACCAGTGATCAGTCAGAAAATACAGGCTCCCGCACTGAATTCAGACAGGAACAGACCCAGCAAAAGGACAGGGGTGTACATGTACACCCGAATTTTTTTTTTTTTCAAACAAAAATCGAAGTCAGTAGGAATAACACATATATACACTTGTTTTTCTAATCAATCGTGCCCTTCTAGTTACATCAGATCCGAAGACAGATATCCAAATAGCTTTAGTTAGGGTTTGGGAGCTCGGTTTCGCGCAGCTGGAGGGCCAAAGAAGGGGTGGGCATACCTGGTAGGTCCTCGTCGCCGGCGAAGGGCCCGGCGAAGACCTGGGCACCTGGCGTAAGGCAGCCCGGCTGCGGCGGCGGTCGCCCAGTCGTCCCCACGAGAGGGAGAGAGCGCACGCGGGGCGGGGGTGAACGGGAGGAGAAAAAGGTGAACGCAGTCCCGTCCTGAACGTTTTTCCTGGCCTGGAGCTGGAATGGTGGATGCCGTGGTTTCGCTCTGTGCAGGCAGGCAGGCAGCGTGACTAGACACACGCATCCAAACCAAATCTTGCGTGACTCTGCTTAACGCTGTCTTCTTCTTCTAAAAGCGTGTTTAAGGATCGGCCTGGCCTGCATAATTGGCAAATTTTTATGCAACTTCTATGGCTGTGTTTAGATCCACAACTTCTCTCCAAAATTTTTATACTCCCATCACATCTCCATCACATCAAAGATTAAATGATCAAAAGATACATATGCCCTGAAAGACGAAATATAGGTAAAAAAAACTAATTACACGCTTTTTAGATGTACATTGCGTGGACGATTCTTTTGAGCCTGAGTTACGCCATAGTAGGATAATATTTATCACAAACAAACGAAACGTCTTCTGAATGCTTTTTCGTTCTCATTCAAATGCTTTTCACCGCAATTTCCTTAAAAATTCCACGAAAATTCGGCATCGCTTTTTGGCATCTAAACACACCGAAATTCGCATCGCTTTTTGGCATCTAAACACACCCTATCACTTCTATGGAAGCACCTTCCTAAAAACGTGTACACATAGAGAAAGCTATTGTACAATAAATGTACGAGAAGCTTGTATGCTTAGCTTGTATGCTTATACATACAAATGGGACCTATCCAGAAAAATATGTCATTTGGCTTTTATTTTTCAATTTATAGCTAATATAAACAAGCCTGTCTAATTAAGTTTTATTTGTTAAGTTGTTATGATAATTTTTTCGTTCATAACCTAGCAACCTAAATATGTACATATTAGAAGGTGAAATAGTCATTTTGGCCCCTGAACTATCACACAAGGCTCAAATTAGCCCCTAAATTGTCAAAACGTCCCAATTTGGTTCTTAATCTTCGATTTCCAACTCAATCTCGTCCATGGACCTCGATTTCTCGACACGTGGATTGTTCCGGATGCAAAATGATTCTCCCCGCAAGGGGTGTGCCAGTCCCCTTTCTCAACACAAATTATAACCCATGGGCGAGGGTGTGCCAGGTCCCCTTTCTCAGACGTTATTCATCCTTTTTATGGATGTTTTGAGTCACATTGTACCAATAACTTTGGAGGAAGGACTATTGCAGCACCTTGCTAGGACAGAATTGCAGCACTGTATTACTCTATATGTTGGTTATCTTCGTGCGCCATCAAGAGAGTCTTGGGTTAAAAACAAATGTGCGAAAGAGCCGATTTCAATGTATTGATGCAAATGGTGGACAACGTCTTTTGCTTAGGCTAGGGTATGGCCTCAGAGCTTGGTGGGTTCAGCATCTTGGATATCCAACACATAAGTTGGGATTTTGAGAATGAGATGGCAACAGTTTCAAAAAAAAAAAAAAAACGAGGCTAAGCACCCTTGCCCCTTAGACAAACTTCACCACAAATGGTTACATGGGCAAAAAATCATGCACCTTG
The DNA here is from genome assembly GCA_015847255.1 of Hyparrhenia diplandra. Taxonomy (NCBI): domain Eukaryota; kingdom Viridiplantae; phylum Streptophyta; class Magnoliopsida; order Poales; family Poaceae; genus Hyparrhenia; species Hyparrhenia diplandra. The sequence goes on along the minus strand of JADLZK010009190.1, from coordinate 51,395 downwards.
CTACTCATGTTTATGCTTTTGGTGTCTAAGCTCAGAGTGAACAAGTATACTGTGCAAGAGACCCTTATTATAATTAATTGATTGATTGATTTCTTGATATAGAAGGTGCTCTAACAGTGGGAGTTGTCATTGGATTTTTAGAGTGGGATCGCATTGCTCAATTAATATTGCAACCTACAGTGTAAGGCACTTGTATAATCTATGGTGTGGGATGTGTATGGAAAAGTTGGCATTCGAGCAACTACAAACATTTCATGTGGCTTGTGCATAACAAATGATGGATTATTGACCGGCTTGCTCACTAAGGCCTGGAACACATGACTCGTTGCCCCTGCGTGACTTAGCATAAAGAATAGTCAAGTTACATCACGTGTTGTTGAACACATCAAGTACACGTAATCAAAGTACTACAACAAAAGTCAAATCTTTTGCTAAGGTACTTGTTGTGGACCATCTCACGTCTACAAGCTACACCTCTCACATAGGCTATATATCACTCCCGAGTCCCACTCCTGGCCATAAGTGGGCTCAAGAGCGCCATTAAAGTGCATGGTTGCTTTGGTTTGTGTAGGGACCTTCCGATTGGCTACTGGATGCGCCCGCTTTGATGTGTTGTTTTTTCGACAAAGCGGCTACACCGATTGGAGTTACACAGTCAACGACAAGAGGTAGTTGTTTGTGTGTTAGTTTCACGGCTTGCAGTGGCCTATACTGGCTATCCTTGCATGACAATTGTCAGTTTCGTGGCCAGATGTCACAAACGGAAACAATCGACTGCTACACAACTTGCACCGATTTGCCTTGCATGGCAATGCTGCAAGTTGCGATTTGCCTTGCATGGCAATGGTTTACTCGGTGTGGAACATTGCGCGCCTTTAACAATGCCGCAAGTTGTGGCGACAATGTGTCGAATTGGTAGTTTTGTCATCCGGTGATGGTGCTAGGTTGATTGTCGGTTTGACATGACTTGTGCCTTCTTTCGTGGAAGGGGCAATTATGTGGTTTGGTAGTGAATTTTTGTTGTCTATAGGGCGTGGGCGTGTTGATGTCTCAATTCAACTATTTGCTACAATTGTTATTTTTAGCTATTATTAATTTTTGTTATTGGAGCCATATTACTTATCATATCTCTATTATTTACTCAGCCTGAGTTATTTTTTTTAAGATAGTCGGCAACTCTCCTGTCTACGGTTAAAAAAAAGTACATGATATGATCGTGCCTATGAATAATCAGTGTCGATCAGCCTATGAATAATCACTACATCATTGCCTCTGCATGATCGGCGGTCGCTCCAGGACGCCGGCGTGAGACAGCAGCGCCCACAGCTGCGTCATGAACTCGCCGCCGGCGCCAAGCATCTCGGCGTGGATGTCCACGTCGTCCGACGGCGCGAGGAACAGCACGAGCTCCGTCCAGAACTCGGCAAGCACTTCCCACCGCAGCTTGTCGTCGCCGCCAAAGGCCGCCCTGAGCTGGCCCCAGAGCACCGCCGCTCTCTCGATGACGGTGGCGCCGGCGGCTCTATCGTACGTGCCACTTTCCTGCACGTACGGCATCTCCGCGGCCTCTATCTCCCGTAGCCTGGCGACTATGTCCCTCTGAGTCCTGCAGCCGTCGAGGTGATCCCGCGCCTGCTGCACCGCCGTGTCGAAGATCTGCTCGGCGTTGTAGCTCGGGTCCGGCAGCATCTCCGGCACGAAGGCCACCAGGTAGGCGCAGTAGTTGGACAGCTGCTTGGCGACGAGCCGGTGGTGCTCGTCGGCGGCTGCGACGCGGCCAGCTGGGTCGAAACTATACGCCCAGTCGCAGCTCGTGGTCGCCACGTGCCACGCCAGGATCTGGTCGGTGACCTTGGGAAGCCTGCACGCCCATGCCAGCGGCAGCAGACGACGGTGCTTTCGCAGGGTCGCCATGCCGTTGCTGAGCTGGCAATGGCTCTGCTTGAGCCAGAGGAGCACGGCGCGCTTCACCTCGGGCGGCAGCGGCTTCCTCCGGCCCCGCTTCTGTCCCTGCCGCCGCGGCTCCACCAGGTAGAGCGTGAGCCACGAGAGCAGGTTGCACGGCCGGTGGTCGAACCGCTTCAGGAGCACGTACTGGCCGACCTTGTCCTCCCAGTACCTCGTCTCCGGCGGCGTGATGCTCTGCTTCCACCACAGGTGGTGGCCCAGCCGCCGCCCCGACCACGGCCGGCCGTCGCGCACGCAGCGGTACACGGTCTTGACGTACCTCCAGTTGGAGGAGAAGCCGGCCACCGCCTGGAACACCTCCAGCCCGGCGGTGATCGCGACGACGAGCATGGTGACGGAGCGGTCGAGGTTGCGCACGCCGACGTGGAGGCGATGGTAGCCCGGGCCGAGCGTGCCGAAGAAGGCCGTCCACATGGTCAGCCCCGCCACGGCGACGGCGATGCAGATGTACGTCTTGGCTCCCACCAGCACGATGTTCCTGGTGTAGAAGAAGTCGTAGAGGAAGGCGAGCTCCGCCTCGACGACCCGGAACGCGGCGTCGGGGCCGGTGGTGCCCATGTGGATGAGCCCGTTCAGGACGAGGCTGCGCGCCTTCTCCGACCCGGCCTCCGCCGGGACGTACCCGTAGAACCGGCGCTTCAGGAGCTTGAACAGAGCAAACGCGAGGCAGAAGTCTCTGGCCCTGTCCTTCTCCACGTCGCTGTCCGGCTGCTGGTCGATCCACCGGTAAACCTGGTCGATCGTGACGACCGACTTGGCGGCGCTCTGGGAGAGCATGTTCTCGCGGACGCGGTGGCCGCCGGTGTGGATGACCGGCTCCATCACCTCCTCGCCGTGAAAGATGTACGCGTACCCTTGCATGGTGACGGGGTCAGCGACGGCGGCAGGCTGCTGGTCGGCGGCGTCGGCGACGTACTCGGCCATGTACTCGGCGACCACCCTGACAGACAGGTCGGGGCGGCTGGCCTCGATCATCTCGGCGATCTTGGCCGCCGTCTTGAGCACGTTGAGCGCCCAGAACGCCCAGATGGCGGCGCGGTAGCTGGCGTTGCGGCCGGTGGCGTTGATGATGAGCCAAAGCACGAGGCACGTCTGCAGGACGTGCTGCAGGAGCAGCTTCTTGCGCTGGTCCACGTCGCGGCGGCTGTGCACGGGCGCCGAGTAGGCGCTCGCCTGGATGAGCAGCAGCGCGGCCGCCCAGAGCACGAACGTCTCGCCGCGGAAGGGCCCGTCCTGGATGATGCCCACGGCGTACGGAGACCACCACGTAGGACATGGAGTAGGCCATCCACATGGCGCCGCGGAGCAGCTTGTCGCTGCTCCGGCGGTTCGCGGAGCCGTAGAGCACCAGGGCGGCGAGGATGAGCGCGCTCAGGAGCACCACCACCTCCAGGCGCAGCAGGCTGCCCTGCACCGTGCCGAGGCTCTCCCGGATGCCGCGTATGGCTGCCCGGCTCACCTCCATGGCGGGCCTGGGCTCCCCTGACCAGCCGGGGCTCTTCAAGTGGCAGGAGCAGATCATGGAGAGCCAACGCATTGATCCATGAAGGAAGAAGATGAAACCGAAAGAGAAATGAAGGGAAAAACAGCAAGAAACGGTGACGAATGGAAATGGAATTGTTGGTCATTTACAAGATGCCGAGATGGCTTCTTTTATGAGTTATGGGTCATGGTCATGGCTTGTGGCGGTGGCATTTCTTGCAAGATAAGAATCTCCCCAAAGTTTCAAGTAACCTTTCTTGTCTCTTAAACCTGTCAGATATGGAAATCCTTTCTTCTCTCTTAAACCTTGTCAGATATATCAAAATAGCTAAAGATCCTCAGCAGCTGGTAAATTGCCTTTTTAGCTTCTCTGTACGAGCACGAGTTTGGACCGATGAGATGGTACCAGATGAAGAAAAGAATATATCCCATTCAGCATTGGTTTAGAGATCGATGAACATGCAGATATCAGTTCTCAATACCAGACCATGATCGTAAAGCTGGGAACTTGAGTGCTCAGGGAGAGGAAGCATACTGCCATGAGAAGACATGACTTCAATTACTACCATCGTATATAGGGGGTAAAAAATCTGTAAATTCAAAATAACCCACGCATCGGGGCTAAACAAGAACTTGAGTGGCTGTTAGGTAAACAACATAAAAACCGATAACTGATAATCAAGCAATTCCAAGATATTGACACTGATTCGCCATTATAACACCTCAGCTGAAAGAGGAAACATGGTACGTAAAGCACAGGCTGGATTAAGTATCCAGAAACTAAACAACATAGTAGCATAGGAGTTAATACTACAGACGAAGTACCATCACAGAGGCACCAGTTCTCATACGGAGTAAACCATCACACAGGCACTAGTTTTCTTAGAGTTGAGGCGTCTTCTTATTTAGGCAAATACAACTTCATTACTGCATTACTTGCACTCGGCCGCCAAATGTAGTGCAGTCTTGTTTACTAGCTCTGGCTTATTTGCGCCGACGACCCTGTCCTTGACGTCGCCCTCCTTCATGAACAGGAATGTTGGCATGGCCTCAACACTGAATTGCTCAGCAATGGTCTGCTTAGAAAATAGATATCAGAACACAGACGATGCAATTATCAAGTATATTGTATTATGAGAATCAGAAAAGAGTGTTAGAAAGTTCAACAACCTTCATTTCATCAACATCAACTTTCAGGAAAAGAGCAGTTGGGTGCTTCTTGGCCAATTCAGCAAAAACTGGAGCTATAATGCGGCATGGTCCACACCATGTAGCAGTGAAGTCAATCACCACCTATTACAATGAAAAGTATATAAGCACGCGTTGAGCAGAAGCATGTGAAATGTGTTTTTAAAAAAAGCCTATATGATCCCACATTATAAATGTGATGATTTTGTTTTTTGACCAAAGTCAGTAGGGGAAACCCCAACCTATTGTTTTTTTTTTCAAGCCTGTTTTTATTCGCTCAGAGTCAAACCCAGGAGGTACTCTAACCACAAGGCTAGAGGCCCTTTCGCAATTGTGATGATTTTGTCACATCAAAATTACCAAAACAACCAAATTCTCAACTCAACACCACACCATCTCACGGTTTAAGGGTTTAGTGAATAACATGCTTGGTTTTAGTATACAACATCAATCATTGAATCATCTGATATGCGTAATGCAATGACAATGTGATCATGATTTGCACGTAATCTTACAGGTATAGACAATTCAACCAGAACAGCATTTCAGCATTAAAAAAAAGGATGATATGACATAGGATCATAGGAGCATCCTTTCATCGAATTAGAAGACAACACGAGTATTCTGTGCAGACTAGAAAATTGTAAGAATACCAATCTGAACTTTGGGAGCAACACAACAAGGACTTTGAAAACATGTTGGGATAGACACGCTACACATAATAAAGCTGCAGCAGTTGTAAAAGGAGACATGCCATCGGCAAATCAACCATATCATAAAATACTAAAAGGATTTTAGCTACAAAGAACGAATCAGTAGGCTGAAACTGGGATCAAAGCCTTCAATGCAGCACTGCAGACTTTTTATTAACAAGAGGGCCAAATCCTACAAAGGATGCTAAATTTTTCAAATCTGCTGCTAAACTCCTAGTATATAAGTTGTCGTCATATTTCACATACCGAAAGTATGAAATTTAAAATTGGGAACACGAGACTTCAATTTAAAAGTAAAGATTTTTTTTTGAGACAAAAGGCAGGAGCTCTCGCCGCTCAATTAAGACGGTAGAAAGAGTATTTACAAGAAGGGTAGCCAAACAAGGTGCAAGCGCACCCGGCTGGGCCAGCCCACCCACACGACGCGGAAGAAGCACACAACCGCCATGAGTCATCGTTGCCAAGCATGATTACAAGCAACCCGCAGCTCCGACTTCCCATGGCGCACCCGACGGACCAAACGAAAAACATGCGACACACCCGAAACGAAGGCCGAGCGGTCATCGTTGCCAAGCTCGGCGTAGTAAGCAGCTCCGACTTCCAATCCCGAACCTCGGCCCCTTCCCCGGTTCTGCCCGACTTCCGAAGCGGACACCGGTCGGCGAAGAAAAAAAGGGGGTTCGCCTTGCGTCATCGTTGCCGAGCCACGTCCCCTCCAACGCAAAGCGGCTCCGACTTGGCGCCACGAACCCCACTCAACCCGCATCGGACGCCCGAAGAAGAAGAGCACCCGTCCCGGTTCGAGGCCGACTTCCGACGCAAGCCGGTCGACGAAGAAAGGGGTTCGCCTTGCGTCATCGTTGCGAGCCGCGTCCCTCCAACGCAGCAGCTCCGACTTGCGCCACAAACTCCCTCCACCCGCACAATGGGCGCGAAGAAGAAGAGCACCAACCAAGATGACGTCGTGGCACGGGCGAAAGAGCGGCGCCTTCATGAAGGGATGACGTCGGGAACGCCACCGCCCGCTCGTCAAGATGGACGGGGCTTTCGCCCAAGGGGGACCGAGGGGAGCACGACGCCCTCAACGGGGAAGCGACGCCCACAGCGCCGCGCCGTCGCAAAACTTTCGCCCAAGGAACCCCCCCGCACCATGTCCGGCCAGTCCCGGGCTATCTTCTTTGTTCTTGTCGGCCGCCGCCGCTCCGCCATCCCCGGGACCCCATCCGGAGCATCGCATCGGCAGCCGGGCCGCACGCGGCCGCCGCGGCTGCGTCGACCGCCACCTCCTCCGGTCGAGCTCGAGAACCAAGCCCGTCTTGCCGCTCGTGTCGATTGCCGCACGCCGAAGTCCAAGAAGGCCTCACCGCCGGGCGGCACTCGCCACCATCGCAGCCAGCCGGCTGCGCCCGGCGGTCGCGCGCCCCACCGAGGAAGCCGCCCCAGCGGAGGAGGACCATGGATCCCTGGCGGGTTCCAAGACTCGACCGAGCGCCGCCCCACCATGGCCGGCACCACCAGGGGCCCTCCCCCAACATGGGGCGCCGGATCCGAGCACCAGGGCCCTCGATCCGGCGCCCAGCTCCGGGAGCCCGGGGCGGCCCCGGCGGCGCCACCGGCCCGGGAAGAGGAGGAGGGCGACGGAGGAAGAAGAAGGGAGACCGCCGGCGCCGCCCACCCGCTCCCCGCCGCCGCCATCGCCCCGCGCCGGCCGGCGGGAGGCCGTGGTGGCCTCGCCGAGCCCCACGCTGCCGCGGCGGAGGCGCCGCCGCCTCGCCGCCCGCCGCGCCGCGTCGCCGCCAGGAAGGGAGAACCCGCCGCCACCATCCCGGCGGCGCGCGCCGTGCTTCCGGCGGCCCGCCCCGGCCGGCGGCGGGGGGGGATGGAGGGCCGGGCGGGGCGCGCGGCGGCTTAGGGTTTCCGAGCCGCCAGCGTGAAGAGGTGGGTCGGGTCGGGGGAGGAAATCACCGTGCTTAAAAGTAAAGATTTTCTCGATAAACATAATCCTTTCTATAAATAGCGGGAATCTTCCTCCCAGGGGCTATAAAGCTCTAGCAGAGTTATGACAGATAGTGGTTTATAAGAAAACTATAAAAAATATGAGCAATTGATTCACAAAAACATGTCAATCATGAAATTTGATGAACATAAAATATCTTTTTAAGGTTCTAGGGATGTAGAAAACAATACTTAATATGATATTAAAACATGATTCATGAAACTCAAGCATTCAATTTTCTAATCTACGAACTTTAAAACAAAATAAGAACAGATAGTAACTAGATTGTCACTATTATTATAGCTTAAATTGAAATAGCAGCGATGTTTCAAAGCTACCACTAAGTAATTTAGCGGCGCTAAAGCGGCCGTAGTTACCATAGCGGCAAAAATGATACTACTAATAGAGCTTAGCGTGGCCTCTCTCCGGCAGCTGGCACTATAGCCCACTATTTAAAACCATGCCCCTAAAAATACGGAAGGGGAAAGCAGATCCAAAACGCTTCCCAAATCATGCAAACTAACCTGAAATCCCAATCCGATTTGATTAAAGGACAGACCCAGCCTCATCAAGCCCACACGTATTCCAAGTGCAGATGAAAAGGTAATATACCAAAAGGTTCGAAGTTCTACAAACAAATCGGCACATACTAAGCTAATCCAGTCAAAACAACACACCATCTATCCAGCATATTTTTTCTAAGACGAGCCTAGGCATAGACTGATCTGACCAGATTCCTTACAGCAACACACAAAAAAGAAGGCGAAGTAGAAAAGACGACAGAGAAACAATACCAGCTTCTTGGCGCTGTTGGCCTCCTCGATGTACATGCTCCACTCGTCCAGGCTGTGGACCGGGATCACAGATCCCTCCGCTGGTGGCTCCGCCGTTGCCGCCGTTGCCGCTGGTGTCGCCGGTGCCGCCGGTGCCTCCGACGACGCCATCTCCGTCTCCCGCGCGCACGCTACCACCGCTTGAGGAGGAGGAAAGGGGAGGGGACACACACACTGGACGCAGAGAGACAGACACGGAAGAGTTGTTCTGTCCTTCTCTCTCCTCCTCCTCGAGACGCACTCCGCAAGATATTTGCCGTTCAAGGGGAATCGGATTTGTCCCGTGGGACCGACCACATTACGAATATGCCCTTGCGCACAGCGAAAATTTACGATCTTGTCCTTTCAAAAAAAAATGTTTCATGAATATAGATCTTTGTATTGTCTATTACGATCTTGTCCTTTCAAAAAAAAATTTACGATCTTGTCCTTTCAAAAAAAATGAACAGAGATTTATACAAGATGAAAATCATCATTAGATGTTTCATGAATATAGATCTTTGTATTATCTATTAATCTATTTTTCTTTTTGCATTTTTAAGGGGAGCACAATAGTACCAAATGGTCTGGTCAGCAGGTCAGGTCATCAAGAACGAAACGTCAGGACGCACGTGGTGAGGCCGGCCAAGCGGCATCCTTTGGATCGGCTGCTATCAGGGCCACAGGTGGACACGCCCGAATTTGATGGCCTGTGTCGGTCGGGTCCTACTCGGCCACTGATCCGTCGATAGTGTCCACCCCGAATGTTTTTTTTTCTTAGGCACGCACTATTCTCACCATTCAAACAAATCAGCACGAAACAAATTTGTAATTATTTATAATGTTATTAAAAAAATCCCGTGCACGCTTTCGAAAAAATATGCTATTTAAAAACCAAACCATCCAAGACTCGGTTGGGTTCGTCAACTACTTGTCCTTTTTTTTTTTTTTTTTGCGCCCGTTCGCGTGGTTTTTCATGGCCAGGAGAAAGTTCAAACAAAAACAATGACAACAAGAACCATCGCTTACGAGGGGCGCCCTACTTTCTAATGGATCCCTGAGAGGCGATTACATTTTTAAACAATTTTGCTCCACACACCAAAGAACCACTACACCCCAGCCCAAACAAGAAACTCGGAGAGACGCCTATTCCCTGCGGCGCCCCAAGCCACCGCTTCCTCCCTTATTAGCGCCGCGAGCTGCAAAGGTGTGAGCAACTAGGCGTTAAAAGTCCTCGAGTTACGCTTCTTCCATAACAGCCACCCAACCAGGAAGAAGATAGAATCGAATCCGCGCCGCAGGTTCTTTGGTAGCCCTTTTCTCACCCGTAACCACCAAACCATGAAGTCTTCTTGGGCCACCAAGATGATGTCGTGCAGGTGCATCCTAGAGAGCACGATGTGCCATACCTCCCTGGAGTACGTACACCCTAGTAGGATGTGGTGGATCGTCTCAGAGGCTTGGCCACAGAAGATGCACCGATCAGGTCCTGCAGCACATGGCGATGACGACGCTCTGCTGTCCAGCATCTCCCATGCATGGCCAGCCAAAAAAAAAAAACGAACACGTGGTGCCGCGGCGACCGTCCACAGCTGCTTAGCCCCTAGCAACGGTGAGGAGCTCAACTACTCGTCTTTGATCGTGCAGACTGCCCTACACGCTTGCCAATGTGGTGGCTATGTCCCGATGATCGTTGTCATTTTCCGTACTACTAGCACACTTGTTTTTTGTTTTTAGCATGCACACTCGTTATACCGAAATGAACCGGAAAGGAAATTGATCAACATTTCCAACATCCCCAAAGGTGTTAAGGTTGCCATTTTTGCACGCTCGTAATTGCGAAATGGGCTGAAGTGAACCTCACCTCGCGGTGCTGAAACCAAATCCACGAGCTAAGTCCTAACCTATTTGTTTGAGTTGCATCTTTTAGGATTTTGGCTTAACTAGGTGTCTTTCTGACTTTTACTATTGTAGTGGTAGTAATTTCTAATTTCTAAGAACAGAAGAATAGCCAGAAAAGGCTTCTCTTAACGTGTCTTTCAAATTTTAGTTCATTTCCTTAGAAACCAGCTTCCTAGATTTTCAAAAGCCAACTCAACCGGTGGATTAATTGTTTGTTTCAACTTGTGTCTTTTGGCCAGCATAAGCCAGAGAAAGGCTAAAACAAACAGGTCTAGAAGATTGAAGTGAACCAAAAGAAACATGCATTCGAATCAATTTTCCACCGGTTGAATTCGGACGCTGAAAAGTGTATCTTATTCTTAGACTAGAATAAAACATAGGGAACCTACTTTTACTTTTCTTGAAAGAACGAACTCATAGAAAGATGGCGCACTGCCCCTTGGTTCTGACAAAGGTGGTTGTATTGAAATTCAACAGAGAGGATGATGTACTTGGACAACTACATCTCTTCAATTCGATCGATAGGTAGGAGTACCCCGAATACAAGGAATGAAGACCAACAAATGTTGAAGCTACAGGTAAATCAAATTGACCCGCCCAAAATTAGATACTCCGTACATCTCTCTCTCGTACAGTATAAGCTGAAGCTACTAACGTGTATGTGTGAACCGACCAGCCCCGGTGATCAGTCAGAATAGGTACTTGGACAGCACATACTTGGGGGCAGGCCTCCTGTCCCCGAGCCAATGCTGCATGTGCACTCCAATGGCGTCCAGGTGCTGCCCGCTCCGGCCGTGGAACCCCACCACCTTCCCCTCCGTCGTCGCCGACGAGAAGTAGGTGCCGAACTCGTCGCCGAACGGCCCGTACTTGCCCCGGTTGGTGATGAACGTCAGCGACCTCAGGACCCGAGGTCCGTCGTCCCTGTTCGTGTTGTAGTAGCCGTACACGCAAGTCAGCACCTCGTGTGGGAAGTCCAGCTTGACCTGCAGAGAAGTTGCGTTCAGGGGGAAAACGATGTGACGATGCTGAAGAAATATGCTGGGCTCATGGTGTGTCGGGCAAGGGGTGGATGAAAAAAAAAAAAAAAAAAAAAAGACATTCTTTTAAGAAAGAAACTTGTTGATTCGCCAGCAAACTACTCAATCCTTCGTGGATGGAGATGGATAAACATGCGAGAAACTTGATTCGGCAGCACTCACCCTGTGGGTTATGTGGCCGCTGTTCCCATGCCTTGAGGACCAGGTGGAGTGGCCACTCCTGTCATACTCGATCTGTATCGACCCGATGAATGCGCCTCTCATGATGTAGATTTGCTTCACGCCAGTGTAAACGCCGTCGTCCCAAGCCCAGCCTCCCTCCCCACCCCATGGTCCTGGTCCCATCGGAACCGGTTCTTTCACCATGCCATAAGCAACCTGCAAAATGATTAGAATGCATGGATCACTGTCTGTTTCAGCTATCTCCCCTGAAGAAACGCTGGTGATGGCTCCACGTTTCCAAACCGGATTCAGAGTTTCAGACTTGCAAGGATTTTAGTTACCTCATTGTCTGTATATGCATTGCTCTGTGCTTGAGCAAGCATGTTGTAGTGTACTGATGGGCTAGTTGCAGTCTTCGGTCTGCTAACAAATCGCTGTGAGGCCAACTTGCCTTCCTGAACATGAACTCCAATGCCATCGATGTACCACCCCTCCCTGCCATGGAAACCTACTATCCTTCCATTGGTAAAACTTGTGGAGAAGTATGTGCCATACTCATCCCCATATGGTCCATATGTCCGCTTGTTCGTGTGAAACGTTAGAGATCTCACCACGGTTGGGCCCATGATTATTGCTGAATCATAGAACCCTGTTATATGGGTCAACACCTCTGATGGGAAATCGAATATTATCTGCCAAGACATAAGTTGTCAGATCATCAGAACCTGATAAACGTCACTGTTTAGCAACAAAATTGATACTGCAGTTACATTACCTTGTCAGGAATAACACCTCCACTGAATCCATGCTTGTTACCCCATACTGCCTGCCCATTTCGATCATACAGAACCTTAATAGAAGAAATTCCCACTGCACGTGTCAAGTTGATCTGCCACACACCGGTGTATACACCATCATCAAATATGGTGCCACCACTTCCACCCCAGGGACCATAAGTCTGAGGGCTGCTCATGGCTGCAGCTCCTGTATCTCCATAGTAACTGGGGAAAGAAACCATCTGCAAGGCGAAGTTCAGATTTCAGAATTTAAAGTTTGTACAATTATCTGATAGCAAGTGTACATGATGCATGTAGTAGGCTAGTTTGTCACACCTTGTTCCAGACCGCTCCATCATTGTAGTCGGGTGATGGGTTTGTATACTGCTGCTTGGGCTGATTGCTAGCATAAACTGCGTAGCTGTCGCCTCTATCTCGCACAGCGAGAACCATGTCAGGTCCAGTATCACCACGAGCAAGTCCACAGCCATTTCTACTTTGTGAGCTTGGGAGGCTCATAGGTGAAGGTGGGGAATTCATTGGATTTGGGAAATGCACTTGCTTCAGGTAGAAACCTAATGAGTTGAGATATGACCCAGACCGCCCATGAAATCCAATGATCTTGCCGCTGCTCACTGGAAGTGAGAAAGGTGTCCCATCTTCGGTGCCGAAAGGGCCATACGTCGAACTGTTGCTCTGAAATGTCAATGATCTTATAATGACCGGTGTCCCGCAAACAGATCCATAGTGTCCACTTACAGACACAAGCACTTCATCTGGAAAATCTAGCTTCACCTGCAGATAATACAGAGCATGGACAATTTTGTCAAACAGACATGAAAACTGATTTGAAATTCTGAACTTCTTCATCAACACACAAGCACTTGTCTGGATTAGAATAGAGATCAAATTAGGCTTGTCGAGTACAAACTCGGAGCAGCTTGAGTAAAACAGATTAACAAAATGAAAATTTGTCTTTGAAGTTCATCAGCATCCAAACAGGGTCATTTGATATCAAAATAGAAAAAATACAAATGCTTCAGGGATGATTTAGTGAAGTATACCTTATCTGTTTCAGAACCTCCATCAGTACCTCCATGTGTCTCTGACCAAACTGACCTTCCTTTCAGATCGTACTCAATCCTTATTGAGTCAATAGCTGCACCATGGCCGATCACGATCTGTCGTATTGTTGAGTACACACCATCATCCCAAGGGTATCCTCCTGTCCCTCCCCAAGGTCCAACCACTATGGGGCTCTTTCCATTAATGCTTTTGATGCTCTGGTGGACATAGATCACAAAATCTTTGTTAGAACATGGTAACAGAACTAGAATTCTATAAACTATATGACATATAACAGAAACCATTGTGTTTTTAACTTAAACTAAAATTCATATACAGCAAAATCGAAGTGCCGTTATCACATTCAGTTGGCAAGTTTTCATGAAAGGAAAAAAAAAACATCACTGGATGCAAGTACTGTTCCAGATTCTAAGATGTCCACGAAAGGGTCCAAAAGCATCCAATTTTCAAAAATGGCAAATTGAAACTCCAAATGGTTTGTCACATGCTGTGATCCCAGCTATTCTGCACAATTATACAATGGCATTTTTGGACGTTCTACATGCACACTTAGAGGTTCATTAGGTCATTGTCGATATACATATGTTTTGGAAAATAAACACAGAAATATGTGTGTGCACGCGCACATACAAGCTTAGAAACAAACAAAAGAAAGTACCATTTTCCGTTGAGCAATAGGCTCAAACACTTGAGAGTCAGAGAACTAAGCTTATGCCTTCTACTACCTCCCTACTACCGTGTTGTGAGTTTAATAAGACAAGAAGAAGCATGCCCCCTGCCAATTTATAGGATGACTAAAGCAAAGCAAAGGATTCCAGGGCCAAAGCAGCCACTAGTCGCAACTCACAAGCAGGTGGCAGCGTTAACGGATGAGGAGACCTGAAAGCAAACAAGGGAACTAGATTCTGACCTACTGGAGCCAATTCACGCACACAGTTTCCATGACGCGATTATCAGTCTGTTTCCAGCCCCTCATATTCGTTCGCCTTTTACTGATCTGCAATCCCAGGCCACACCGACCTTTGCATGATTCCCTGCAAACTAGCGATGGGAAATTAAAGAAGCCACATTTTCTTATTTCTTATCATATAAATCCTGCAATATAATGTTTTTTCTTTCACTCGTTATTCTGCCTGTTGTGGTTGTGGGTGGAGGTGGTGTGGTGGCACTCACCTAGCAATTGTAAACTTGCTGGGTTCTTGATTCCATCTTCGAGAAGGGGTTGCTTGCTTGCTTGCATTTCACCACCGGGGCTAGTCTCGTTTCAACCAGTGGACACATTGACTAAACATGGAAATTGATTCTCTGAACGCTAGTTTCTGCAGCATGGCCAAATTCATCAATCTGGACAGTAAGTCAAATAAAAATCATATAAATAGAAAAAAAGAAAAAAATACAAAAGGTTACCCAATCAATCGGCAATGTGCTCTTGGCATGCTTCAGCTTTCGAAGCGCCGGCGGCGAGTTGGATGCCGTCTTGGCCCCGCGCGCGCGCCTCCCACGCTAAAAACGAATTTGGTGGGGATCTCGTTTTCGGCCATACCTTGCCTTTATGAACTGGACAGCAACGCCTGCGCGTTGGCGTCAGGGAATCGCGGGGAGAGCGAACCTCACCCACACGCTGCCCCCCGCTCGCCCGAAGGCGTTAGTGAAGCGTCGGACGCGACACGACGCGACCGGATCGCCGAGGGTCGCTTCGTCTGACGCTCGATAGACAACAGCCACCAGCCCACACCACCCATATCACGCGTTTGCGGCTGAGCGGGCGGGTTCGCAGCATATGGTGCCATCACCGTCGGTGTATCGAGGATCGGAATATATTTCTCCACGGCGAATGTGACGGCTTCACGGCGCCGGCCCGTTTGCTACCCGTCTACAGACGTGGAGAAGAAGAACGTGGCCAGGTCTGCCTCCTTATTACTCCGTATTTATTTGTTTTGATTTGAAATGAAATTAATACTTTGAAAACCCGTTTTTTTTTTCCCAGAAAAAAGAGAGAGAACAGAAATCGTTGACACAACATAATGGATCACAGCTAGACACGTTGAGAATCTAGTTGCCACAAACAATTCTCATTACATGAAGTGATTCTCTGAAGGTTTAGAGCTATAAAAAAGTTATTTCTCCTTATTTAAAAGTAATATTGGCTGTGGAGCATCTCGGCGGCGCGGGCGCCCACGTCGTCCGAAATCTGTGATTGGTCCGTTTTTTTTGCAAAAAGTCCCTCTGTTTGTACAAAATCATGTTCCGACCCGCTCGCCCCCCTCCTCCGTAGTAACTATGTTTGGATTTATTACATACTGCACCACTCGTACTATGTGCCTTTTGCGTAAACACACCCACCGGCCCTACCAAATATATAGTCTCTCCCTCTCTTCTCTCTCGCAAAAAAAAAAAAAAAAAAAAAAAAAGCCGCCTCTTCCTCTCCCCTCCTCTCTCTCTCATGACGGCGACGGAGGGGCGCGGGCGCCGCGACCTGGCGCGGCCGCGGGCGCGCGGCGCGCGCGGCGCCGTCGGGGGGGCGGCCGGCGGCGGGCGCGCGGCGGGCGCCCCCAGGTGACCCCCTCCCTTCTCCCTCTCTCTCTCTCCTCGTCTTCTAACCATGTAGATGGCGTTCAGCATGTGCCCCAATGGTTAGGGTTAGGGTTACGGATCCGTGGGCCTAAACCCTAATCCATGGCCTCCACGACCGGATCCGTTCATTCCCCTACTGCTCGGCCCGACGGCGTCCCCTCTCGCACCATCGGCGCATCGAGGGTTGCGGATTGGACCATCCCTGTGTCCCCGCGGCTCCTCAACTTGCCGGGCGCCAGCGTGTCGCCCCCTTCCCTCTTCCTTCTCTCGCGTGTGCGTCTTTGGAAAATGGAGACGACACATGCGCATTGCCTCGCCGATTAGCATGAGCGTAGAGCGGCAACAGCCCGGCTGCCGCTTTTGGTGGCTGGTCTAGAGGTGTCGTTGCCCGCCGTCTACTCAGATGTGTAGCAGTTGCAGCCATGTCATGGGTAGACCTTGTTGCTAGAGAAAGGTGTGTGCTGTCAGCACTTGAGCGGTCTAATAGTTTCGTTGTAGCATGCCTTGATTGAATCCAAGATCAAAGAAATTGTTCATAAGTTCATGTTACCTGCTGAGGTTTTGGGGTTGTGCAGTGATAGATATTTATTTAGACTGAGACAATGGCATTGTGCGATGATGATTAAATATTTTATCCTTCCATGATTCTTGCTATTTGCATTAACTCTCTGTGATGCCAATAGTGATATTATATCTGGGCAATTCTCCATGTGCTGTTTAGTTTCTGTGGGTTGCTAAAATTTGTTCGTTTCTTACTGAGCATAAGCCCATTGTCAGTGATGCCTTTGCTTCATATGATTTGTTGGTTGTTCTCCTACTGAGCACACCCCATTGCCAATGATGCATTTGTTACTATCCATCTCTCTCCACTTTGCATAAAGATGCATTTTTTTTCCTACTACTGGGTGTGGAGCATCTCGGCGGCCAGGGCGTCCACGTCGTCCCGAAATCTGTGATTGCCCGCCGACCTGTGCAGCATTGCCCGCTGATTAGCATGAGCGTAGAGCGGCAACAGCTCCGGGCTGCCGTTTTGGTGGCTGGTCTAGAGCTGTCGTTGCCCGCCGTCTACTACCTCGCGTGTAGCGCTTGCAGACCATGTCATGGGTAGACCTTGTTGCTAGAGAAAGGTGTGTGCTGTCAGCACTTGAGCGGTCTAATAGTTTCGTTGCAGCATGCCTTGATTGAATCCAAGATCAAAGAAATTGTTCATGAGTTCATGTTACCTGCTGAGGTTTTGGGGTTGTGCAGTGATAGATATTTATTTAGACTGAGACAATGGCATTGTGCGATGATGATTAAATATTTTATCCTTCCATGATTCTTGCTATTTGCATTAACTCTCTGTGATGACAATACCGATATTATATCTGGGCAATTCTCCATGTGCTGTTTAGTTTCTGTGGGTTGCTAAAATTTGTTCGTTTCTTACTGAGCATAAGCCCATTGTTAGTGATGCCTTTGCTTCATATGATTTGTTGGTTGTTCCGCTACTGAGCACACCCCATTGCCAATGATGCATTTGTTACTATCCATCTCTCTCCACTTTGCATAAAGATGCATTTTTTTCCCTACTACTGAGCTTGATTTTTGCTGCTCACTCTTGAGGAATTGTCTCACTGGATTGCCACTTTACATATAGTCCCTTATTAGCAGTTCCAAATAAGTTCCTGTGCGCCTGCCCTGCCCAAAATTTATCTGCAGGATGAACTGAATATATCAGAAATATACAGCTCAAATGGGGAAAAGATTGTTCATGAGGAGGAAAACAGGTGCCAACAGTGTGGCTCTTGTTTCCTAAAACCATCTCATCTGAAGCAGCAGGTGCAAAGTCACTCACATGAGGTGTGTTTTGAATTGAGCATGAGCTGACTCTTTTTATTTTACTGGCGCTGGTCACCTAGATGTGTGACGTTTCAGTTTTAAAGTATACAGACATGACTGATTTGAAATATGATTTGCATTGATGACTTATGAGGCTGGCTGTAATATTGATTTCCCCCTATATGATTTGCATTGATGACTTATTTTACTGGCGCAGGTGCAAAGTCACTCACATGAGGCTCGCTTTCTTTCTCTAACCTACGCCTGCACCAGTCTGTACAAACCCTTTCACCATGTCAGTAAATGACACGATCCATTCTGTTACTTTGCATATTTGGAAGACAGATCGACCTCTAAAGTTCCCTAGGCAGCAGCATGGCCTCAACTATGGTACGACTGTTCTCAGCCTCAAACACTTTACTGATTAAAAGTTCACATAGAGCTATCAATTCGAATAGACACATCTTGATCTCATTTTTGTTGTACTCCTCACTATGTAGAATTCACGGTTTGTTGAGGGACTGTCCGTCCTCGAGGCCATGCAGCCGTAGACTCTTGATCATGGCTGAAGAACAGTGTGGCTTTAAAGTTACATCTCAATCAACTAAATCTGCTAAGCAAAGCCCTGAATCTAGGCCTTTCTAGAAGGTGTCTATGGATTTAAATAAACATGTGGATCTAGACTCTAGAATTGTAAGCACATCTGAGTTGTTTGGTTTAGCTATTTTCTTTTCTATTAGCTTATGACATCAACACAGTGAGGTGCATTTTGTTCCTAAAAATGTTTAATGCTTATGTTCCCTTCATGCTTATACTCTATTCAGAATTGGGTTCGCATCTGGAATATGAGCCATGACAATTTTGTGATATAGTCCTTTGGTCTGCTTATTAGGACAAAAGAACAAAGACCTCCATCGGAAGGAGGACGTGCAGACCCTGCTAATACAACTGGAATACAGAGTAAGTCACTTCTTCACAGTTTCGATTCCTTAGCACCGAGTGTTTTCAAATATCCACAATTGTTGGATTTTAGAGATGAATATAGAGTTCAGGTTGGTGTCGGAGTTCACAGACCAATACTCAATTTTTCTATTACCGACTTTGGTTTCACCTATTTACAGAGTTCATGTGAGTGTACCAGTACATTAAAATCGATTTAATGAAAAGAACCTAAGGTGCTTTCTCAGTTGTCGTCAAGTGATGTTGAGCGTTCTTGTGCTGTCCTGTTTATTAATTAATTATTATATAATGTGGTGTTCATCCGTCTAGCACATGTCCGATGAAATCGCTACTGGTCAAACTGTTGCTTCGTTCCAGCACCATATCCGCGGCATGAACCCCTTTGGCAAACTTCAGCACAATACTTTACATATATTGAATTCCAGTTTCATCTTATATGTGTTGATGCATTTTTATTTAGCTTATCAAAATCCCAGATCATGTGTTCCATAATCAACTCTTGCAATACAATAGACACCAAATTTCCTTGCCATTAGAATTAGTGTAAAGTATTGATGGTTCCGATTTTTGTAGATTTTTCTGTGTGCTCTATGCTACAGGGTGGTCAGCAAAAAAGGAGGTGTTGTTTCCAGCAGATCGAATTGAACAGAACAACTAGATTCGGTGAGTCTCTCTCCCTCAACTGCATTTGTTTTCCTTCCTGTCTATTTAGGCTTGCAGTGTGGTGCGGTAAGTCTGCTTTCATCGAGTTCCTTATGTTTTTCTTCTTCCTGCAGGCTGCAGCATCCAACCCCGTGGCTTGCCAGTGCATAGTATTTTCTTGCATACATGATGCCTTTATTAAAAATAAATAAATGATTGAGCACTGTTGTTTTAGTGATGGTGCTGCTTAAGGAACATGGTGCTACTTATCCAGAGTTGAAACACTACAGGTTTGTTTCTTGATACATGAAACGTTACCATATCTCATATTCCAGTTTTTTTTTATATAATTTGCTTATGATTGTGGTGAAGTTTCAGATCAGATGGCTTGTTTAGGGCTCTCTGAATTTTGTTCAATGGCTCAGGTGATACTTCTTTCAAACTGAATTCAAGGTTGTTATCAGGTTTGAGGAAAGTGGTGGTTTCTATGCAATTCACCTTCTAGGCAGGAAAGTACCAGCTTTCCCATTGTAAACCATTCATGGTTTTTTTTTTTTGTTTCACTGAGTTATGGGTACAAAATCATCGTATTTCCAATGAATTCTTGAATTTATGCTTATGCTTATTGATTCAGATTTGCAATAAAGAATTCAGGAAACAGAAATCATCTGGTATACTTTTATTGATTCAAATTAATTGGTTAAAACTACTTATGATACTTGCTGAATTATGTACACAAAATGAGAATTTAAAACCCACTCATGGTGTACCTACGTCATTATATAGCAAGCTTTAAAGATAGAGTGTGCCCTTTCACTTTTACTGCCATTGGGCTCAATAAGTTCCTGTTTGAATTAAACAAAAATACATACCAATCAATGACAATAGCACATTTTAGTTCACCAGCCAGTCCTAATTTCACAGTTACAATATACTTGGTCCCAATATACTTGGTCCCACCGGTTCTAGCTTTGCCAGGTTACTAAACCATGATGTTCATGTACAGGCACCGTTGACCGGACCCAAACTTTTGGTTGGACTGGCTCCCTAACATTTGCCGTCCAGATAAGGCTTGTGCCTGTTTTTGGTGGCGTGGTATCCTCTCGCATCGGAAACTAAAGCATCATGGCTTCGTGTTGACTTGGCCCCTCGTATGGTCTTGTAGGCAGCAAGAACTTATTTCATTGCCCTATCCGCTCTCATGTAGTTGTGTCACCTTCTCCTTTAGTTGTTGTGAACTTATTATTCGGATGGCCCTCAACCTGGCCTCGTGCATGTATGCCTAGCTGTATACCTGCTAGAACACTGGCTTTCTGAAACAGCCACCGCTGCTACGCTGATTTGCACCTCGGTAAGATTCTTGATGGTGTAAGAGCACTTGCAAGGCTGTGCCCTTCTAAGCTCCATGGTTTAACTGTTGTAGCCTACATTTCGCACGCTGTACACTATTCAGTGCAGCTAAGGAACCAGCTTTCATGCTATTATGTCCTCTTTCCTATTGAATTCCTTGCTGCTTTTTCAATCTTGTGACCTGTGATGATGCTGCGTGCGGTTTCTATAGTCGCTATAATTGCCTGTGCCCATTCCGTTTAGCGTTCCAAAAATTCAAATGGAATGTGTGTGTACAGAATTCTAAGGTTCATAATTGCCTCTATATGATGCCATTTCGTACCTACAATCTGCCACAACTTATACAAACATCACCTGGGCCAATCCACGCGCGCATGGGCGCGCGCCAGTCACTAGTAAATATAAGAGTTAGGTTTCACTCCACACAACTCTCTCCTCCCCGTCGCTTGCCTGCGCCGCAACTCACGGCACCCCAGCGCCCCACCTCTCCCCTCCCAGTGCTCCTTCCCTTCCCTGCTGCACGGACGAGCGGCGCCCCTCCCCGTCCCAGCGGCATGCCTCCCTTTCCCAGCAGCACGGGCGACAGATTGGGTTCCACAGCTAGGGTTCGGCGACGAATCGGGTCACTTCCCTCCTCCAGATCTGACCAGAGCCGTCACTTCCATTACTTCAGTGCAGATCCATGGTGGCCATGGTCGGATCGAGGGGCCACATGCGAGTTGGAGTCGCAATAGCCATGGTGGATCCTCCCTCTCATTCAGGAATGATGTCGTCGCTGGAATCCTGCTCGTCCGTGGAGGTGTCCCCGCAAAC
This sequence comes from Hyparrhenia diplandra, assembly GCA_015847255.1. NCBI lineage: Eukaryota > Viridiplantae > Streptophyta > Magnoliopsida > Poales > Poaceae > Hyparrhenia > Hyparrhenia diplandra. The sequence continues at coordinate 30,110 of JADLZK010009190.1, read as the reverse complement.
TCCGCCCACGCCTGGTGAGAATTTCTCGTTGACCCCTCCCTCTCTTCATCTGAATTGAAATATTGCCCTGCTCGTGTTTCCTTTTCTCTCTACTGGTCACCAGTGGGAGCCTGTGAGGACTTGCCTTTGGATCTCTGGGGAATACATGTGTGCCAGTGGCAATGGATTCTATATTATGCACGACATTAAGAAAACTGAACTGTTTTGAATAATATAATATAATGTATGTCTGTAAATCTGTTAAACAATAATTAGTTAATACATTATAACTATTTGCAGGTATTAAAATGTGAAATTGCAGTCTGTTTATTTTCCCAAATATTTAGTTAATCACCACAATACAGTTATACTGGACAATGTTCACCTACAGCGTTCTGTTAGAGTGTTCAGTGTTGTAGCAATAGTAGTGCTAGTTCCATTTGTTCAGACTGTTCAGTGCTGTAAATCTGTTTAAGTTACAATGGTTGTTGTATGGAAATCTCTTCTTGATTCACTTACACAGTCAAGGGTCTCTTTTCTCCTATGTTAAGTTGAATCAAGTATTCTCCATTTGTTTTAGCCCAATATTTCCTGGCTCTCTGTGTCACAGAGATACATTCTGAGATTGTTGGAGACAAGGGCAAGGGAACATCTGTGCCTTCAACAATGCCTTGGCTTCAGACTGCATATACTTATACTATTTGATAACTAATGAACCAGTGTGTCAATCTGCCTTTAGTTTCAGTTAATTCTTTGGCCAAATCCAGTACTACTAAGTGTTCCTTTCTTTGTCAATGTATACTAGTTTAGTATTCTTGTTTTTTGTAGTCCTTACATTCTCTCTTTGTGTGATCTTCTCAGTTTGTAGATTGGTAGCTAATGACCACAGATGTGTAATTGTAGTTGCTAAAAACATTCATTCTCTAGGCAAGTTTTGAAATCTGTCTAAGTTAGCCTGTGTGACCCATTGGCCATTCTACAAATTGTCTTGTCTAAAGAAATGTAAAGTTGTGGCTAACTGAATGTTTAAACACTTCCCCTATCTCTGCTTCCGTCCAGCATGCTGAAACTTATATTTTTTGGAAAAGGATGCTGAAACTTATATGGTCATGTGCTGAACTAGTACGGTAGAGAAGGGAAATTTTATCAGTAAAATCCAAACATGTGTATTATATGCTCACGAATTTAAATTGGGTTTGGTTTCACTTGTCAGGTATGTGCATTGGCGGTCGAGCAGTGTGGCTAGGAACGCTCAATTTGCCATGGGAATTTGAATTGGGTTTTTCTCATACCTATACTTTCTCTATTATTACAGCTCTCAGGTTTTTTCTCATACTTGAACAAGCAGCTAATTATATGGGAAAAAATGATGGTTAAATTACAATGCTGTATTTCAGGTTGACTACAATTTTACATCTAGTGCTGCAGAAGGCTGGGCTACTTTTGTTGCAAGAGCTCTCCTTCCTACTTGGCCAAGCTGCAATGGGATGAGGTACACGATTACTTATTGTTGATTTATATGTCAATTAGTACTGAGATTACTTATGGAAGGATATTCTAACTATAAAAACCTTGGATGTCCTCAAATAATAATTCTTGTCTATTCTGCATACACGAACATGTCCTCAAATAAACCTTGGATTACTTATTTTTCTCAACTCCCTTGAGAAGGCCACCTATCATCTGTCAGTTTTTTTTTTTCTTCAGGTTTAGATCTGAAGTGAGATTATAATGTTAAGGCCAGGCCCAGTCTTACCATTAAGATGGCCTAATTGCTTGCATTGTAAGCTGAATAAGCTGTTGAAACCATGTCATCTATTGTTTAACTAGTATTATGTTACTGCAGCAAGGAACCTGCCATTTAGAAAACCATGTCCAGTTTTTTTTTTTTTCTACTAGTTACTGTCACTATGCAAGATTCTGAAACCTGAAGATTAAAATTCTGCAACTTCAACTTATTGTTTGCTGTGAAGCCATTTTGGCAATGAGGACTGAAATTATCATGCATGAGGCCTTCACTTTTCCTGAGTACATAAAACGTAAGGTGACAATATTTAGGAACATATATAGCCTGATGATATGTGCTAACAATTTGAGAAGTTTTATTCTTTGTGAACTTAAACTCATTATTCTCTGTCCTGAATCTTGCAGGCCCTACAGATTTGCACTGGACCTACACTTCTTGGATATGGTGGATAGTGCATGTAATAGTTTTTAACACACTTGATCATGAGAACTTACTGTGTAGTGTGAAGTATGAACTGTACTGCTGTGAATTGTACCGTATTGAAACATGCGGTTCAGAACCGTGCATTGTATAGAGTTCTTTTTTGCTCCTTTTATAAAGATATACAAGTAAAATGATAGCTTCAATGATGTGTGTGTGTATGTATATGGATCATCCTATATATATATATATATAGGGTGAGGTTTTTCTACTCCCGGTAGTAGTTACTCCCTATATGTTTTGTATTACAGCTACGCCAGCATGCTGGCTATACAGGTTTGCATGTATGCAAGCGGATCCAATTAATTGTGTGCCCAACGGTTAGAGATAATTAGTGAATCAAATAAAATACTATTATCTGCTATGTCGCCGCCGTCATTCTCGGTTGAGTCGCTAGAGTACTTACATGCGTGTGTTTTTTTTTTTGAATTTTACTGAGACATGTTTAAGTATATGCATGTACCTGTTGAAGAGAAGTATATATGCATTTTTTTTTTCTTGGAGTATTTAACATTCTTTTCGGAATAGAGTATCTGTAGATACTTTTGGAATGAAGTATGCATACATACACCAAGATTTAGATAGTGTGAGTACATACTTAAACCACGTGATCGGAGTATATCTGCATACTCACGTATGGAGATATAAAAAATAAGTATGTATTCATACTATTTTTTGAAATAAAAATATTTGCATACTTACGTGAGAAGGGAGTATGCGTATGTACTTTTCTGGACAAAAATTACACCAATGTCATACTCACATGCCAAAAAAAAAATCAGTAGCAAAAGTTCAAAAATGATTGAATCAGCCTTACTGCCAATGTCTGCACCGCCCGCCGGTGGGCGCAACAATTTGTGCAGGCAGTGTTGCATAAACCAAATCCACACGACGGACGAAGGAGTATGTCTGCATACTATTTTGCATACTTTTAAAAAATGAGTATATCTGCATATACGTGTGCTTTAGGGAAGGTAACTAGTACTCCTATGTGTTTATATGCTTTCTTTGACAAATGAGTACATGTATATACTTTATGAATAAAGTATGCAGATATACCTATTTTTATTTATTTTAAGAAGTATGCACTCATACTTTCAAAAGCAGTATACCTATTTTTATTTATTTTAAAAGTATGCACTCATACTTTTAAAAAGTATATCTCTACAACATAAAAAGAACAAAAGTAAGACTTTCGGATGGTGCGACAAATTTTTCAGTTCCCCTCCACCCACCCCGTGCGAACCGCGCGCCTCCCCGTCGAACAATCACCGATAAAAATAGGAAACAAAAATAAGAAAGCCCCCACCCCTGCGATCCGTATTTAGGAAACAAAAATAAATCCACCCGCAGTTGGCATCCCGTGCGATCCCTCTTCTCTCTCTGCTGCTGCATGCGATTTATTTCCAAATCAAACCAGCAACCACCCGCATGACCCCGGCGCTCCAAATTGGAAGGTGAGCCCACTCCCCTGCAATCACTCCCCTCCCTGGTATCCCTCCTCCGCACTTGACAAATTTAGAAACAATCCTGGCACGCATCTCTCCGCCCCGTGGTCAAATCCTATCACAAAATCACAGCACGCCTCCACCTTTCTAAAATCTTCTCAACCTCCCACCTAAATCTAGCTCCTGGGAAAAACTGCCCGCCCCCACACAGCACGCATTGCCACCTCGACGACGACGACGCCGCTCCCACTGCGACGCGCTGCCGCCTCAACGACGCCGACGCTGGCATTGTTGGACGCGACGCTGTCTCGACGCTCCGGCACCCCACTGCTGGACGCGCCGCCGCCGAACCCACGCGACGCCATAGCCGGACTCGACGCCGCCGTCGGACGGGCCATCGCCGTGCATACGTGACGCCATAGCCGGGCGCGACGCTGTTGGACGCGTCGTACGCTGCCGCCTCGACGTCGGACGCTGCCCATGTCGAGCGCAGCGCCGAACCGCTCCTGCTTCGTCGATCCGCCGATTCTGGGTGCCCTGTTTGCGCGCCGCATCCCCATCAGGGTTGCCTCGTCGTGGCGCCGGACATCTGGCTGTCTTGTGCTCTTGGACGACTGTTGCGACTTGCGAGAGAGGTAATTACATCCAAATTGTTTAATTACGTACTTGTTGTTATTTACTTCTCTCTTGATTGGAATGGAAAAATAAGTAAACATGATGATGGTGGATGAAAATGTTAAAAGATGGTTTCATGAAATGATGCATTGGGATGAAGCCATTTTGCTATAGTGCTACAGTTGTACTCAAAATCATGAAGACAATCTAACTCTAAACATCTGGGCATCCACGATAGTTTAATTAGAATTTATGTAGCTGGCCTTCTTGATGTTGAAGGGATCTGATTTTTATTGATCCTTGGTCTGACTAAAAAATTATATTGTTTAATTTTATTACGTTTCAAAAAACATCATGTCTGCATACTGCGTTATGGTTCAGTAAATTAATTCATGTTTCCTTTGGATCTAATCAATACGTTCAGTGAGGGTCTACCAATTTTTATTGTGGCCTGCTCCTGCTATATATATATCAGTGAGGGATTTTCAGTGCTGTTGTACTATTTATCGTTGTTGTACTGTTAAGTTGTTCAATGGTACATTCTTTGTTTCAGAATTTGGAACCGTCAAGACAAACGGACAGATTGTGTGAAGCAGCAACAAATTTGGATCTTGCAGTTATTCAGGATTTTTTACAAACCTGGTAATGTTTAGAAATGCTTTTCAGACAAAATTCAGCTTCAAGTCTCTGTCTACCAATGTTACTGTCTAACAAATTCAATTTAACAATTTTTTTATTTCATTCAAGTTACTTCTTCAAGTCTTGCATGCATGTTTCTGTGTACTACTTTTTAGTCTAACACAGTCTGACACCTAATATGATGGTCATCAATCTATAAATACTTGCTTGCGTCATCGTGCATGCAAGACCTAAACCATGCGATCCAAGTTACTCCCATGGTTTAATATTGTTATTTATTTTTACAGTATTGTTATCTTATTATGCGATCCATGTGTTTTTAATAGAAAAATTTAGCTGTCCCGTAGCATGACATTTTTATACAAATTCATAGATTTTGTACCGAAGCTATTGCTTTCAAGTGCAATTGTTGTTACCAGACTTGTTGCTCTCTGCCTCCGCTGAGAAGCAAGAGTCCTTTGCTTTGTGGTGTCATGCATAGCTGACAGGTTGTGTTGATGGACACATGTGGGCCAATCGGTCATCGGGTACCTTTTGGGGACCTTACCAATAGAAATCATGGAGGTATATTTCATTTTCACATAATATTTATATGTTTGCATCTCCTCACCAAACTAACCACACTGGCCGGTGCTGATGCCATTAGATGTGGATCGTAATTAGATACCAAACTAACCACACTCTCATAATATGGGACGAGGCATCTATGACAAGGAGGCAAAATGTAGAACACTAGACAAGAGCCTACTGAGAGATACAATGAGCCGGTCCGGACCTTCCGTTTGGTGGGAAGATAGTTGTTCTGTTTTGTGTGGGAAGATAGTTGTCTTTGGTGGGGATTTCGCACGTGTCCTCCCTTGTTGCGAAAAAGGATCCGTGGCTCAAACAAATGGAGCTTGTCTGAAGCTCTCATATTTGGGAATCCATGCGCCACCTAAAGCTCGTCCGCTAACATGAGGGCTCGAGTGACCCGTGGTTTTGCAAATTATCTCATTTAGCGCATTGGTAATGGAACGGAAGACGTTTACGAGATGACGATGTACGGATTCCGTGATAAGATCTCGGTCCCGCATCTGGAGATGCTTTGAGAAGGATCTTCGTACATTGATCGACATCATCTTTCCGCACCTAAACGCAAACATGGCGAATAAAGACTACATCACCACCACCGGAGCGATTTTATCTACGATAACGACCGGGTGGACATGATCAATATGAAAATGATTGATATGTTGTAGGGTGGCGAGATGGTGTATCATAGTTTTGACTCTGCCATAGATGATCCACATAACTACTATCCAAAGAGAGTTCCTTAACAAATCCGAACCCCAACGGCTTGCCTCCACACGCCTTGAAGCTCAAGCTCGGGTGTCCTATCATCTTGCTTCAGAATATTGATCCCGCTAATGGGCTATGCAACGGTACAAGGCTCTTGGTGCGGGGGTTCTCAAGAAATACAATTGACACGGAAAACGCGGTGGGGCAAAGATCTTTGGGAAGCGGGTATTCCTTCCTCGAATACCCTTGTGCCCATCTGATGAGATGTTCCCGTTTGAGTTTAAGAGGAAGCAGTTTCCTATCAGGTTGAGCTTCGCTATGACTGTCAACAAGTCACAGGGCCAAACTATCCCGAACGTGGGTGTGTATCCGCCACTTTTGCACCGTGTTCTCTCACGACCCGGTTGTATGTTGCGATGTCTAGAGACACGTCAAGAGCGAATATCAAGATTCTCGCCCTCCCGCGGATGTGGACGCACGAGAGGAGGCGGCCAAAAAGATGGAGAAGAAAAAATGCTAGAAAGAATGGCATTGAAAAAACTAAAAAATGCAACAAGAAAAAAAAAAAAAAGGTAAGGATAAGATGAACCCAATTGATGAAATTTTCACAAAGAATATTGTATGGAAAGAGGTTCTAACGCATTAAGCAAGGTAATAGACTAATACTTACAATATATTTTTAATTCAATTTATATTGTACAAATATTATTTAACTAACGACATATTTGTTGATATTTCTAGGTACTTCTAAATTGTTTATCGACTCTACACGGAGGTGTTATATGCACAATATATGTATATAAAATCATTTGTACATGTTACATTCTCGGTCTCTATATGCAGCTACTTGTGCATGGTGTATATCCTGAATGTTTGATGTCAAATAATCCATAAAATCATAATTGATCTGTGTTACTATTGCAGAACTTGTTTGGATTAAATACCACTTTGTTTGGATTAAATGACACTTTAATATCATTGTTTAATTTCATAGTATTGCTGCTAAAATCATGCGATCCATGTCTTTTATATAAAAAACTTAGTTACCCCCGTAGCAACGCACGGGTATTTAACTAGTGCACTCATACTTTCAAAAGCAGTATTTGAATTCGGAAGCGAGTCGTATTTATCTTAGTCAACGAGTCCAACAGATGGATAATTAATAATTTAATAATCATTTAGTGATATACCCGATGTATAAGGGACGAGGATGCATGCACGGCATGGTGTACAGCGGGATGTCTATTGGGTCCGTGAGTCTAACCCGCTATTAGGCCGCACCACGTTGAGGAGGCTGATTACGTGTAAAAACTAGGGGAGTAACTACTCCTAGGGAGTAGAAAAGATTTTCCCTATATATATATATATATATATACATATATATATATAGGATCACCATATTTTTTTTTTGTTTTCTAAAATAACTATTGGTGACGCCATTGGCTACATGTGTCGCAGATAACACCTTATCTCGCGACGCCAGATATTACATGTGTCGCAGAGATAACACCTTATCTGCGACGCGTATTGGCTACATGTGTCACGGATAACACCTTATCGCTGACGCGTGTGTAGCCAATACGCCGTCGCAGATAAGGTGTTATCTATGACACACATGTAACCAATACGCCGCGCAGATAGCACCTTATCGATGATTATCGTAAATACGCGTCACGATATGCTCTTATCTCTGACGCCAAAAGGGTAACACTTGTAAAATGTGTCGCTGATAGCGAGTTAACAAGTGTCACGGAGATAGTGATTTCTCGCATAGTGATTTTTAACAAATAGAATTATTCCCAAATAATTAATATATATCTTTGGTAAATTTAGATTTTCTACTTTTTCTATACTAATAAAATAGTGTGTCAATATGTTTATACTATGGATACATGGATCATTAATTTGCATATGGTTATTCAAATAATACTTCCTCGTTGATTGTAAAATCATTAGAAAAATTCTTGCTAAAGTAAAAATTTTTTTGTTCCCACAATAAATAAATAAATAAATATGTGTATGAATATATGTGTTGGCATTAACATTATTTGCTTTTCCTTGTAATTTACTTTTTTATTGGACTTCTAATGTGCTTTTAGCTCAACATGAGAGCAACTCCAATAGTTTTGCAAACGGGGTTAGCATTCTTGAAATTTGCCAAAAACCTTAAAAAGAAGTCTCCAACAGTTTTGCATACGGGTTGGGATTTTTGGAAAAACTTGGCAAATTCCTCCCCCTGGACTCCCAATTTTGCCAAGGGAATTCCACTTTGCATATCTACTGCGGGCGTGAAGAGAACTCCTCCCGCGATGCGTTTTTCTCGTTCCCGCATGACAAAGGCCCACCAAATTTTGTTTTGCCAAGTCCAATTTGCAAAACTCTTGAGATGGCCCTATCTTTTGCTTCCCATTCTATTTTGAGACTTTGTAAACAACCACAAATGCAAACCCAGTTTTATAAAACTGTTGGAGTTGCTCTAAGGTTCCCTCCTCCAATCCTATTAATAAACATCAGTTTTTAACTTTTTATTGAGGGAACAACAATTGATTATATTTATGTATCAAGCTAGGATATAGTTGTTTTCTTTACCAAAATTTGCATTTATGTGTTGTCAAAACGAATGTATCTATTGAGAACGAATACACATGCATGGAATATTGACATGTAGTTCTAAGCAAATATTTTACCATATATATACATCAACATATATTCATGCTAATAAAAACCACATCAATGTGTGGTGGTTGAATTGAGATTGCATTAGTTAGTATAATCATATTATTATTTATAATAGTTACTCCTTATTAAGTTCTAATTTATTTGACGCAAAAACCATGCCCGTGACACACTAAGATATATATAACTACGTCAGTTCTATATGTTGTCTTTTACTTATTTATTTATGTTATATAAGAGACAATTTAAAGATTGATGCATGAAGACATATTCAGCGGCTGATACGAATTCACAAATAGCTTTAGAAGCATTGTACTTGACAATGTGTATATTATAATGACAGAATTAACATACTAATTTGTTATAGTGTAATACTAATGACTTCATTAGAATCTGAAGCTATTTAAATTTATGTAAGTAATTTATATTGACATTGATCCATTTATATAAGTAATGCTCATGTGAGGAATATTTGCCTTGCATCAAGCAGGATATAGTGTATGAGCGCATATGTAAAAAAAATATTAGTGATGAATTTGTGTTGCAGCTTTAGGTCTCAACTGACACTTTATGTGTAGCAGTCACATTCTAGCTAGAAGGTTAATTTGATGTAAGTCTTTTGCACGCTGACTCAAATGAACTCTGACCTAGATGCATGTCATGTGATCGGCGGTGGATAGGATGCTGAAATTGTCATGAATATTCTTGGGCCAGTGGTGCATGAGGTCCATCACACTGCAGCATATATCTTCTGCACATGTAACTCTTGTTTATAATATAATAATAATTACTACAGATTATAGACATGTAGGTACGTACGGTGCTTGCAGCATATATCTTCTGCACATGTAACTCTTGTTTATAATATAATAACAATTACTACAGATTATACACATGTAGGTACGTACGGTGCTTGCATAACTTAGCGGTGCTCTTCGTCGTCCCTGAAGGGTGCAGATCGACGCGCCAACAGGCAACCCAATCTTGCTCCACCTACGTTGGTCTGCATTACGCGGAAAAAGACGCCGCTGGTTTCAGAATTGAAACCTATACAACAGAGATCAAATTAAAAGGAGATCGATCAGGCAATAAAATGACCGCGACTACTTACTACTTCTGAAGAAACAGATCTAGGATGTACATATATATATAGATCGATCACAGACTATGGTTGCCAAAAACCTGCGGCACAACGTGACAGGGCACGGAAGCACCGCAGACGTAGCACACATGCTGGATAGAAAGGTGTTAGATACCTTTTTCTCGTTCATGGTTGGCGACCAAATCTGAGCGGAGGCCGGCAGCTAAATTTGGGAGGCGACTGTGCTTTGCTAATACCACGAGAGAAAGAGAGAGATTGGATGAGAGAAACAATATAATCAGATTTTTTCCTTTTCCATGATTGATATTTTACGTTGTGATGAGTTTCCATTAATTAAAAAATGGCAAAGTAAGGTAATTAATGTATAAGTTTAGGGGTTATTTTAGGGTATTTTTATAATGGCAATGGTGGATAATTTTTTAATAAACTACAATGGATCCAATGGTTAATATTGTTGATGACGATTAGTGTCTACCAAATCAAAGGCCGATGTTTTACGATTATTGTGAGAATTTCTAGCATTTATCTTTTTTCCTAGCGCATTTGGTGAGGATTAACGTGGAGCCTCCATTGGAGCCTCCAATTAGTAATAGTAGTAATAGTAATAATAATTGGATGAGAGAAACAATATAATCAGATTTTTTTCCTTTTCCATGATTGATATTTTACGTTGTGATGAGTTTCCATTAATTAAAAAATGGCAAAGTAAGGTAATTAATGTATAAGTTTAGGGGGTTATTTTAGGGTATTTTTATAATGGCAATGGTGGGTAATTTTTTTAATAAACTACAATGGATCCAATGGTTAATATTGTTGATGACGATTAGTGTCTACCAAATCAAAGGCCAGATGTTTCTGATTATTGTGAGAATTTCTAGCATTTATCTTTTTCCTAGCGCATTTGGTGAGGATTAACGTGGAGCCTCCATTGGAGCCTCCAATTAGTAATAGTAAGATAAGATGATGGTGTAAACAATCATTCAAAACATGTATAATGTCGCTTAAGATTGATCCCGGCCATATAGGCTGGGCGTTGCTAACAGACTGCTGCACGGGGCCATCGTTTCCTCCGGCGAGCACCACTGTGATCCCGGCCGAGACGGCGTCCAGCGTCTGCCTGGTCTCAAACAAACCTGATCCTATCGACATGGACAGGACGTTCACGCCGTCTCCGATGGCGGCGTCAATGGCCGCGATTATCGACGCATCTCCGTGATTCCGGCCAGATGCCTGGGTCGAAGAAACAGTATATATATTTTACCAAATTGGATTTACTATTGATTGATGAAGCAGCTGAATGAGTATTATCACAATCAAAACCTGAGTCTATGACGCCGACGATGGTGTCTTCGCCGTACTTGGCCTTCCTAAGGAGTCGTGATGATGACGCCGACGACGCCTGTTCGCCATACCTCATGCCAAGAAAATCCCAGCTCCGAGTCGTGTGCAGTTTGTGATAAGTGTTAGGCTTCACTCTCACAACACCAGGGTATTCTACAACATCCATAGATCATTCGTTATATGATCAGTTCATACTGCTAACATGACTTTAATTTTGTTCAGGCTTTTTAATTTGTTGGCTCGATCAAGATGTCGGTGGGTGACTACGCACTCCGAAGCTCCTCTTACGCAGTTGTGTCTTATGCAGCATGTTTTTTGTGGTACGCCAGTTGTGTCTTATGCAGCATGTTTTGGTTGGATAGAGTCTTACGCAGCATAATTGCCTAGCTTTTTTAATTTGGACCAATGATATGCTAGTTATGTGAAGGATACAAACAAAAAAAGGAGGGACACAGAGGACATTGTTCATCATTTTGGACCACGAAATTATTCTGCATGAACTCACAGTATTCATTTTGTTCCGGTCAACGTAATAGTGGGATTACAATTGTTTAATTCTCTCTAAGATTTTGCATCACTGCATAGAGCAATGTAAAAAAAAAAACTAACTGTTGACACCTGTTATAACATAATTTTATAAGTCAATTAACATGAAATAAGGGCTCAAGTGAAAGACCAAACATAAGTCTAGGGGTCTAATTAACATATTTCCACGAGTTTTGGTATTCTGTGACTTTCCAGGGACTTGATAGATAATTGCAGAGAAGAATGGAGAAAGTTCCGGAATATACAAGACATATGAAGACAAGACTTGACCGTGAAGTAACTCAACCCGAAAAGTGGACTAAAACATTCTAGAAGAAACCAGAGGACACCCAGAAAAGATGGGATGCCAAGGTGGCATGACACCCTAGCGGCCGCCGCAATTGCCAAGTAGGCCGGCCGCCCGGGTCCCACATGTCGACCTCTCCTTTCTAGGTCGGTTTACCACCGACTTTGAGGTTGTATCTACACCGCTTGTTGAAGGTCGGTTTGATCCAAGGGTTGACGCTCACCGCCAAGTACTATATAAGAAGACCAAATGACCCTCTGTGGTGATAACAATTTTCATTATCATACTCATTCATCAACTCATACCCCTCTAGTCCAGTAAAGTCTAGACCTAAGCCCTAGTTCATACTAGAAGTAGTTAACTATCTAGCTAGTTCTAGTTGAAGATCAAGTTCATCTTGAGTTCCCGATAGTCAAGAAGTAGCAAGGATCATTGTTCTTGAGACTTCTCTCTCGTATTCAATCTATAAGTACTCTTATAATTAGAATACAATTGTTATGGATTTGATCTTTATAATTATTATATTCTTATTGATATGTGTTTATGCTTGCTATGATTATATGTTTAGTTTAGTAAGATTGCTTTATATTTTATGCATGGAATTGTATAGCATCCATATAGATGATCACTATGTGGGTGATAAGCAATGTGTAAACGTGGTGTTTATACAACGTTTATCCGCAATTGCACCCTACATTCCGAGCCGTGTGGTAGATCGCGGGAGTGACAAATCTGTTGAGTCCTTTGGAATCCACCCTCCGAATGTTAGGACACGCCGAGTTTATTATTACGATAATGATCAAGTTTAGTCCTTGGTTGTTATTGGTAATGCTTGCCATGTGTAGAAGTAATCCAACCTTGCCATGATAGCTAGATGTATTGCACTAATTGTAGTATTCATTTGACATATATGATTAGGGAGTATCTTAGGAATATTCATTCTATTCTTTCTATAACATGTTAATAGCTCAGATGATTCTAGTGGCTTATGATGATCTTAGACTTGGGTATTTATCATTTATATATTTATCTTTATCCTGTGACTTATCCTGTTAAGTAATGTTAGATGCATATGGCTACTACGCATATGGATCTCATAACTAAATCACAATATAAATCATTAGATGTCCTTTTCTCTCTACTTTCCATAGACTCCCTTCCCCGTGGTAAAAATATAAATACGATACCTAGATTACTCCCTGGGAGTGCTACAATTGGTATTTCTATCTATGCGCTTGTAAATATCATGTTCATCCTTTTATCAAGGCCAATCAAGAATACCATGCACCGCATTTCTTTTGAGCGTTATTGCTAGGGTGACAGGACTAGTGCGTAGGTAATGCTTAGAAATGAGTGGTATACCTTGAGTACATATCCCGGTGAGATTAACTCCACTATGGATAATGATGCTAAGTTTACATCCCACTACTAACACCACCTAACTCCGCTTTGTTGGATCATGAGGTTAATCCCATATCCAAGCTAACATGATTAGATAGATATCCCATATATATTTCTTTCGCCTTTCCTAATTGGGGTCGTGTAAGAAATATCAACACTAACTTATTACAAATGATTCTTTTAAAAAAATCTTATTTCAAATGCGAAGACAATGATTCCCTATTTGGTGCTTCAGTTTGGTGGCGGCGGCCGGTGGCGGCGGTCTTCGACGGCTGGCGGTTGCGTACCGTGTCCGTTCCGAAGGGTCTAAGGACCAGGTTTGTAATTTCCTTATTTGTTTGGGGTCCTTGTAGATTATAGGCGGGGTATCTCATCATACGTATCTTTATACGGTGTACTTGTATTGCTTTTCCCTTAAGTAATACTATGTATGCTTTATCAAAAAAAACAACTAATATTCCTAGTAAAGGATTCCTAAAAATATTCCTTGTAAAGGATAAAGGCATGATGTATTCCTAGCACTACAACAAACAATTATGGAGACATCTCGTTTTATTTGAGGCAGAATCCTAAAATGGCCCATCTCTCAATATAAGCCTATTTTCAGAGGTGGCTTCATAAGCAAGTGCCTCAATAAATCCTATGCTAGGGTTTGTCACTCCCATAACCAAGTGCTTCAATAGGTGCTTATGCCCAATCAACAAAACGAGCCCACTGTTAGACTTGATCAACATAAGCCATGCTAGGGTTTGTCACTCCCCGCATCCACCGTACCACTCCATTCTCTCTGTCTCCGTCTCTCCCTCATTCTCCCACCAATGTTGCCACTCCCTCTGACTTCACCCTAGCAAAGAAAGGTCACCGATGCTAGTGATAGTGGACAAGGACGGTTCACTCCGTCTCCTCATCCACGTTTCTCCTTGGATCGTAGATACACGTCGCCGATCAGCCTCCATGGATGCAGAGCCGCCGCCTGACACCGTCAAGAAGGTAAGCCGCCCTCTTTCTAAGAGTCTGCACTACTAGATAGACGTAGCGTTTAGCCAAAATACAGGTATTGAAGATGTATTTTGATATTAAAATGACCAAATCTCATGTTTTGCAAAGTGTAATTGTTTCTGGTGTCATTAGAGCAAAGCAGACGTTAGAAGTCTCATTATAGCAAAGCACCTTGTTTGGAGTCCCATAATAGCAAATTTCCCGTATTTACAACTCAAATAATAGCTCAACCTTGCCGGTGACCTCATCAAAGTCAACCACCTCGATGTCATCATGCTCAAATACTCCAAGGCCTCGATAGAGCTACCTACTTTAGGGATCAACACCGGTGGAGGCTTGGGTCGATGTTTTGGCAACCGGGATGACATAGTGTGGGCCAAGACGGTTACAATGAGGGGCCTCGCAATAAGACAGTGGCAATGTAGTAAATATTGGAGTAGTGATCAGTACTTATTTTATAGATTTTAGGGCCTGTTTGGCACCGCTTAACTTAGATTATGTTTACATAAGCGTAATAAGCCCACCAAACACCTCGCTTTTCCCTTCAAGGTCCTCGAACGCCATCGCGGAATAATCCCATCCAACAACTGCGCGTTTCCATAAGCGACTCCCGAGTTGCGTTCCGCAAAACGCGAATCGTTTCCCGCAGAATACCCGGTCTCCACCCGACACCGCGCATCAACCCACCGCCCCAGACGGAAGGTCCCAACTCCACCGCGGCGGCCTCCCTACCTCCCTCCCAGCTCTACGGCGGCGGCGCCGGAGCTGCTCCCTCCTCCTCCTCGCTGCGCCGCCCTCCCTCGAGCCGGTGCCTCTCTCCCCGCATCGGCCGGAATCGGCGCCTCACACTCGACCGGTTCATCTCCAACGCTGCCCTCCGCGGCCGTCCTGCGGCGTCGTTGAACCGAAGAACCTCCCCTACTCACCGCCCCGTACCCGGATGTGTGGAGCGCGGTGGAGCTAGGCCAAGCACTCCACCTCCCCCCGATCTCACGAATGTGCGGCGCTTCCCCTCCGGATCTCGCGACCAAGACCGACGGCGAGCGAGCGGGCCGGCAGCCGGTACCGGGCGTGCCGCATTCATCGACGCCCACGAGCCCCTCCACAAACCGGTCGCCCCACCTTCTTCTATGATGCGCTCTTTTCTCGAACTCCTCCACAGCCCCGGTCGCCCGGCGGATCGGCACCTCCCGGGAGAGAAGGCATGTGTTTTGGATAAGGGGCAGTTTGGTCTTTTTACACTCGTAACAAATAATCTATCACAAATAATCGGTATAACCAAACACCCCTTGCTTATTTGGGAATCAGATTCTCCGCACACGCGAATCGATAAGTCTGCTCAGCTTATAAGCGGGTTTCAACAACGCGGTCCCAAACAGGCCCATCATAGCTTAACCATAGGAGATTTGATTATCTTCTCAAATGGCCTGATTGAAATCACTCAAACTTTTGAAGTGGACAAGGCTATTACTGTCTGTTTGCTCCACCTGGCGTACTCAATAAATCTTGAAGGTGCTAAAGAGCTCTAGGACTAAAAAGGGTATCCACAAATAGGCAAGTTTAGCACGCCCCACCAAACCTAAATGGCCATTTAGTCCGTGTTTAATCAACGACTTAAGGCCACCCGTGTTAGTTCGGCCCCAAACAGTGAATTAAACAGTTGGACCATCTAAACATTAAAAATATTTGGTCATTTAACTGGTGAAACATAATCAAAGTTAAACATGATTACATGAGCTAAATGGTCATTTAACTCACCTTTAGTAAATTGGGGAATTACAACTATCGCATTTGGCACCCAACTAATTAACATCGTAAGTATATGAGGTAAGATGGGATTTGGTTTTATTTTAAAAATATTTGGTACATAATTATTTTTACATGCATAATGTATATTTTCTATTATATTTGTTTTTACATACATAAATAAATATATGTATATTTTTGTGTTATCATACCAAATCGTTTAGACTATTTAACTCCTTTAAACATTGTCTAAACGATCTAAATGCTAAGCAAAGTGACTGACCGTTTACCATTTAATGGAAGTTGTTAAGCGTGTATATAATGGAAGTTGATGAGAGTATAGTTCCCCAAATTACAGGAGGCACGGACACCCTCTTGCTTACTGTTGGTGGCAGGTAGAACAGTTATCCACTGCTGTGACGGAGGATGGTGCATGGTTGAGTGGAGATTTGCAAGACTATATATAACCTTCACACCAGTCAGCTAGTGAGGGACTGGTCCTAAAGAGAGCGTGCTCACATGTTCCAAAGTGTGCACAATATCAGCCCCACATGAGCAGTACTGCACATTAGCAAAAGCACTACTCCGGTACTCCTTCCATCCCAAAATATTTGTCGCTTACGCTTTCCAAGAAACAACTTTGACAAATTATGTTTTAAAAAATATTAATATTTACTATACATAATTAGTATCATTGAAAGATATTTAAATCTAGTTTTTAATAAATTTATTTAAAGATACAAATGTTGCACGTATTTTGTATAAATCGAGTCAAACTTGTGACACGTAAAACCGAAAACAACAAACATTTTGGGACAGACAACAAGCATATACCACGACCCTTTATGAGCATTTTAATAAAAAATAACGATAGCAACGGAGAGAGACAAGGAAATGGACTCAGCGCATCATTGGATGGTGGAAATGGACTCGCGCATCATTGGATTGGTGTTGTCAAGCTAGGAGAGAGAGGGAGGCGGGGGAATCCTATGTTGATACCGCTACGGTACACATGAAAGTTGGATGTGGATAGATATTCAATAGATACCCTCTAGTTCAAAAAAAATGAACTAGGAATTCATTTCCCCCACCAAATTCGAGTTCCTCATTCATTTACTAAAATCCATAGATGTCCAACTTCCACCTTAATTAGCTACAGGTTCATGCCACGGATTGACACAGGCATATCATTGTTAGGTTGTGGCCATACCCAACAGGGATATGTCACGGCTGGAGCGACAGTGATAGGTGGCTTTAATTTACTACTGGGTTAATAGGTTCTTGATCATTGTTCGGATTCTAGGATTACAATTAGGCAGTGAAGCTGGCCAGATCATTGCCAATTCTAGCACACCCAGCAGAGATTGCAGCTGTCATACCTTAAATACAGTTCAACAATAGTATCTTCAATGTTTTTTAACATCCTCTGCCATTTTGTACTTGATTATGATGGTATTTCTATGTGTATCTTATACCTATGTTGTCAATTTCGCCATACCTAAAGATTTTTCCATCCCCGCCAGAACTTCTATAGTACTGACATCTCTATACATAGTGAAAAAAGAAGTTTTTTTTTTTTTGAAAAAATAAAAACTCCTAACTTCTTAAGACGGCACCTATAATAATTATCTTGTGCATTAGTGTTCTAGTTTCATCCCCGCGGTCTAATTCGTTCCTCAGGTTTTATGAGATTAGGACCACCTTGCTAGTCAGCTATTAGTCTAAATAAGTGTGGACCCTTGTTTTTCAGAGTTAGCACCTCTGGTTGACTAACTTTCTAGCGGCTATGACGAGCAATATTTTTATTCGTTTATCTCTTCTATAAACTTTATATAGTGATATATGAAAAGAAGATTTGATGTGAAATTAGAAATCTGATTGGGAGCCCCCACATGTAGAAACATTGGACCCAATAATGCAACCTCGGCCGACAGACGTGTACACAGACAGTGAGACAGCACCTACTGCGACCGAGAAGGATCAGAAGAGAGCTCACAAGCCAGAAAGCCATGATTAAAGCCATATGAAGCACAAGCACTAGCCTGAGCCTGACTCCCTGGAAAGCAGTGCAAATTCCCCCGTCAAATGGCTTGCGACGTGCACTACCCAAATGATGGTACACCAAGGCAAGAACGGCAGAAGGAGCATCAGTCATCTGCTACATTTTGTTGATCATCTCTTCTATCCACCCAGAATTTGGTTTTGTCGTAGGGTCGTGTAATCAGGTTATGTTAACAGTTAGTTTCGTCAGGTCCATGTGACCAGGAAACAGTGCAAGTTAAGGTTCTGGTAGTTGCTTTTGATTCCGCGATGGCGGTGGGTTAGACAGTTAAGACATGGGTTAGACAGTTAAGACAGTTTAATGTGTCAAGTTGCTCTTTGATGGTAGAAGGGAGTCATTTGGGTAGTTGTTGAAGGTGTTTGGTCCGTTGCCATGTGGCTGTTCTGTAAAACTCTAAACTCTGCCTGTATTTCCGTTCTCATCAATGGAAATGGGGTTTCCCCGAGTGGAATAAAAAAATGGCTTGCGACGTGCACACAAATCGAACAAAAAACGAGAGGCAAACCAGGAGAGAGAGAGAGACAGAGATGTATACAAAGGTTTTATGGAGAACAATGCAAGTCAAGCGTATTGCTCGACACTAGCAAGTTGATTTCTTGCAATATTTGTCCTGCATACCCCTCGTATCACTATTAGAGAACGTTTCGAAAGAAAAGGTTTGGTCAAACATTAGAAACATAAATCATGAATAGTTTTAAGGCATTGACTTTGAAAATGTGAAAATCATATCAATAGATTTGAACTAAAATTACTTTTATAAAAATGTACATATTTAACATTCAAAAAAATATCATATCAGCAGTCTTTTTTTAGTGATCGTTACTCGTGGCACCGCCAACATCCCCGTCGCCGCCCGTAAGCCCTAGCCGGCGACTCGGGAACCCTAGCGCCGCCACCCACCACTTCTCCTCCCTCCCTCCTCTACCTTGTTTGCTGCCGGAGGGGTGGCCGCCGAGAATCCGTGTGGACCCCAAGGACGGGCGGCAGCAGGTTTCCACCTCCTGGCGGCCTTGGATCGCGCGGCG
Source organism: Hyparrhenia diplandra (assembly GCA_015847255.1). Taxonomy (NCBI): domain Eukaryota; kingdom Viridiplantae; phylum Streptophyta; class Magnoliopsida; order Poales; family Poaceae; genus Hyparrhenia; species Hyparrhenia diplandra. Next base: position 10,740 of record JADLZK010009190.1, on the reverse strand, counting down.
GCGAGATCTCCCCGGGTTGTGCGGCGCGCCGGCCGGGCAAGGCGGCGTAGCGGTACAGCGGCTCCGGCGGCGGGCCGTCGCGGCGGCTGCTTTGCTTGTTGGTTCTCATCCCCTGCCTCCTTGCTAGCCGGCGTTGCACGGGTCTCCGATCCGTGACGCCCCCGTCCGGATCTGGTGGCCGTCGTTTGGGGTGCATGGTCTTGGAGGTCGGCGGCGGGGGTCTTTGGAGGTAGTTATTTGGAGGCAATGCGGGCGACACGGCGGTGGAGTGGACGAGGCAAAGTTTGGTTCCCGACCCCATGGTGGCGCAAGATCAACCGATCCATATCTGGGCGCTGAGAACCCGGTTCGGGTTAACTGAGACCCGGTAATGGGCGCCGCAAAGACGTCGACCATGGTGGCGGTGTTTTTTCGCACGGCCGCAGCGGTGAAGCATTTTGGTTGGCCATATCGGGGATCAACCCGGGTGGCCGGTCATATGGCCGACAACGTTCGTCAAAGCGGAGTCGTGGAGATGGGCGGCGGGATGGCGATGGGCGTCGGCTTTTGTTTTCTAGATCTGATTTTTCGGCGATGGTGCACATCGCGGCGGTTGCGCGTGAACGGCATGGCCCCAGGGGACATGGCAATGGCCGCTCACTATCTATGACGGCGGTGACGCCCGAGGGCGCCACTTTCCTCGCTGGAGGCGCCGTCTGTTCAAGTGGATCTCTACGGGTGAAAATCAACATCAGTTGCGTGTGCGGTGATGGCGTCTTTGGAAGGCATTTTCTCATTGGAGACGTCGCTGGTGGAAGAGCCCTTGGATGTCGACTGATGCCGGCATCAAGGTGGCGGTTCATCGCACGCGCTTATGGGGCCTTATCTTTGTTGCACAGTTACGAAGTTCTGAGTCTCCAATGGTGGGCGGGGTTTTAGTTGTTTTATTTTTTAGTGCACTAGTGTTTTTGGGTGACCTTTGTTTTACCCGGAACACTTGCCTCTCGCTTGTTTTTTTGTTGGCCCGATGCATCCTCGGACGATCAATCCGAAATATAATTTCCATTATCTAAAAATAAATAAATGTTTTTATAGAAAAAAAAAAGAAGTCCTAAACATCTTTTAATAGTGATATGGAGAAGGCATAGTATATTTGAGGACCCATTATGAATGCCCCCTTACTTTTGGGCCTAGGAGCAAAGACCGACTAACGAGAATACACATGTGTCGCCTCGTTTCTCTCTCTCCCCTATACGCACCGAGAACATCGGTGTAGCTCGGTGTTTACGTACGGTGTCAAGCACATACATATACGAATAAAGATGTGCATATGGCCCGCAGCCCGTGGCCCGGCCCGGTATCCGGTTTTTGGCTCGGCCCGAAGGAAACTTGCCGTGTCGGCCCGTGCCGGTATGGGCCATGCCCGGGCGACCCCGAGGCATCGGGCCAAAGACGGGCACGGCCCGGTCTTCCAAATCAGCCCAAAGGGCAGCGAGAAGTGAAGGGACGGGGAGGGCTCACCATATAACCCCGGACGCGCCCCCAAACCCTAATTCCCCCCCCCTCCCATCCCAATCCCCAATCGATTCCCCTCCCCTCTCTCTCGTTCTCGCCCCCAAACCCTAATCCCCCCGCCGTCCCCGATTGGCCTCCCCTCCGCCTTTGATTCACCTCCCTTCCTTCGTCCGACGCCGCCCGGGTATATCCTCCCGTGATCTCCCTCCTTCCCCGCGCGACGGGCGATGTTCAAAGAAGATCCACGACGACAACTCGGTCGGGTAAGGTTGGGCTCAGCCCTTCCCGTCTCCGACGAGAGGTAGGTCGTCGGGTTTTGTCCCGTCTTCCGTCTTGCTCGTTGCTCTCGGTTGTCTAGGATCCGGACTTGCTTGTTGCTCGCCTGCCCCCCCCCCGTGTTCGTGCTCTCGTTTGTTCCGGCCGGCCGGGGTATGTTCTTGCTTGTTGCCCTCGCTGCCCGGTCTTGCTTGTTGCTCGCTGCCCTCTCGGTGCAGACTCCGCCGTCTGAGAGGGAACCGGCGTTCACCGGGTGCCGCGCTCCATGAGGAACCGGTGTAGAAAGGATGAAGAGGCGCGGGCATGTCATGGGCAGCGATGATGATGATGAGCATGTCGGCATGACCATCAACGAAGAGCTTAATAAGCTTGAGCGCATCCCCGATGACCGGGGCGACATTGGAATGGGAGATGATGATGTTCTCATTTAGCGTGGTGGTCGGGTCCGCCTTCTACCCCTTACGCCTCCTAGTGATGCGGCAACACCTCATCAGGCATCTTCTACCAAGATCGCGCGGCGCCATGCTCGGTGTGGGCATTCTTTGATGAAGAAATTGAGTAAGTTGGTGGGGAGGAAAAGGTAATTGTTGTTTGTAAGCGGTGCAAATCTTGTTTGTCCGGTAATTCAGCTAATGGAACCGGACATTTTATTAAGCATAACAAATCATGCAGTGCTAAAATTGATAAAGCTAATTTGGTTCAAACTAGACTTGCTATGAACTTTGATGGATCTTTTAGGAACTAGGAGTACAATGCCAATGTTGCTAGGATGGAGCTTTGCCGGTTGATTTCTATATTGGATTTGCCTATTTCTATTGCTGATAATACTGTTTGGGATGAATACATTCAACATGCCCACAATCCTAGATACAACAGGGTTTCTAGATGGTCCACTTCTAGGGACCTCAATAAGCTTTTTAAGGAACAACTGCTGCATGTTAAAAATGTTATCATGGGTGGTGTTTCTTCTGTTTGTTTGACTTCTGATATATGGTCGACAATGCTAAGGAAGATTATGTTAGTGTTGTGGCTCACTATGTCTCTGCCGCTTGGGAAATGAGAAAAAACTTTTTATTGGTTTCAAACTAATGGAGGCCAATCACGATGGTGCTAACATTGCGTAAAAAAAATCTTGATTGTCTTAGAGATTGGGGCCTACTAGATAAGGTAGTATCATCTCAAGTTACCTTAGATAATGCCTCTCGCTAATACCACTGCCATGTCAATTTTGACACCTCGGCATGATGCTTACTTGGGTTTTGATGTTTCTCCATTAGATCCCCACATAAAGCAAGACTTTGTTGTGCATCAGTATTTGTGTTTTGCCATATTCTTAACTTGATTGTGAAATCGGCTTGAAAAAAGATTGCACCTTTGCTTGAGGTTCTTAGAACTGCTATTGTCTTTTTGAATTCATCTAATGAGCGCATTGCACAATTCAAAAAGTATTGTCAAGCTCAAGGAATGACACCTAGGAAGTTTAATTTGGACATGGATGTTAGATGGAACTCCACCTTTCTTATGATGATACATCTGTTGCCATATAAAAATGTGTTAACTGTGTTCATCAATTCTAACATTGGGCATCAACTTATACATGGACAACATTGGTTTCAAGCCAATAAGGTTTTCAAGTTCCTTGAACAATTTTATGAGTCCATGTGTCCTTTCTGGTGTTTATTACCCCACTAGTCCTTTAGTATGTTATCAAGCCTATGAAGGCTAAGTTTCTTATGTACTGGAAGGATGTACCCCTGCTTTGCTCTTTTGAATTTGTTACGGATCCAAGAGCTAAACTTAGAGGTTCTGAGAAAACACTTGAATTGATGGAACCTTTTGCCAAAACTAGTTACAACACTTACTATGATGAAGTTAAAACTGAGTTGTATAAACTGTATGACAAGTATGACAAAAAGTTTGGTACAGCTAGACCATCAAGGACCACCCATCCATCCGACCGACGGTAAGAGGAAACGAGGCATGGGGCAGAATTTTTGGAGGAAACTCATCCTCTTACGGTACTTCAAATGTTCCATCTCGGTCATCTTCCTGTATCTCCTCAACTCGGTGTTTACCTTGATGCTGATAATGTTGCGGCAGTTGATGATAATTTTGATATCCTTAACGGTGGCATGAGCATAAACTAACCTATCCAGTTCTTTCTCTTATGGCTAAAGATATTATTGTTGTTCCCGCTTCAACTACCTCTTCGGTCTTGTTTTAGTTTATCCGGCAGAAAATCTAGGAACGTCGTCGAGCAATGACTCCGAGACCGTTGAGCGGTGATCTTGGTCAAGGACCGGGAGTTGGGGCGGAAAGGGCACAACATGGAGCAGAGGACAAAGGCTTGGAAGAATACTATGAGAACAACTTTTTTAGGATGGCCCTTACGGAGATGAAAGAGTTGGTTCCACTTGATGACAATGGTAAATAACTGTTCTACCACAAGTCTCCTCTCCTCCTTGTCACATTCTCGACCGACCGGTGGCTAAAATGTAGATGCAAGTGGAACTAGCTGTTGTTCTTGACTTGTTCCTGAAAGAGTTGGTTCAACTTGATGGCAATGGTAAGAAACTTCAAACTGCTCGCCACTAGTCTCTGTTGGCATCAATCGACTAATCGGTGGCTAAAATGTAGATGCAAGTCCTCGCTAGTGGCTTGACCGGCTTCCTAGTGTTGCCTGGTGGCTGTTGCTAGCTTGCCGCCAACTGTTGGTGGCTTCCTGTTATTGCCTGTTGCTAGAGAGTTGAGAGTGTGAGGATCTCTCGTTTTTGTAATAACTTAAGTACTATTGATTTGGTTTATATGGATGAAACTTGAGCCGTGAAGCCGTACTCTTTTCCTTCCCCGGGGTTTTATCTCATGAGGTGTGAGTTTTATCCGGGAAAGGTTTTTAATGAGGCGCATTGCACTCACGGCTCAAGTTTCTTTTACTTCAAATGCTTGTCATTTCAATTCTTGTTTCCTGAGATGAATGTGATGAGTTTTTGAAACCTATGTCAAATTATGAGTTGAATGTATATATTTATGTGTGGCGTGCACGGGCCGCCTGGTGTCTCATTGGGCCCCGTGCTATTTGGGCCGCCCGACACGAAAAGAAGGCCCGTGGTGCCGTGCACCTGGCCGACCCCGTGCACGGTAGCCTACTTTGGCGCGGCCCGTAGGCCCGTGGGCCTAACAGGCCCATACCCCGACCAGCGGTGACCGGCCCAGGGCCGGGCGGGGCGCGTGCCGTCTTAGCCCGATGCACATGATTATATACAGAGAGTCCACAAAAATTATGTGGAGAAAGCACCCTTATAAATGATAGTATATCAAAGACATTTTATCGTGTTTTTGTTTAGTGGTGTTGGACAATATCTTTTGTGGTGCAAAAAAATTGTCTTATTCAAAAAAATAAAAATATCATATCTTTTGTTGTGGCTTAATTTAGCAATAAAAAGTTCTTCAAGAATGACTGAAATTTGACTATGTTTACTTCATTTTTTTAATAAAACAAGCGGTTAAATTTGGGGTTGAAGAAGTCAACGTAATTTAGGACAGAGGGAGTACTTGCTGGTAGTAGCCTTGCATAAACTTAGCGTCAACTCTTGTCCTCTCTGATGCTTGGTGAGTGTGCTATCCATGACGATGGAATTAGGCCCACGATATAGCAGATGCCTCTCCACCGAACAAAGCTGAGGTGTCGGTGCTCTCCTTGTGTGAATGAGAGAGGGCGCAGCGAGAATAAAAACAAGGGCATAGCAGCGGCCGTTTGGATATCATCCACCGACTAATCAGTGGTGGTGCCGGGGATTTAGAGAGTCCAGGCAAGTAAATACGTCGTATGCTTAACAGTGACAAGCCATACACATAAATATGTTACACACTAGATCAAGCTACGATTTCTTAATATGCAAAAATCAGATAAAGCTACTACCTCCATTTCAAAAAAAAAAAAGATCTTCTGGATTACAGTGTATGCTGAGAATATATATGTAAAAATATTAAGATTATAACATGAAATAAGTATATTATGAAATCATGTTTCCCGATTAATCTAATGATACCTATTTAATATGGTAAATATTATTATTATTTATATGAATTTTGTTAAGCGTGATCTACTATTTTAACATGACATTGTTCTAAAATTGCATGCTTTTTTTAGTACGCAGGGAGACAGTAAGTGTATTTAGCCTTGTTTACAAGAAGCATTTGCCATAACTAGAGTTTACGCTCAAAAGTCTTGTTTTAAGAATTTATTTGTACAATAAAAGGCTGCTCTCTAGTTTTTTTAAAGTCACGCAAGAGACTTGGGCGTCTTTCTATTAAGAAATGAGGTTCGTTACATCATTGGAGTTTTATAAATAAGCATTGAAACCTTGCACCCTAAATTACTCGCGTGCTTACCCTATAAAATCTCGCTACAACCATAAAGCATATGTAGGGGACCGACACACACTACTACAGGATTGATTTTCCGTGGCGGACTTTTTGATTCCGTGGCGGGACATTAAAACAACCACGCAGCTAGGGTCACGGTTAATCGAACGATTAACCGTGGCATGCAAATGTCCGCCAGCAAAATCGATTAACCCGTGGCGGTTATTTAACAATGCCCGCCACGCAAAATAGAGATATCCGCGGCGGTCTTCTTAAAAATGCCCGCCATGGTAAATAAATTAAAAAAATAAAAAAAGAAAATCCAATCGAAACCCTAACAAAGCCCGAGATGCAGGCTGCCGGGGCCCGTTGGGTTTCTGTCCCGCCGCCGTCATTGCCGCCCGGCGCGCTGCCCTCCCCTCCGACCGTGACGCTCCACCGCCGCTGCCCGCCCCTCGGCTCGCCGCTACCGCGGCGTGGATCCGCCGCCCGCCGGAGGAGGAAGGGCACCGGATCCCGCGCCTGGACCTCACCGCCGGAGGAGGGCGGGGAGGCGCCGGAGGTCACCGGGGGAGGGGAGGGCGCCGAGGAGGCGCCCGGGGAGGGGGGCCGTCGGGGGAGGAGGCCGCCCGGGGAGGGGCGTCGGGGTGTGTTAGAGAGAGAGGGGAAGAGAACGAGATGTAGATGGAATCGAGGACGGGAGTGGGAAACCCTAAGGCATCATTATATATTTGAACGCGATATGGGCCGAAAGTGGGCTTTTTTTCTCGGGCTTTACTTCCGTGACGGGCTTTGTTAAGAAAACCGCCACGGGTTAATCGATTTACCATGGCGTTATTTTTACAATGCCCGCCATGGTTAATCGACAACCGTGGCGTTTTTCTCCCGGCCGAGGGGGTGCGAGGCCACCTATTTTCCGTGGCGGTTTTTCAAAATGCCCGCCCGCGGAAAATAAAATCGAACACCACGTAAAATCAATCTTGTAGTAGTGACACTCCCAACCGCAAAGCATTTTTGTAGGAGGGTCCTATGCAACAATGAATATCGATGCAAGGAGCATCCATGGGTGGGTCCATTGTGCTCTTAGCGTAGTGTCTACATGAGAGGAGGCCTAAGAGACATTGGCGGCAAAACTTCGCCTTCCCTAGCAACCGGCGGCGACCTCCAGCGAAGGTATTTGACGAGAAGCTACAACAATGCTCCAACAATGCCTTCAAGAAGGTAGATAAATATTTGTAGCACACGTGGGAGGGCGTATCGTGGGGCACTAGGACGCTACCAAGCAAACCGTAATGAGCCATCGTCGTCGCCCGACATCCTAGCCAAGTGCCCGCCCCTAGACGCGGCCACAAGATCTGACCTTGGGGGGCCGGATCCGATCCGGGTGAGAGGGTGAATTATGATTGAGAACGGCCGCCAAGGCCGCGAAAACCCGCCCGGCGAGCATGCCGCCACCACCGCCCTAGATCCCGTCGTGGGGGCCCCGGATCCGCCGCCCGGCTTCTTGATCTGCGGCTCCGGCGATAAGCCCATGCGCGGGGAGCTCAGCGGCCGCTTAGGGCGAAGGCCTCACCGCCTTCTAACAGGGACTACACAAGCCTCCCGGGCGAGCCTCCCCCGCCGGGCGGTGAGGAGAAAGGAGGGGAGGAGGACCGGGGAGTCCCGTGCGGGAGGATGACGCTGGGTAGGGAGGATACAAGCCGTGGCCCACTAGAGCCATGGCCCCGGGTGGCTTTGAAAACCTTTTATCCCCGTACGAAATTTGTAGCCTAACCGTGCATTGGCCCAACATCTTAGGTAGCTCTACCCAAAAAAAAATGCTTGTCCGTGCCAATGTTTCTTTGTTGGGTGCCAAATCGAAGGATTGCGTTCTCTCACCGCTTTCGGCAGCCAGATGAGCTCACGTAAAAGCACATAGGAGAGGCACGATGTTGATAGTAGTAGCTGAAAAATTTAATTCCCTTATTCCAAAAATTCCACTTTTCAATTCAATGTCATATCCTGAATCCATAAATATTTATGAATAATGACATGTCTTTGTTGACCTTTTTAGAATTGTACAAATGTGTATTTGTTGAGTTGTATTATATAGAGTTGATATGTTTTCGCAACATAAAACAAATCAAATGTATTTATTATATTGTATCGCTAATATTTTTTAGGGGCTTGAGCGTTTCTACCCCTACTTTCATGACCGTATGTGATTTTACCCCTGTTTTTAACTTTGTGATTTTACCCCTACTTTTTTGAAACGGAAGACGGACTTTACCCCCAGGTGATTAACACATAACGGTGTTAACTTTTGGTCAAATGGACAACTTTTGCCCATGCTTTTGCCCCTATTTTTTTATGGTTCTTGTGTTTTTACCCCTACTTTGGACAACAATCAATTTTGTACAACAATTTTACAAAAATTTTGATAGCATATTAACAAAATTTTGAATATGTTTTTTCTCATTGATTTCGAACAAAATTTGGGAACTGCCAGATTTCTCATTGATTTCTCAAACACATCCACAGTAGGGCCCAGGAAAGGCAACAACGGCTGTTCGACATTACTCAGCCAAGCCAAAAGCTGTACCGTGAATGATCGATCATGTGATTCAATCATGCCTCAACTCGACAACGTCACGTGATTCAAGAACAACAACATTATTAATGGCAAAAGGAAGATCGGCCATCCCAAGCACACCGATACCTACTACTTGCACCAAGAGGCAGGCAGCTGTTGCCATGGCCCTCTCCATGCTGCTGCTGGCGCCAACGGCCCCTTAGGAGGAGTGCCGCCGGCCCAGGGAGGGCGCCGCCGGCCTAGGAGGGGGCGCCGCCCAGCGCTGGCCGCCGCCGCCGCCCCTGGGATGGCCGCCGCCGGCCCCAGCCTCCGCACATCGCGGGGAGGGAATGGAGGGCAAAAAGTGCAGGGGAGAGATGAAGGGAGGGCTGGGCGCGCAGGAGCCGGACCGGCCGCCGGCGCCCGCCCCTGCCGCTCAAACCCTAGCGCCTGGGAGAGGCGCGGGTCGCCCAGGTCAGCGTCTTGCGGTGTGGTACGGGAAAAACGAGTGAGAGAAACAGAAGGGTATGAGAGTCCTTTTGCCCTCTAGTTATTCGTTTTCTTTTTTTTTTCTTTGGTCTTTAATCCATCTAATTGCTGACGGTGTTACGATGGAGGGCAAACAGAAGCTTCGATTCAAAAAATAAGGGCAAAAACGCAAAGTTGAAAAAGAAGGGGCAAAATCACATTTAGAGTCCAATAGGGGTAGAAACACTAAAACCCCTATTTTTTAAATGTCAAATTATCGCACTTATGTTCCTTTTCACCTTAGTCATGTCTTCATTAGTGATGTTGTAGATCTATAAGCGTGAAATTGAGATATAATCTAAATTAATACATTTGTAAGCTACTTTTTGACATCTACTTGTATTATAGACACAATGTAGGTGTTACAAGCCCCTTTGATAGTGGCTCTAGTAGCCCTAGGCGCTAAAATTGGTCAGTTTGCCACTTGCACGGGGCCAAGGAGGACCCGGCTGATCTGTAGATGGTGTTTCTCTTTTTTTTCTTAAATAAAGTTGGAAAGATGTTTGTGTGGTTTTGTTGGCTTTATTTTCCCTTTATAGGGGTATCCTTTCACCTTTGTAGCGCTAAAGATGTAATCATAAGATACTTGACAACACAGGTCTCGTACGGCATGTTTGCACTAGTAGAAGTAGACGTAGTACATATACTTGTTTGCAGTAGTAGAAGTAGATGTCATCGAGCCCGGCCGTACAATGGAGCTGACGTACATGATGAATCAAGGCGCACTTAATTAACTTGCACATGCAGCACAATATCCTCCGACAGTGCTTAGCGTCAACTCTTGTCCTCTCCGATGCTCGGTGAGTGTGCTATCCATGTTGGAATTTTTGGCCCACGATCGATATATAGGCTGTCTCAGATGCCTCTCCCACTGAACAAAAGTTGAGTGTCGGTGCTCCTCTACTGCATATGTGTGAATGAGCCTTCGCCGGTGGCTTTTAGGCTCACTTTTTGCAAGTGCGCTGCCAATTATTTGGACGAAAATACAATTCCTCTCCGTCATTTCACCAGGCAATGTTTGGATTTTTTTTTTTTTAAGATTACACGGTACAACGCAGCACGCCAACACATATAGGCTTGTTAGGGTTGATCTAAAAGGGGCCTAGCCCAACGGCTGGCCCAATCCTTTGGTCAGCCCCCGATCGGGAGCATCTAACCCTAATGGTTAGTGGCCCCGCCGCACTGCACTAATAAATAGAGGTGGGGGACCGGTGGCACGGAGGGACGAGTTACCGCCGAAGTTGTGCAGCCGCCACTTCCCCTCACCGTCCTTTGTTTATCCACCCAATCGATCGGAGCACAGCCAGAGGTGGATGTTTCCATGACCACCACCACCGAAGGCAAGATCGCTGATGAGGATGAACTCCACCGGTGCCTCCAATCGAAGGTTTCATTCTTTTTCACCATTTACTATTAGTAATTGATTAGCAGTTGTAATTTAGAATGATTACTTGTCATTACTATTATCTATTATTCTTGTTGTTCCCAATCCGACCCATCGCTAGAACATCCTCTATTATTCTATC
>JADLZK010009189.1:0-102454 GCA_015847255.1 Hyparrhenia diplandra | reverse complement strand
AAGATATGTCTAAAATTTATATGTTCAAAAACATAATAATCACTAATTATGCATGTTAACATGTTAACACAAGGCATACCAATGAATAGTGGACTAATAACTTCATATGTGTACATTATTTTATGACTTTGTTCATGTATACCCGTGAATATTTGATCGCGTTATTCTTTCCGGCTCAACTTCCGTATTGGTTCGCTTTCCGCACTTCTCCGTACTGCATTTTCCAACCCGATCCGGTTTCTGCCAAAAAATATATAGAAATGGAAGTAGAAATGAGATTTTTCCGTCCGTTTCCATCCGTTTTTCTCTAAACCTATGATTGAACAATATTTGTCAAATATAAACGAAAGTGCTGACGAACGAAAGATGCTTACAGCTCCACACCAAAATCAAAACCAAAACACCTACAGCTCCGATCCGTCCCAACACACTCATGCTCCAACGCCAAACGACGCGCTGACGAAACGAAAGATGCTACAGCTCATCAACTGCTGACATGAGTTAACGTGATCTTGACTTGACAACAGAGTTAGCGTTTCTCCTTTCACGTCGAACACTGCTCTACTACTGAAGTACTCCTACACAACATGTAGAATGTCCCGGCAGCCTTTCCTCTAGCTCCCATGCATGCTCCATGAACCCTGAAGTCCAGTTCTCGCTCCTCTCCATGAGTGGCAATGATCACCCCCTGCTTTAATATCATGGCGAAGGCTGCCGGGCAGAAACTCAGAGAGCAATAATCTGCCCATGCACACCACTAGTAGAGCCTAGAAAAGAAAGGGGCTTTGCAACAGTGCCCTTTTTAAAACACCGGTTGCTGCTTGCTTTTCAGCCGAGAAGGAGCTGAAGCTGCAGTAGTCAGTGACTGCATGGATTCCTCCACGCAAAAAGGGCGGGCATGCGAGCCCCCAGCTCATATTCTACTCGCCAAAGCGTACGTCAAATCGGCCGCTGCACTCGATCCATCCCAGGCAACATGGTTACCCTGGGAGAAGTGAATGACCGGACAGCAGATCATGCCCACGTCGCCGCTGGCTAATGGGTGCGGTTGTTTAGTGCGTAAATGCTGGGCGAAAGCATGGTTACCAATAGGCATCAGCTCAGCCCTAACAGCAACCGTTAGCTCTAGCTAGGTGCGGTTGATGACAACGTACGCGTGTGCTGGAACTGCATGCCAAGGTCATGGAGCAGATGGCCAAATCATGGCTGTCAAGCTTTAGAGGCGTACTCCATCTAAGGATGCAAGATCTGGCACAGATTAATACTGCCACCAACCTGCTTTCTTAGTTTAATGGAGTACATGGAAAGGCTAATACATACGGAATATATCAACCATCAAGACAAGGCTACCTGTCCCGAGTGTCCACTGTCCAGCAGTCATATTTTAGGGCTACACAATGAGCTACAATGTAAATTATTGTGAAAAACCATCTGATCGAACCTCCACGAGCACTGTTTTTCAACCTTCACTTCAATTGTATGTCAAAAGGAATAGTGGTACAATAATGTGTTAACACCTCTAATCGATCACCTGATTAGAACAAATAGGGGGTTGGTTCAACTCTACAACATACAACTGCAATAGATGTTCAACGGTATGTCATGCCCTATAGCCCTCACATTTATCAAATATCGACAGCATTCTTGGAGGATGGTCTCTTCGACTGTCCTACCCCTAATAATAATACAATACATGCATGCTGACAACACTTCCAAGACGAGATCAACCAACGAAGTCATGGGAGCAAATGGTGGCCACCTATTCCTTGGTGAAATGACGGTCCTGGCCGCCGCCGAATGACCCCATCACGTAGGCGTCGCTCACGTCCTCCAGCCCAAAACGGTGCGGGAGATTGAGGCAGGAGTGCCGCCGAAGGGGCTCGGCAATGTAGGTCCCTGTTGTTCTGGTGAAGGCCGAGCGTGAGGGAAACGCCGCCTCCGCCGGCAGCCACGCCACCAACACCAATGCCGGCACTGACCGCTTCAGGTTGCTGAGGGGTGTGATAGTGCAAGACCGTGGTGCGTGGCGGGGAAACCATTGTAAGCAAAGCTCACCTGGCCTTGCATGTCGTGGGGCATCTGGGAGAGCGCCTCGTCTTGGATATGGTGTGATGCCGGAGAGCTGAGGTTTCTTTTTCATGCCGCTGCTTTTGCCCACGCTGAGAGTTGAAGGGTCAGAAGGCTTCCCACTGCTGTCCGACGAGTGTTGAATCTGCTGCATGCCGAGTTGACTCTTGTCCACCGATGTGTTCTTCTGCACCTGCCGCATCTCCAGGTTGTGGATTTCTTCCACCATAGGCTTCCAGAGCCGAACCCTTGCATTGATAAACCAATTCGACACCTGCTCGTCGAATTCACAAGCTTAGGGACACAATGACGTTTTAATACAACGATTTGTTTTCAAAGCTCAAAACATTGCTGGTGGTAAAATTCTAGTGATATTATTCGTTTTAGATTCATGATTATTACTTACCTGGTTCCTTGTTAAGCCTGTCTGTTTAGCCAGCATCTGCTTGTCACTATCAGTTGGGTACCTGGAAAATGACCGCCAAACATTAGAATTAGGTTACAGAACTAAGCAAGCAGATACAACAGTGCACATGGCATGTGAAAGCAAGTGATCAAACACCAATCAAACAAACTCGCTGCAATAAAATGTTACATGCAACGTGTGATTCAAAAGTCGCTAAGGAGTAATTTGTCAGAAAGATCACAAAATGGTCTGATCCTGTAGGTTTTGCACAACCAGAACCAAACTCCATTCTGATGCAAAAAGCTTTATTTCGAAAAGATGTAACAATCAATCCAAAATTATGGATGAGGACACAGAAGTTACTGCTCTTAAGGGCATGTGCCCCCCATGTGCATCCAACGTTGGATGCACAAGCCCCAGAGGGGGCGTCACAAAAACAGCAGGAATATGTAATGATGAAATTTCCTAGATTTTTGTACATGTGTCTACGGTCGTTCCATATAAGGATTTTTGAAGCTGCTGTACAAAAGTACAATAAGGATGAACTAAATACTGGGCCCACGAGGAAATCTAAAACAATGCGCATCTATTGACAATTTGAGTCAATCATTCATATCTAGAGAAAAAGAACATAAATCAGATAGTAATGAATCAACATCAATGATATTTCACGAGATTTGCAACTCTAGAAAATTTGAAGAATACTTGTCGCCTATGAAAACATAACAAGGACTAATCACTGGCAGTGGCCATTGTGCACTTATATATCACTAGCAAAAGTGAATACACAAGAAAAAAAAAAACTTTCATGTATGGAATTTGGCTATTGGTTTGGTTAGATGTAGGCAGTTATCCCATATCTCGATCTTTTCATGATTTTGTCACTAATACTAATCATGTTCCTGTTGTGCAAGTAGCATATCATCATGACACCCAATGGTTAACCAGATTGCCCTTAGCATCATAACATAGTAGTTTCAAAATCGAATATGTAGTAAGTACTGTTCCACACCCAATCGACTATATGTATCATGTTTAGTTCCATCATGTTTTGTAATATCAGTTTCATCAAAACCGAAATACAAACAAGATCAGCAGATATGACATTCATATACTTACGGATGTAAGAAGTGCTCGAACAGCCATGAGCGAAGAACAGACACTGCACGCTCAGGAAGCCCTCTTTGAGGCCTCCAAATATTGTGAGGCTGGCCGAACGCGTTCACAGTGTTTCCCCCTCATGAGGCCTGCTCCACCACCTATAAGCGCAAAGTTTGTCATATCGTCCTTGCCAATACCATCATTGCCGACGGCCTTGCTTGTGTTCCGTAATTGGCTCATTATCATCCCCTTCAGACGATTTAAATGCTTAGACATTGTCCGAAGAGCCATGGAAGCAAAGGGGCCGCGTTGCTCAGCCCCGCAACAGTCTCAAACGAGGTGATCACAGATTGCAGCTGCTGGTAGTACTGTTTGTATCGCCTGCAAACCTGCAAGGTTCATGTACTCTTCTGAGTTTAAAGGTAGAAGACACACAAAAATTTACTACTTACAACTAATAACTAGTGCAGCTAATAAACTCCAGGAAGTTCAGCATAGGACATAGCAAGAATTTATTTTCCTCCCGCCAGACAAGACTGCACCAAAGCATGTATGTTCAAGGAATCAAGATGCTAGCACACGTACAGTAGTTTGCCTGGCAAAATTACAACCGTGAACAATAGAATTATTTTAGCAAAAAGAGCGGTGACCAGATAAACAGAATCTTTCTGCAGGTTACACTGATGCATATGGCATCCTTTCGAAAGAAGACAAAAAACTCTAGGAATCTTATCGAGTAGCAACTTTGAAAATTTCTACGGGATCGGATAAAAACTAGAGAAACCCTGATATATCATGATGTTCCAAGTTCATGCTTTGAACCGCTGAGCAATTCTGTCCATCAAGAACTTGACAGCAAGTTGCTAGTTTCACAAGGAAAAAAAATGATAAAAAAAACGGAAGCCGCTCAACATGAACAGTGCAAAACAATGATTTGATGCATATAATAACCAAAGAAACATATCCGAAATAAAGAGCCCAAATCACAATCCATATCTACTATCATCAAGGCCTTTAATTAGTCACAAAGAAAGTGAACTTTTTCTCGAAATAAAGACAAACATAATGTTTTCCAGATTTAATGTGAGTGAAATAAAAATTGAACCAAAAAAAATATGCCAACTAAACGTGGGCCAAATCACAAGCACAAGAAATAAGCTGTGCCAGAACAGTAAATAAAGATTGAACCAGGATGTAGGCTCCGTGACGACCATGAGGGTGTTCCGTTCGTTAGATTCTTCTCGCCGAAGAAGAAATAATTGCGATATGAAACAAAAGCAGGAATAGACCGGGTATTTCTTGAAGGATCATCAAGAAGCTGGGGAAAGGCGGATCGTAGTGATTAACTCACGTCCTCCATGAGGGAGATGAGCCTGGTCTTCCTCCACTGCTGCTCGGCGCCGGAGACAGCGACGGCCTCAGCGGCAACGCGGTCACCGGCGTCCATGTCATGGTTCACGTCCCCGCCACGTCCATGGCGTCCATGTCGAGCATGCCTCGTCGGAGCGCCGGTCCAGGTGCAGGGCCGTCCGCCGACGTCGCAGATCTCCTCGAGCAGCTTCTGCGCGGGGCCCAGGAACCAGGACCGCCCGAGGACGGCAGCGTAGCCCGTGAACGGGCCGTACGGCCCCGTGGCTGCCCCCGCGGCGAGCTGCCTCCGCGGCGCGGGCGGAGGGTTGGAGGACGCCGAAGAGAGCGAGAGCGCGAAGTTCTGGCTCGGGATCTGGGCCCCGGCGCCTGCAGGGAGCGCGTGCGCCACTAGCTGCGCGTGCGCCAGCGTCGGGCTATGCGGCGAGTAGGACGACGTCGACGAGGACGCGTAGGAGTAGAAGGGTGGGGGCGCCGGCCAGGCAGTGAGCGGCGGCGGCGAGTCGGCCGGGTCGGGCGGGAACCGCAGCTTCTCGCGGCGGCTGTGCTGCGGCACGTGGTAGAGCTGACCCGCGGCCTGCCCCAGCAACAGGTGCTGGTGCTGGTGCTCGACGCCGCCGGCCCTGTATCCACCGCCCGCCGCCGAGGACATGTCGAGCGCCGGGGTCCGTACGTACGGGCGGGGTCGTAGACGACCTGGAGCGAGAGCGCGCGCGGAGAGAGAGAGGCCACGAGCGAGGAAGAGGGCGGCGACTCCGCACTTTGCGAGCGCCTGGCCGGGGCTGGAAGGGTAGCTGCAGCAGCGGGCAGTACAGGCTGCCGTGGCTTTGTCCGCGTACGTCCCGGCCGCGCGCTTTTTGTGCGCTCGGCTCTGGTGGTGTTGGGCTTTGCTGCTGGGGTGGAGGTGTTGGGTTCCCGGGCTCTACCTCTAAGGCCTCTACCTCGGGACGCCTTTCTTTCTGCAAAGGTGCGTAGCAGATGCGGGAGGGGACGGAGGTGAAAAAGAGGGAGGCCCGCGACGGCGAGGCAAGGACGTGAAATGGTGAGCAGTGAAAGCGAAAGACAGAAAGGGTGTTGGTGATTGTCTGCTCGTGTGATTGTGGTGCGAGCTGAGACTGCGAGGAGCTCCAGAGGGGCGCCAGCTAGGGCGCGGGCGTGCGGTAGAGAGGCCCTGGCCTGGGTCAGGGGGCAGCTTATATTCGTAATTCGTAACCTCGGCACCGGGTAACCTGACGTCGCAGGTGTTCGTGGCCGCCGCTCGCCGGCATAGCAGGCAGCGGCGGAAAGTCAAGTGCCCCGGATTTTTTTTTTTTTTTTTAAAATCAATTTGTTTTCACAAAGTAAAATCATGAATCCAAATAGGTTCTTAATAAACATGACCTAGGCAATGAAAACGGTTGGAAACAAGCAGATAGATCTTCTTTTTTTTTTTTTTTTTCGGTAATGCTAGGCATCGCACATCCTTACACGCCCGACGTTGGAAACTCATGTGGCTACCCCAAAGCCCGACGTGCTTCTCCACCCTTACACGCCCTCCCCAACCCCTCCTCGACAGCCGCCATGAGCGGCCTTCTAGTGGTGGATCCATGGAGCAACCCTGTGCCTCCCATCTTTCCCCATATCTCCACCTTCTTTCCTCCTCATCTCGCGGTTGTGGTGGATTTTTTTGCAAAATTGTTTTGGTCAGCTTAAGGAAGTTTCAATATGTATTTGTCGATGTTGCAGCCGCCGTTTTGAAATGTTGCAACATATGTTCTTTGAATGTTTGAATAAATCGATTTTTGAGATGTTGCAACATGTTTTTTTTTCGGGTGTTGCAACTGTCAATTCAAGATGTTACATCATGTGTTTCCTTGCAATAGTCAATTTTAAGATGCCGCAAATATCGATTTCAAGATGCTGCAAACATATTTTTTTCTCGATGTTGCATTAGGCATTTAAAGATGTCGCAACAATTGATTTTAAGATGTTAAGTGTCGAATGTTGCAACTCACAACCCCTCTCCAATCCGACGTGGTGCCCTCTCCCCCCCTGCAAAGGACAAGAACATGGACGTGGCACGAGAGACAAGGATACAAGCCTTGTGGATGTGGATGCGGAGGCAGACAGGAACGCGTTAGGGTGCGGGTGTTGTTTGCGGGCGTTCGTGTACAGGGAGAGGCAGACGTCTGATGGATTTCTTTCAATCGAACTTTCCTAGAGCCAGCACTACCGTTTTTAAAACAAACTAGATAAATGGCCCAATTGGTTAGGCGGAGGGCCCAAGAAAGTCAGCTTAGCCGATTATACGATCCGGCTAAGCCAGTTTTTTTGCTTGACTCCAACAAGGGTCCAAATCAGCTCTGGCTCGTGTTTTTGATATGGGAAAACGTGCAAAACACATCTTGTATATGATTCCTAATTGAAAACTTGTAAATTCGTGTGTGAACTCAGCCATGTTAGCCCTTGATGGTTGAGATTCAATTCGACGTCAATAGTATATGCACTTTTAGAATTTAGCTTGGAATCACTTACGAGCCAAAGTCAATGTTTAGTTCATGAAAATTTTCGAGGTGAAAATTTTGGGTGTCACATTTGATGTTTGACCGATATCAAAAGGGTTTTTAGAGACTAATTAAAAATTAACCTTTTCATATCTTGCATGTAGACCGTGAGATGAATCTTTTTGGCTATAATTAATCCATCATTAACACACATGTGGGTTACTGTAGCACTTAAGGCTCATTGAGTAATTATGCTCAAAAAGATTCATCTCAAATGCCTACATCCAAAGTGTGCAATTAGTTTATTTATTTATTTTCATCTATATTTAATATTGTATGCATGTGTCTAATCATTTGATGTGATAGGTGAAAATTTTTGGGGTGAAAAATTTTAGAACTAAGCATAGGTTTTATTCATGGTTGTTCAGATAGTCTATTTAGATTATAATTGAATTGTAATAATCTAAAATATGAATGATATTATAATTATATGGATTATGGATAGTATGAATGATATTATATTATACGGAATATGTATTATAGTAATCTAGATTTGTGAATCTCTAGTTTACATACATGGATTATTATGTTAGTTAAAATAAAAAACCTATAATATAAATAAGTTTGAGAGAGATTATAGTATTATTATGGTTTAGGTGGTGGATTATTATAATGTTTGGACCACCTTTTAAGTTATTTATCTTGGTTAGGTTCTTTACAACCTTAAGGACATGTTTGGACCGTTAACTAGATTACGGAGTATTATAATCTTACTTATAATATTTTGCTTATTAAATTATAAAATCTGAGTTGTTTGGATTCATGAATTTTTATGACGAATTATTCTAGAATGAAGTGAAAAATACTCTTATCACCATAAAACTGCTGAGACTGATTATAGGATTATTGCAAACTAGTGTTTTAATTATATATAATAATCCATTTCATAATCTTTTTTTTTTGAGACAAAACCTTCTTTATTATATCACATCATAGGAATTACAAACTCCCTCAGGAGGCTCTAAAAACCAAACATATCGACCAAGAAAAAATTAACATAACTTCTAGCTAAACAAGGCATCATGGTTTGTAGTTCTTCCTTCGTACAAACTCTACTCTTGCAAAATCGCCCAAAAGGTGCTTAATATCCCTCGATGACCTGGACCATGCACACCTGGGTACCTTCACTATGGATGCTTTTGACCGCATTAGCACGGTCACTAGCAATCCTCAAGGACCGTAGATCAAGATCAATCGCCAAAGCCGTGTTCCCCCGCAGATGTAAGGACATACCGCCCACATCCGTGATATCCTTCCACGCGACCACCGACGCCCTTGAATTTTCCCATGCTCATCGCGAGCCACCGGCCGCAACCGGTAGGCTCTTTCCGGGCGTTTTTGAGATTGCGGCATCAACATTGACTTTACTAGAACCTCTCGGGGTGGGATCCAGCGTATTGCTGGTTTAACTGTCGGCTGTTTCATCGGTTTCTCTGGAGTCGCCACCTCGGATCCTCAATGAACCGCCAACGGAAACAATTCGTCGAAAGGACTCTAAAATTTGTTCTCATGCACCGCCGCCTCGAAAGCATACCGGATAGCCCATAAAGCGGACAACAACCCCGATGAGCTCGTCATGCTTGAGACCGCGAACACTTCCGCTAACCATGCTTTAGCATCTTGGGTGTCAATTTGACGGATGAACTTCATTGATCTCTTCACGTTCAGCGCCCAAACACACTTGGCGGTGCATTCGAGGAAGTGAGTGCCTCAGAATCAAAACCACTTACGGCGTGCATCACACGCATTAGGCGCCATATTTCTTCGATGCGGTTTCCCAGTCGGACGGAGTGCCGTGCCAACCGCCGGGAAGGCAGTTTTTGAAGACACTTTAATCTTCCATAAATTGCTCCACTCTTCTCCACGAGCTTTGCATATCAGAAGCGGGCACAGGCAATTGCCTTGCCAAGCTGCATCGTCTCTCTCGGCCAGGATGAGCATGCGATATCTTTGGCGAACCGAAGCTACCAGTTCGCTCATAATGCCAAGCAAAAATCTTGATTTGTGCGGTGCTTTCCGGCGGTATGTTCTCGATCGACTCCAGTCAGCGGTGAGAAGAACTCCGTAGTAAAGGCACATTCCGACTTCTAGTTGTCACGTCGATAATTCGACACCCATACCGGTGGATTAGGTTTCTTGAATGCATGGGTCGCAAAGATGCCATCTCGAGGGAGCCACGGTGACTCCCAAATCTTTGTCGTGTTGCCCGAACCGATCCGTCGGATCGGGCCTTGCCGCAAAACTGCCACCCCATCCACCATAGCTCTCCATACTTGTGATGGTGGCGATCCTACTTCGCCTCAAGATATCGGTAGGAAAATAAATCTTACCTTAAGAACTCTCGCTCAAAGAATTGGTTACGTAGGAGCCTCCGGCTTGGCGTGCCAACAATGCAAGATTGAAAATTTCAATATCTGCGAAACCAAGCCCGCCCGAATTCTTGGGCATTACCATATCATCCCACGCGACCCAACATAATCTTCTGAAGATAATCCCACCCGCCTATCATAAGCTTTCCTCATATCCAATTTCAGCGCCTGTAAAACGATTATCCGTGGCCCGTTTCGTCTTCATATAATGCAAGCATTCATAGGCTATAATGATGTTGTCGGTAATCATCCTTCCCTAGTACAATGGCCGATTGCTCCTCGATATCACCTCGGGTAAGATAGTCCTGAGTTCGGTTGGCTACCGTCTTTGATGCAATTTTGTAAAGCACGTTGCAAAGTCTTATAGGCGAAATTGTCCCAAATCTTCGAGGGCTTCAACTTTCGGTATAAGAACGATATTGGTGGCGTTCACGGTGGCTTTGGGTCATCCTCTCCCCTTAACACCCGTAGCACCACCGGATTACCTCATCACCACAGAGGTCCCAATGTCGTTGAAAAATGTGCTTGATACAGTTAGGTCCGGGGCTTTAGTTGGGAACATTTGGAGCAAGCTGTCTTCACCTCCCGGTTCGATCGGTTTCACCCAGGCATCTCATGCATAGCCTCCGTCACCTTCAGCGGCGTGGCGGCGGTTAGTCGATATCACTTATACCCTCCATTTGTATAGAGGTTCTTATAATACTTTCGGTAGTCATGGCTGCCATTACCGACTCATCTTCCGTGAAGCTACCATCCCCATCTTCAACTTTGTGATCTTGTTTCTCTTCTTGCGTTGAGAGGCCCGCAGATGGAAGAACCGAGTATTCTGTCACCTTCCCGTGAGCCGTGTAATGCGTGGCGTTGTTTCCACATTACCTCCTCCCCTGTAATCGGTTCGACGATCCTATCGGCAATTTTGATTTCTTCGTGAGATGGACTCATTCTATGCGGATCCGGCGCTTGGCGCTCTAGATCTTTTTGCGGCGTATTTAGCTCCCCTTTCACATTGCGAACGTCGTTCTTTCCGGCCGCCAAGAAACTTGGATATATGAGAGATCTTCTTCAACGGCCCATCCGGGTTTTGAGCCGGTTGGCTATTCCACTTTCGTGAGATAGAGTGTCATGGAACCTGCATGTGTCTCCCACATTAGTTCATACGAATTGTTTGTTCGATGGCACGGTCCTCGGCCTCTCAGCTGAAGACTCGATGGGGCCGTGGTCGCCGCCACCGGCGTGAGATGGCGCACCACCGCATAGCGGGAGCGAGGGCCCGATCGCACATGCCCGCCACGGTCCGCCCGTGCACCCGGCAATGACGCTCCACCCGCCACCTTCTTCTCATCGTCCGCCCACCGCGTCCTTCATATAGCCAAGGTCCGTAAGGCCCACGGAACATCAACGACCTCACGGAACCACGCGAATTTGACTCGGCTTCTTTCTGTGCTCCTTCATGCTCCGAAGCAAAGAACACTTCATTAAAAATCCCTATGCACATCCATGGTAGCGGGACGTAGCCCTAATGAACTTCATCATCTCCCATGTCTTGTGACGTTCGTGTACCTGTGCCTCACCATACACACATGTGAGTCGCCGAGGATCACCCCCACTCTCGGTGATAATAGTGTCTATGTGATATTGGGAGTAGGGTAAAATTTCCACTCTAGTTTCTTTATTCCAAAAATGCCAAGGCCTCCACTACGCCCTGAGCTACTTATAGCAAATGCACAATCAAAACCTAGAGTACTCTTGAGGCCTTCTACCCGTGAGCGGTTCACTTGAGTTTCAAGTACACATAACACGGTCGGGGCAAACTTCAGCGTCGGTCGCGGGCTCCTTGATTATCGGCATTGCCCAAGCGCGACAATTCCGGCGATACAACTCATTGTTCCGGTCCTCCACGCCGGGGGGCATCCTTTGAGCTTGTTCATGCACTTCCGCGTTCTTTTTCTCCTTCTTCTTGCCCCCAGGGGACTCATAAGGCCGGTGGTGGTGGTGGAACACCCAGGTCCTTACTCTCATCGCCAAATAGCTGTTTCTTGGCCTCCCTTTGTTCTCCTCCCTCCTCGGCTGGGGAGAGGGCTTGAAGGGGACTGGTGCGGCAGTCCTCAAGTCCCCTTCCAAGCCGACCTCCGTGAAACACCTCTTCCTGATCATTTGTCTTCCTTGTCTCTTCCTCCCTCTTTCTTCTTCTCCCTCCGAAACCCTCACGGGGTACCCGCGAAACGACCACCCTGTCCTCTCATCCTACGATGATCACCGGACACGCACTCGTGTCCTCCTGTGGCTCTGAGCTAAGAGCTTTCTGTCCCTCACGTGCGGGAAGCGGGTACCCGACCGCCCAGTCCCCTCTTGCCGATCAATCTCCGACCGGAGATCCTCATCCTTGAACTTCGCCCGAGCCACACTCAAGATGAGTATGTCCCATCAGCCTGCAGTAAGCAGAACCGGGGCATCTTCTCGTACTCCACACGAAGGCGCATTGCGGGATCGCCCTCGGGTGCGGCGTCAAGAAACGGATCAGGGGTTTTTTTGCATCCAGCTTGACTCTTGCTCTGTAGAAATCTCCCCTGCCACTCGCGATCGCCTTCATCTCCACATTGATCACCTCTCCTACCTTCTCAGCAAGCTTCGGACAATGTCCGCCGTCCTATCTGGCAGGCGGGATCATGTGAATTTGCACCCAAACTTGGGCCTTTCTTTGGGTGGTTTAGTCGGGGTTAGGTCGCCCGTCAAACTCTTCTATCATTAGGGCATAGCCTCGAAAGATCAAGGACCCTCCTCCATGATTTGCTTCCAATCTCCCAAGCAATATGCCAAAGACCACGAATAGGTTTGTACCGGCGGTCGGAAGGAGATCTCTTGCACCGTGTTCCAAGTCGCTTTCATGGTGGAAATCGTGATGTGCTTTCGAACTTCTTCGGCGAGAGTAGCCGCGCCGCCGCCATCCACTTCACCTACGGCGGTGACTCGCATCGGCATCCGCCATGGACAACGCCATCCTTTTCAACCTCACTCGGGCTCAACGTCCCCGACAAGCTTCTCCACATCATCGTCTTGAGACGCCATCTTGCTCTTGGGCGAACTTCGCATCCATGGCCGCCACCGGTGTCGCGGGGAGACGCCGCCAAAACCACCCGCCTCCGCCTCCAACCAAGGCGAGGAAGCCCGCGCCGCGGCGGTCCTTGATCGCCGAGAAGATGGACGGAGAAAAGGTGGATTGTCGGCCGTGAAAAATCCTCCGCCCTGGCGATCGCTCGGGAGTCGCCCAAACCCTAGGTAAACACGAGTGGCTAATTGGGCCAAACGCGACGACCTCCGGCCCGGGAGGGGGGGCGCCTGAGGGAGGCCGGCCCACCGCCGCCGCCTTCCCTCTCCCGTCACGACTCGAGTTTGCTTCGCCTTCAAGTTAGGATTATCTTAGGTAATTTTTGGTGTGCAAGGGGCTATCTCATCTATAAGGGAGACCCTTATTAGAAAATAATAAAATAGGAATTGCTTGTAAAAAAAGTATTCCCCCGTCGTATAAGGAAACCTTATAGAGATTGCTTAGATTACAAGTCCCACTAGTCGGGCTATATAAGCAAGAGACATGTAATCTCTAGGGGACAAGCAAGAAAATAAAAATATATCTTTTGCTTCACTCCACATGCCCGCCGCCGCCGACTCAGCGCCAAGCGCCCGCGCCAAGCCTCCCGCCCGCCGCCCCGGCCGGCGGCGCCAAGTCCCCACACCGTCACCTCCCCTCGCGGCCATCCTCTTCCCCAATCTTCCCCAAATACAAGTGTCAATTACGGCCCAATCTAGCCGGAATCGACACTAACGTTCATAATTAAGATTATGTTTACATATCCTTGTGATTATAGTAATCAGATTATGTAATTAAATTATGATCCAAATAGGATTGATTATATGATGGATTGTTATAAGTAAACATTTTATCTCCATAATTTAATCAAGGCGTCGTCTAGCAACATGCCCCTCGCGCAACACCTCCCCCAGCTCACCGCCGTTGACTCCATCGCCACCTGTGCCACCATCGCCACCACCTCCCCTCACCATGTCTCTTCCATCTAGCTCCCATGGCTGGCCTCTCAGACCTCTGCTTCGAGCTGGGACGTCTCTTCTCGGATTCAGCACGTCAGCGTTTTGGTGTTTCGGTGTCTCCAGTGGGATCCCCCAAGAGCTCCTTCAAACTAGTGGCAAGCTTCGGTCGCTCTGCCATTCGTCTCAACAACGATTCAGTCAGTCTCATCTTGCAATCCTGTCTGGGTGGTGAAGCTAAGGATTTTCATGTTATTACCCTTTCGGGATGGATGTTTGGTTTCTCTGTTTCTTGCAGAGAGATCGGTTTCATGATTTATAAACTCAAATCTTTCTCTTTCAAATCCTTTTCGCTATTCTTCCACCTTTGGGGTGGAGAAGGCCCAAACTGGATCAGAGATTATAATCTTTGGATTCTAGAGCATGAAAAAGAGTGGATCCATATTGGATCCAAAGGGAAACCAGTTAAGAGCTATGTTGATGTTGTGTGTTTCCAAGTCTCCTACCGCTAAGCGTGTTTTTAAAAAACTTGCTTTTCCTACTAATTATCATGAAAATTATCTAGTTGATTCTGTTGCACCTGTGAATAATTCACACATTTCTTCGGACTTTGTTCATGATGTTGAAATTTACGCTAACAAAAGTGGATGATCCAACGATCTATTTTCAAAAAGAAGAGTAATTTGGTTAAGAAATGACTTCCTAAAGCCACGCACGCCCTTAGTGGCCAATTCAAGTCTCCTAATGAATTGCCATCATGAAGGAATAATGGGAAAAAAAATCAAATTTTGAATTCCAAATCGCCCTAGTTCGAAAGCCCCAATCTGACCCAATGTGCGAGATGTTTGGGCCTTGGTCACACAAGGAAAGTTTGCTTTGGGCCCATCCACGCACTGTGTGCTTCAATTACGGACACAAATCCCGTTCTGCCTTTCCCGTTGGCACGCCCAACAGCTTTACAGGATTATTTCCCGTTCCTGTTTGGAAGCTCAAGGGCCGGACCCGGCTCATATAAATAACGAAGGCTATTCGTTCTCCTCGAAGACTGCGTTCCCCCCCCATTCCAACCATTGTTCATACATCTCCGTAAAAACCCCAATGTCACCGCCATGGCGAATCGGTCCATTGATCCCAAGCCATTCATCCCCGCCAAGTGGGAGCTTGACGAGCATCAACCGGATCCCCGAGTTTGTCATGAAGCCTACGTTGCCGGCTACTACACGGTGCACAATGAAGACCTGGCGATCACGTTCGACCCATGTTGGCGATAGTTATTGTCAACTTTTTACCATAAAATAATAGATCATTTGAGGACAAGAACAAATAGAAGATAGAATTTATACTAATAATTTCCGCAAGTTTTGTATACATTCGTTTTACTGAGTCAACTCTAGAAAACCCCCGGAAAATCGAGAGAAAAGAGGAGAAATCAAGACACCGAAGAAAAGGACCAAATCGTATGATTAGTATAGATTCCAAGGGTCCAAATGAGAAGAGAAGACACTGAAGGCCGGGGGCCCACTGGCGGCGACAGTGGAGCCGGGCGGCATCCCCCCTTCGGTTCCGCACGGCAAAAACCCTATGGTGGCGCCACGTGTCCTCGCTACGGAACCTTCCTACAACCGACCTACCTCACGGGTAGATCAACATCGTCCAATCAAGTCGGTTTGATCCCGTGGCCGAGATTCATCCTATGGGGGCTATAAAGAATTGGCGGGGCTACCCCCCTGAAACCCTAGTTCAATACTAAAGATCGAGATTTGAGTTACAAAGAGCAAGTCCAGAGCCATAAACCTAGCTCCTCATAATAGTTCTAGGTCTAGAGAGATTAGCTACTTAGTAATAGATTACAAGGAGAGCCAAGCATAGGAAGGCTTGCAATTCGTATTCTATCAAGGTGTTGATAGGTACATTGTTATATCTTTTGACATATTTATGTCTTTGATATATTCATTACTCGATGATCATCTATGATATTGTTCTTTATCTTTATTATATTATCATTTGCTTTGTCTATTTGTTTGCTTTTATATGTCAAGTAGAGTTATTTATTTATTATGAATTGCATGCTTAGGATTGTATAGCCCTCATCTTGCACGTGCAAGATAGGTGTTATAACTTATGTAAGCGTGGTGCTTATATATGTTATATCTGCAAATTCCCGCTATATGTCGAATTCGGTGGGGTAGTTCGTAGAGGCTACAACTCTATAATCCTCCCTCCGTATGTAGTGAATGGTAGGTAGTGTGTCGCGAAGAAGGTGAAGATCTCATTGTTGAATCCTTCCTAGTTGATGACCCTTAAGTTTGATATGAATTAATGGTAGTAGCCATGATAGCTAGATGTTTGCACTAATTAGAGTTTAGCAATAGCATGTGATGATAGTTACACATTAAGTTTTTCCTTATATTACCCATGTGAGTCCTTAGACTAGAATATTACTGTTGAATCTTTATCATTTCATGATGGCTTGATCCTTGTATTTATCATTTATCTTTATTGAGTATCTATTATATATATATTATTATCATATTTATTATTATTTCATGTGACATTAACCACTGCGTTGAGTAGAAGCATTATCATTATTGGTTATAGATATTCCATACAAAAGGACTTTATTAGTGTACACATTAAGTAGTTTAAGTTATCTTCCCTGTGGATACGATACTCTTACTCATTTAAAATGCTACAATGGTATTTATTATTACTCTGTCCTACTTGCGAGCCTTGTTCTATATTCTCTATCTTATTCTATTCCCCCGCCTAGTCGCATCATTTTGTGCCATGTTATACTTTCTAGTTGCATAAGTGGATTGACACTCCTCTTTACTAGAAGTATAGGTTATCCTTTGACTAGTTTATAGTGGCTTAATGATTGTTATAATACCGGCAACTGTTTGGGGTCATTGCTTTTATAATGTTGTCTCCTAGCATCATTCATTTTGGTGTTGTTGCTCTTTCATGCTAGTTTGCTATATTAGTGATGTCGTTCTTGTGATGTCAACAACCCACCAAAGGTGCACAAGGGCGACTTCATCCAAGTCAAGAGCACTCTAGAAACCTTCTTCCATGAAATCCACCAGGTTCGCACCACAGAGATCCATCCCTCCCCTATTGGTGATGCATTTGTTAGATTTGAGGACTCGCTTAAGAGGGAGAAGTTTTTGGGACCCGTCTTTAGGTTTGGATCTTATGCTCTGTCTTTTTTCAAGCATGATGAAGGAGATAGTGCTCGCAGTTTAGACTTGGATAGAGAGATTTGGCTTATGGTTGTTATGTACCACTGCAGATTTTAAGAACTCTACCGATATTGCTAAGGTTGTTCTTTGGGTTTGGTACTTTAGTTCAATGGTTTGACCACGACAATCTTGCTAGAATTGCGGTCAAAGTCTATTTGAATGATGAAGCCAAGATCCCTAGCTCCCCGAAGGTGTATCTTTGGTGTGCCTATGAAGGGGGTAGATCCTGCCCCTACTTCATTCGAAGAGGAAGGGAGTTGAAGAACTAAAAGATGAAGAAGGTCGTGTCCTTTGTTGGTCCTCTGCACCCCTACCTCCACCACTACCTAGGTGGAATGGTGCAAATGCTGGTACCCTAGGTGGGAGATTAGGTAATACAGTCTTTGGTTCTGCCATGCACACTGGTGAAAGCTCTAGATGTCGGTGGCTGCAACAAACTGCACCCCTAGATGGATATGTTTCTGTGCTTAGCAACAAAGAGTCCCATGTGGAACTGACAACCCATGCTACACAAACACAAGGTACTTTTCTACCGATTTGGTGATGCGGCTACAGGTTGGAGAGGACCACCAGAATGAGATCCCAAGGCCCCGGATCCCTGGCCCAGATGGCATGTAAGTTGATGTTCAGACTACCAAGAGACTGCAATTTGTGATTGCATCCCAACCAAGCTCTTCTGAGCCCATGATAACAGTGGTCCCCTCCCTCATTAACAAGGTAATCACTCATATTCCCTCCCTGAGGAGTATCTCCATCTTCAGTCATTTAACAGGCTTATACTCCTTTGATGATGTCCTCATTCCTGATTACCTGAATGATAGAAGAGTACTTATTCATCTTGCCTTTATTTTATATCCACAAACTTTGGTAGTAATGCTCTCTACAACCCCGGCCCCGACATATCCGGATGAATATGAATATGAAGATGAGGAAGTTGAACCAATCATGGAAGATACGAGATGGAGGACATTGAGATGGGTACTTAAGAAGAGTAGCCAACTGAAAAGGAACAAACCACCGAGAAGTTTTTCGGTTGAGGAAGAGAAAGATCCTTATCTCCCGTGTGATGAGGATGTTGATGAGCAAGACAAGACCGGTGCGGTAGACGGGGATTGACCAAGACTCGACCTCAATCTGTTGTTGGAGGCCCCGGATGTTTTTCAAGACTCCATAGAAGAAATTAAGACAATCAAGGTCGGGGAGCAGTATGATGACTTCCTCGGTAGCGACAAAAAGGGTTGCTATCAACAAAGGTGGTTTCAACAGTGCTAGCAAGGCCAGTGCCCACAAGGAGGGAACAAGCAAGAAGAACAAGGACAGAAGAAGAAGAGCTCCAAAAGTGCCAAAAGCTCAAATTCTCGATGTTGAGTCCCCTGCGAGCCCACCCCCGCTAGCTGTGATCCCACCACCTGGACTGTTGCTCCACATCTCCCAAAGGATGTCCTGCATGGGATTGGAGAAGGTTTCTTATAGATCAACCCTAGTGTTGTTTCTGCTGCTCTTCTAAACATTGATGATTAGCCCCCCCCCCAAGTTGCAGATATCGCACTAGTCCACTGTAAGGTCCTAGATGGCTAGAGGGGGGTGAATAGCCTATAAAATTTTCTACAAGCTCAATTAACAAACCGATTAGAATAACAAAAGGTGTAAACGCGGTTTGCACTAGCTCTATTGTCTTGCAAGCCACTAGTGACAATTCTAGCAAATTGCTATGATCTCTAAGTCAATCAAGGGCTATGTCACTACTCTAACTAGTGAGCAATCCTAATATGATCCTTATGCTAGCAAGAACAACCTACACAAGCAAGTGCTAGCTCTCTACTCAAGGTAATCTAGAAAGGTAATGCAAGATGAGAAGCTTGATATACCGACGTGTAGAGGATGTCAACCAAAATCACCGGGAAGAAGATAAGCTATCAATCACACGAAGGTGATGATCCACACACCGGAGACAATGAACAAGTCGATTTGTTCACCCGGAGTTCACTTGTACACCGACAAGCTAGTCTCCTACAGTGCCGACCAACACAAGGATGGTGTTTGAGCTGGCGGTGCCCTTGCTAGCCTCAACACACCACTCACAAGTGAGGTACCCAAGACACGAGCAATGTATTCCTTGCACTTTATCTTCCCCGACGAGGAGTGTGTGATCCTCTCACAATTTTGCCCTGAGGTGGCCAAGAAACAATCTCTTCTTCTTGCCAACAACTCCACCAAATCACCAAGCCGGCTATGAGCGGTGTCTCCAAGAGAAACGGAAACCCACCGGCTCACAACGATCCCCCAAGTGCCTCTAGATGCAACAACTTCGATGCAAATGCACTTGGATCAACTCTTCTCTCAAGAATGAAGCTCAAATCAAGAATGAGAGAGGAGGAGGCTTGCTTGCTTGCTCTAGCTTGTTAGGGATGATTCAAATGACCAAGAGAGAGAGCTCGGCCAAGGGGGTATAAATACCCCTCACCACAAAAATGTGGCCGTTGGGAGGAAACCCACGGTTTTACGCGGCCTGACCGGACGCACTGACCGGACTCACTTCAAATGACCAAGAGAGAGAGCTCAGCCAAGGGGGTATAAATACCCCTCACCAAAAAATGTGGCCGTTGGGAGGGAAACCCACGGTTTTACGCGGCCTGGCCGGACCTTGACCGGACTCACCGGTGAGTCCGGTCGGTGGGTCCGGTCACAACCAGACAACCCGAGCGATTATGAACCCCGGCCTGGCCGGGTCGGTCGCGGCGTCGGTCATGCCGTCCGGTCGCTGACCGGAAGCATCCGGTTGATCGCGTCCGGCCGACCCTCGGCCCGAACCCCGTTTACACCCCTTACTGGAATTTTGAACTCCTTGGCCGGTGCGTCCGGTCGCGAAGCTTCGATCGCCCGCGTCGGTCCCACGTCAATGCCTCGAAAATGTCGTTTCGTCGTCGTTCCTTCGCCTTTGCTCCAAACCGACTTCCGTCACTTGATTCTTGTTGCCGACACGTCGAAGAACACCTCGACACCATGTGTTAGCATTTTCAAAACATTTTTGACAAGCGCGGAGTTAGCTCTTTAGGTTAGAATGCATGCAAATGAATTTTGAACCTAAAGGCACATGAGGACCGATATGTACGATAAGTTTCCCCTCTTTATAGTACGGCTTATCGATCCTATAATCACCCACACCCTCTATGGTGTCTTGGGTGTGAAATCAAATGCCCTATGGTTATACCTTTGCCTTGGGGACAATTGATCTCCGAAACTCCACCAAGTTGCATGCTTGATCATCTTTTGGATCACCTCGATCCATCTTCCATGATCACAAAGCACCAACTCCGGCACGACCAATCTCCAATCTAGTCAAACACTTAGCATCGAGAGATTAGTCCTTAGGTGTCACTAATTAGCCAAAACCAAACAAGAGATCTTTATCTCCCCCTTTTTGGTAATTGGTGACAACCCGCATAAAAGGTTTTATGATTAATATTTTTGAACATACAACGGTTGTCCAAGCATTTTGCTTACAATCATAGGATTGGACAATCATCATAGTTCGGTTTTGGTAGCATAAGCTCCCCCTACATGTATGCCACGAGTTTGGAACGAAGCATTGCATACATGTATGAATATTGAAATTGAAGGTGAGCTATGTTACCAAAATGATGCTTAGGTGAAAGAAATGGACCTTTGAAGCGTGATACCAATCGGAGTTGCGCCATTTTCACCATACAAGCATCAAGATAACTAGATTTTCATCAAAACTCAAAGTACCACGAGAGATCACATTATATGCAAGGTACTTGAATTAAGAGCGAATTTAGAAAAACTAGCTAGCTCCTATGCATGCTAGTTTATCAATCATTTGAAAACCACTTGTGAAAACTAGCATACACCACACAAGCATGTATATATGGAATTTAAATACATGTGCAATGAGCAAGTCATATGTTAGTGCACAATCAAATGCAACAAATTGTCTATGAGCTTGCTCCCCCTACTTGTGTGAACCACTTGTTAACATCATGACCTTCATCCCGTGGGTCGGCCTTATCCGGTCAACTTTGTATCAAAATGAATCCACTCAGCCTCAAGGCATAAGCCCCTGTTGGTTCCATTTGGTGGAGAGATGTGCTCAACCTCTTTGACATATATAGAACCTTTGCAATATGCAAACCAAACGAGAGGTAACTTCGGACATGCTTTGGTCGGACATATGGGTCGATCGGCGACTTAGTATGAAGTACCCTGAATTGTTCTCTTTTGCCGAAAGCCAAAATGTTCAATCGATTCTTTCTAAACAATGAGTTAGAAAGAGTTTTTCAGCCCATGCCTCGCCTTTTTTTGAGGCGCCAATCGGTTGCATGAACTCCACGAACCTAGTACAGGGATGCATCAATGGACAATAACCTCAATGACCCGGTGGTCATACCGTTGGGGATCGGATAAATACAAGAACAAGAAGGATCTATTCCATCCTACATGGTGACAATCTTTTGCTTCACCCCTCTTCAAATGGCTCGGAATTTGAGTAACACTAGTAACCCGAAATTTTTTCTTGCTTCTCTTGAGAGATCGTTTAAACACCGTGGAATTTGCTAAGAAGAAAACATATACTCCTTAGTGACTATAGTTTTGTTACGTGCAATCAAGGTGTTGAGGAGTCAAACACAGATCTGTTCTTCCATTGCTCGTTCGGCAACAAGCTGTTGGAATTTCATCTCCATAAAATGGGATCTAAATTTGCCAACTCTAGACATGATCCTACGATGCAAAAGAGACTTTTTAACAATAAAATCTTCGGGGAGATTATGATCACTGCCCCTCTTGGTCTATTTGAAAGGTAAGAAACTCAATCATCTTTGATAATGGCACAAACAACATTGAAAATTGGAAAAGAGCTTTCAACACGAGCTTGATTTGGTTTGTATCAAAGCCAAGCATCAAAAGAAACATGCAATCGATTAATGCGGAGAGATCGAGAACTTATAATTTCTTTTTTATGTGTTTCTTTGAGCCTAGCTGCTCAGAATCGTATGTACATAAACATTCTTTCATTTAATAGAAAAGAACAAAAAATAGGTAGGGGACTCCCCTACCGACCCTTTAAAAAAAGTGGCATGTTTGGTGCTAATATTTATTTATGGCTAAAATAAGTTGAATCCAACAATTAAATGATATGCTTTTTAGAATGTTGTGCATTCGTAGACAAGTTATTACAAACAGTGAGTATCTTATAGGGGATTATTGGTTCTAAAAGTCCAATTTATCCCATAAATGGTTGTCCATCTCACCAAACTAAATAATAAATGATTGTCAAACGTCATAATTAAAACAGGGGACTCGAACAACAGATAATTATAATTCATATAGGTTGAATCAACAATTAAATGATATGCTTTTCTAGAATGCTGTACACGACGGCGCTTTGAGACAAGTCATTACAAATAGTGAGTAGCTTATAGGGGATTATTGGTTACGAGAAAGTCAATTTATCCCCTAAATGATTGTCCATCTCACCAAACTAAAGAATAAATGATTGTCAAACGTCATAATTATACTGAGGGACTCGAACACACCGATAATTATAATTCATAATCTTGGTTATAATAATCATATACATAATTCCGATTATAATAATCCAATTATCATCAAAAAGGCCCTTAATTATTTTTAGCCGATTATTTTTTTTTATCAAAACGAGGGGAAGCCCCTCTTTGTAAATTTATTAAACCGAGAAGCGTGTCTTTACAAATGAGGTTCGGGATACAAAGAAAGAAACAAAAAAAAAAAAAGATTACACAGAGAGGGTCGATCCATAAATCTAAGTGCACCGAAAAGAGGGGCTTAGCTCTGAGCTTAACTCGAGCTAGTTCATGCTTAAAGGTTCTTTTAACGAGAGAGCGGGGAGTATGGAATGTGTCTAAAGATAAAATCATTTACGGTTGTCCAAATGGCCCAAAACATTGATGTGATTACTTCTTGCAAGAAGACTGGGCTTTGAAGTTGGGTCTTGAACGCATAAAGGAATCTATAATGTTTGGTTGAATGAGATGAGCAACTCCCAAGAGATTCCAAAGATGACATTGCAAAGGGAAAGTGAAGAAAAAACATGTTGAATGCTTTCTTCTCGGTCGAGGTGACAGAGCACACAAGCGTAATAATCTAGAATCGTTTTTTTTTTAAATTTTTTTAAGTAACTCTCGTGTACTAATTATCTCTTGCATAACTAACCGAGAAGAAAAAACTTTCACTTGGGTTGATAGGCCAATTTCCATAACCATTTGAAAATGGGGAGACAAGATTTACCCCCCTTAACGAGAGTAAATTTTGCTTGAGGAAAAGAGAGACCGATCCCCAATGTAAGACCAAGTGTCTTTTTTTTCGGGTGCAATTCTTTGAAGGTACTCGAGAGGTCTTGTAATCGAGTGAAAGCCAAGGCGGATAAGGGTAGGTGAAAGTGGTCTGCGAAAAATTATTGTTTTCCATGAAGCTCTTAATTGAAATACTTGCATCTTTTGCATAGGAGAAAAGTTACGCCATTGCTAAGCTGAAACAATCTTCCATTCTAGACAATAGACCAAAAGAAAGTGGTGGACCCATCTGCGCAATGGTGGTTGAAGCTATACCTTTAAAAGTGTCAAGAAATTTATAGATATCCTTCCACCAAAATGAGCCTATTCTATTGAACAAAGGAAGAGATCTATCTTTGATAGTGAGTGTTCGAGATAAGATGTACCCAAGGCACATCTAGTCTATTGAAGAACTTGTGTAAATGCTTGAAAAGGAGGCTTTGATTCTGAGTTTGTAAATCAATAGCACCTAAACCTCCATTTTTTTGAAGTACAAAGTAGTTCCCACGCTGGCTCTGAAGGTTTCTTGCTATTGATATTTGATCATCTCCATAGACAAGGTTCCTTTATTGCTTGTTGACCTAAGAGATTCTGAGACCCCTTACTTTTATAGCCCGGAGCTAATGAGACTTGTAAACCAAGCAACCTCTCTAAAGGTTTCCTTATAGAGTTGGAATACCTTTTACAAGCAATCCTATTTATTTTCTTAATAAGGGTCTTCCTTATAAATTGGAATATCCCCTTGCACACTAAAAGTCCTAAGATAATCCTAACCAAACTCTTTCTTTATTTCCGCATTAATTACCGAAGAATCCGCGGAGGGGGAGGAGATGGTGATGGCGGCGCGCGCCACGCCGGTGGCATGCTTTGCCCGCCCCGTTGGGCCTCTTGGGCCTGTCATCCTAGGTCCTATCTCCCGGCACGTGACAAATTTGCATATACTCCCTCAGGGATGGTATTAGAAGTCGTTTTTGGACAAGGTTTGAGTCAAACATCGGGAATATAAATCATCAATAACTTTTAAGTTGTTGAGTTTATAAATGTAAAATTACATGAGTAGATTTGTCTTAAAAATTACTTTGATAAAAGTATACATATATCACATCTCCATAAATATTTTTATAGTAATTAGAGGTCAAAGTTGTGTTTTGGAGACCGGTTTCGCTATCCTAAACGACTTCTAATACCATCCCGGAGGGAGTATAAGTTATAATCATAAAACATGGTGTGCAAAGGTGCAAAGTCTGATGGGATCCGATGGACCCATTATATCTATCATGGCCATAGAAGTTAGAGTAGCGAGAGGTGCAAAGTGTTTTCAAAACAAACTGAATATAGAGCATTTCCATGGTTCGTAGACCTCCCCATGGAAATGCTACATTACTAGTCATTAGAATATAAAGTACTATTTCTCATCTATCTCTCCACTCTTGTGCTACATTACCATTTTGCTCAATTAACATTCTAATGGTTGAATATAAACTATTTTTTCATCTCTTAGTTCTTGTGTACATTATCATTTTATATTTAATTAAATTTTTTAACTTAATTAAAAAATATACTCCCTCCGTCCCATTGAGTTTGTCACCCTTTTATATTCGAGGTCATCTTTTTTTTTGATCATTCGTCTTATTCAAATTTTTTGTACAAATATAATTTATTTTGTTACGGATTATTTTATCAATAAGGATACTTGAATATTGATTAATTTATTTTATGATTTACATAAATATTTTGAATAAGACGGATGGTCAAAACATGAAGTTCAAAAATAAAAAAGCGACGAACTTCATTGGACGGGGGAATAGAAAGCAACCAATCTTCCACGTTGGGAAGAGTACGTGTACGGCATCAACCAACGGAACGGGTGATCCCAGCTGGCCCATTAATAATTGGACCCCAAATAAACAATCGGACATCCGTCTTTTTTTTTTTTTTTTTTTTAGGCGAAATCGGGCATCGGTCTGGGTCCCCATCCCACCACCGACGCGACGTAACATTGCACAGCGCTGGCCCAGGCCCGTCTCCGTCACGGGACCCTTCTGGGCCCGCGGCAAATGCCAATGACATGTGGGACGCAGTTCCAGCGGGAGCAGTACTACGGTACGGCGTGGGGCGAGGATTGTCACGTACTACTGTAGATTCCCCCGGGATACGGTCGTCACGTCGAACGGGTGTCAGTCGCGGTCCCGGGATGGGACGCGTGTCACGTCCCGATAGGGGGCAAGGCTACCTGCTGCTATACGGGCGAGATACGGTTGCTGCGACGCCTGCTTAGATTACGATACAGTGTACGTATAGGACGGTAGGGTACGTACGTGTGTATACGTACTGTACTGGTGTAGTACTGTACTAGATGCAGAGGTGAGCTGAGCTAATGCAATGCAAAGCCTACAGTACAGTCTGGAGAGGTGACGTCCCTGCTGTTTCCATTTAACGTCACGTCCATCGATCCATCACGACAGCGAGAGGAGTAAAGTGGGCACTACTACAGGTACTACTGGACTGGACGAAGGAACCAGTCCTCCGTGCCCGTCCGTGGTCGAGCGCTTTGCTTTCGTTGGTACTGTGGGCTTATCGGCGGCGACGATAGTAGCATCGTCACCGACTCACCGGAGTAGCTAGTAGGTTAGCTAGCCCAGGCCAGCGAACGTACACGGTGCCATCGTCTGGCAAGGCAAGGCGTCGAGGCAATAGTGGAGCAACAGTTCCGGGCACGTGGACGGGCGGGAGTACCGGCCCCATGCAGTGTGCAGCCGCTGGCGGCATGCACTGTGCGCCATTGCTGCACCCTCGTTCATTCATGGCGCACGGCCAGGAGGGGGCCTCAATGGGACGGACGCCTGGTGCACCGCACCCGTACGTCCGGCGGTCACCGTGCGGCCGGGCGTCCTCTCGGTCGACTGACGACTGATCACTGTGTGCCGCACCGCACCGCGGTGGGTCGCAGCACGGAAGGCACGGAGCCAGACAGACCAATCATGCGTCAGGACTCGGAAACCTACATGTACGGTAGCCGAGTGTTGGGTGATTTGTCCGCCCTCGATGTGAGGGTTTCTCTGGCCAGGAGTTTCATGTTCATGTTTGCAAGATTTTCTGACAGTGCATGAAAACAGTGTGAATAAGTTTTATATTTATAAAATTTTTATTATCATATGTCTTTATTATAAAATATTAATATATCGATTTATTTAATATAATTGAAACTAACCTTTATGTAATCAAATGTAACATATCCGGTTGCAAGCTTCGAACTTTGAGTGCAACCTATGCAACTACCCTATTAAAGGCCACAAGATCACGGATCTAACGTGCGAGATTTTTTCACTTATACCCCCTCCGACCCGGATACACGGGTCCCTAGATTTAAACCCCACGGTGGAGGGTTTAAGTGAAAAAAAAAAACAGGCGTTGCATCCGCATCCTCGTGGCCTTTAATTGGTGGTTGTATAGATTACACCGAAAACCGGGTTGCACGAGGATATGTTGCCTTATGTAATATGATTCTTTTTGCGAGCATGTACTATGAATCTGTTCGGTTGATTTAATAAGCGGCCGATTTAATAATATTGTGTGAGAGAAAATAAACCGAAAACCAAATTAAATAAATCTTGAGAAGGGCAACCGAACAGACTCTATTATTATATGACCAAGAAAACTCACTGCAGTAGTTTCCGGCCATTGAACTTGAACACCGATTGCACATTACATGATGTGTTTTACGCCCCAGAATTGCCACACGGTGCAAGTACGTAGTACCGTAGAGGTATACCGTTTCTGTCCTGCTGCGGCAGCACAAAGGGCCCGGAGATTCAATACGCATCACACTAGTCACATACACTTTGCTGAGCGGTACATGTGTATCTTGTCGTCGTACAGGCAGGCGCACCACCACCACCCGTGCCTCAGCGACCGGCCGGCCAGTCACGGACGTCGCGCAGCGAGAGCTCGCTGTAGCAGCTGGCTGGCCTCATACGCCT
The DNA here is from genome assembly GCA_015847255.1 of Hyparrhenia diplandra. Lineage (NCBI taxonomy): Eukaryota > Viridiplantae > Streptophyta > Magnoliopsida > Poales > Poaceae > Hyparrhenia > Hyparrhenia diplandra. Next base: position 75,008 of record JADLZK010009189.1, on the reverse strand, counting down.
TCACTCCAGGCAGGCACTGCACGCCGCACCACCGTGCGCGCGCTGGCCCAGTGCGCCTCAGGAGCATTCACAGGGGGACGACGCTGTCGCTCGCACGCAGGGCGTCGCAGCGAAGCATGCTGTAGCCGTCGGGCGTCCAGCCGGCCATGACCATGAACGCATGCATGCATGCACACAGCGGCCGGCCGGCGGGGTCGCCTCGCCCTGTTTCTCCCTGCCCCGCAGCCGGGCCAGCGGCCATTGGCGTCTTCCGGCGAGACCATGCGCAAAGGGCCCGCCAAGTTAGTGGCGCGGTCGGTCAGAGACAGCATGCAGACACCGCCACGAGGGGGGAGCCTGGCACCGGCGCCACACGTCTGTTCGGGCGGCGTGGACTGATCGCCGGCGTGGCGCAACTGCGGCGACGCACGTACGCACGCATCAATCTTTGCTTCAACGAGCGCCAGGGGACGACGACGACCAAGATCTCTGAGAGAGAAGGTGTGGAGCAGAGGTAGGCAGAGGCGCCCGAGTTTCCCGTCGAGCCCATGACGCGACCACCGAGGCAGGCAGGCATGCCAGACCATATGGCCCATGGAGCACGTACTGTCCGTGTCTCGTTGTGTGTTTGTGCATGCATGGATGCGGGGTCGTCCTATCATCAATGGTTAATCGATGGATCGCCGATTGGGGTGGGTCAGGTGTGACAGTGTACGTGAGCCTGAACTGAACGGAGGCCATGGAGCTGTGGAGCCTAGGACCCCGTACATCTCGTCGTTTCCTTGCAAAGGGCGGCCGGCCCGAATTATGAGCCTTTGGGTACAATATTTTTTCACTCACAAGTCACAACAAAAAAGCATCAGTCAACAAAAATCATTAATAACTTAACTTTTGAGGGTCAAGTACTCTTACAAGACAACAACTTCTTGTGCATGAAAAACGTGATTCGGCGTGATCTCTAAAAAAATAATTTCTTATATACGTGTATTTTTGCAATACCATTGCCACGTAATATTTTTCTCGTCCATAACTGAACGTTTTACTTAATTTCCTTCACCTTAGGGGGTGTTTGGATTGGGTATAGTCACCCCCTATCTAGTCACTTTTAGTCACCTAAACTCCAAATATAGTAACTAAAAACTCAAGAAGTGATTAAAATATAAAAGTCAGGATACCCTAACTTATGGTAACTAAAGTGCTCCCTCTCTTGGACCATATGGCATATACGGGCTTTATCTTTCTCCTCCCTCTCCCTTCCTTGGTCCCCTTTTAGTCCCTCTATCCAAAGGAGGCGTGATTATAAAGTTTTAATTAGGTAACTAAAAGTTTTAGTCGGGTGACTCCAAACACGCTCTTAGTACTTCAAAACATGTCATTACTACATAACACAATTGTTTTCGCCGCCATACTAAAAAAATGTTTTTCGCCGCCAGCTCTCTTAACCCCTGATCACGGCTAGTTTTAAAAAGACGCAATGAAAAGTGAAGTTCATCGCCACCACTTACAAACCGGTAGTGCGAATCAACTAAAGAATAAAAAATCTTGTAAAAAATAAAAGAATAAAAAAAACACCTTGACTATCGGCCTCCTACACTACCACTGCCACTGACGCCCAATGAGCTCGCACTACATTTTTTTATCCGAATCTCACCAAGCACTAATTAAAGAGCATCTCAAGGGCTTGGCTTTGGTGCACTTCAGACCAAGTTCTTCCTTGAGCATTCTTTTCCAAAAAAATGATGCTTCTCTACCCATTGTCAAAGAAAATGTTGTTTCTCATCCTCCAAATTATCGAGCAGGCTGTGATAACTATTTCTCTAAAGTTGACATTGCTAAAGTCAACTCTTCCCACAAAATCCCATCCAATGGGTTGAGATTGAGGTTTCAATTGATTGGATTGGTATCCCAACAATCTTTACTAAAGGGACATTGGAAAAAGAGATGAAAACTAATTTCTTCAGTGAGAACACAAGTATAATCATCCAAATTTCTAATCTTTTGTGCTTAACAAATTTCTTGTGTGTTCACCCTATCTCTCAGAAGCAGCCAGAAAAAGAATTTGTGATTGCCTAGCTCGCACTGCATTCGCAGCCACCACAACACTTGGGAGCGACAACTGTTGAAAGCCGCCACCACAGAGTAGCACATCATCATCAGGCCACTTGCCCTTGGCGGCCATCAACGCCGCCCATCAACTACATGTCTAGTTCTTGGTTCTCGCTTAACAAGAAGTGTCGCGGTCGTGTACCACGGTCACAGTAATCGACTGGCTAATGTGTGCAACGATGGCCTAGCTCAAGGGACAAAGACACGGGGTTTATAATGGTTCGGGGCTAATCGGCGCACCCTAATCCAGTGTGTGGTACTATCCGAGCTCAAATGCTGGTATCGGGGCGAATACAAGCGAGCGAGAGAGGGAGATGAGCTCCCAAGTCTCTGTGGGAGTGGGTGATCGGGGTGTTGTAAGCTGGAATGTCTGTGAACTAGAGAGCTTGCCCTCTTCCAATGGCCGAGCCTCCCTTTTATAGCCATAAGGGGGGCGTATAGGTGGCCATTGAGAGAGGGACTTAGGAGGAGAAGAGATACAAAATGGAGGGGTGGAGAGGAATAAGTCCACTGGTTTGCCGGGCACGCCGGGCTGTCCGGCGTGCGCACGTTGTCGCCGCCCTATCCGGTAGTCCGCTCGTCGGTCGTCGTCAGAGTCAAGTAGGGCGGCTCCATATTCCGATGTGTCATACGTCCGGTCGCCGAGCTCGGAGCTCGTTGGTTGGTGGCGGAGGGGACAATGAGCTCGCCAGCGCCGCCGTCGTCCATTCCCCTCGCCGCCCGTCAGGCACGCGCCCCATCCCATGGTCGGACCTGCGGCGCGCCGCCGGTCATAAATGCGCATACTTCATGTCGCAGGAAGATATGAGGTCAGGAGAGCTCGGTGGGGAGCTCGGCCGCCATCGCCGAGGTCATCCTTGTCTAGTAGTGGTTGGCTGTAGTTCTCGGCGCGGCATGGCGTGACCTGACAGCCCATACTGCGCGTGCCGTCGGGGATCTCGTCCCTCTGACGATATCTTGCCATAGGCTGCGGCGCCCGACAAGTAGCTGCGGCGTTATCGATCAGCGTTGTGTCCCGAGCCCGTCGCTGGTGGGGAATTGGCGCTACCCAGGAGCTCGTCCGAGACGGAAAGGAGCTCGTCGGTCGAGCTCGAGCTCGGAGCGTCCTTGCATACTTGGGAGAGCTCGTTCGAGGCGGAGAATGGGCGTCGGGCCGAGCTCGAGCTCGTGCCCAGGGAGCTCGTCCCGAAGGGAGCTCGTTCGAGACGGAGAGGCTCCCGCTGGCCGAGATCGGGTTCGATCGAGGTCAGCCCTGATAGTTCGTCTCTTGAGTCGGGCTTATCCCGTGATGGGCCTTTTGCCGTGGATTGGGCTTAACTAATTATGACCAGAATATCTATGTCCCACAAGAAGTCAAACGTACTCTATTTTAACTAAATATATATGAAATATGTCAATATTAACGGTACATAAACTAATATCATTATCTACATAGTTGTATCTATTTGTATAATATTGATTTGTATGTAAGATTTCTATAAATCTCTTTAAACCAAAGGAACTTTACAAATATTATAATAACACTTAAAAAGAACATAGCAAAATATGACAGGACAGTTAGAAAGACACGCAGGGAGTACCTCACCCGTGAGCTGGACTCCTATTTTCTTTTTCGCCTGCCTGTGCCTGGTGCAAAAGAAACAAACGGCCGAATGAATGAGATGAATGTGGCCGGCTTTTTCTCTCGCTTTCGTTTAGACAGCGCCTGGTTCAGATCATGTCATACTGTCTAATCCAACAACCTAGTATTATTCATTCATACTATAAGGTTGAGGTCCCGTTCAGTTCCTAGCTGATTTTTAAGAATCTGGGTATCTTTTGTTTTTCCTAGTAGAATTCTAAAATCTCATCCAAACGGACTACGGATTACTAGATTCTAGTGACCATAGATGGAATCTAATACTAGTAAAGCACATCAGATATTTATTTTTTAATCCAGACTCTTAAAATTCCAATGGAACCAAACGGGACTTGGAGACATCTTCTGCATCATGTTGTCCGGAGCTGCAGCGGCAGTTATAAAAGTTTTCTGTATAATGGTATTGTATTGTAAGTGGTCTCATACAGCACGATTGTTATTGAAAGATGACTTAGATAGCATGTATACTAATTGACTTTTGAGTTGTCTCGTAGCAGCTCACAATTTTCTTATTTTTTGCGTACTAAATCTATATCTATACCTACTAATAAAGAGAAAAATTTCAGTACCACCTTTATCTTTCACCTTTTTCCTGCCACTTTTTCTGCCCGCCGGCCTTAACAGGAGAGTTCGGTTCTTTTCCATGTCGTACAGCCGCAAGACTTTCTACCATACCTGCAACTCCGGCTCGGTTCCAAACTGAGGGGGGTTTCAACTGAATTTCAGTTCCACCTCATCACCCGAATCGCCGATGTTGCCGCAGATGCTATCCTCCCGAGGAAGCAGCAGGCGGCGTCGATCGACGGGGAGCCCGCACCAGAGCCGGGTTCGTTCCGTGGTGTCGTGGGCGGCGAGGAACCGGTGCTCGGATGAGCTCTGGTAGTCCATGGACAGCAGCCCAAGAAAAGTATTGATCGATGAGATGTGTCCATGGAGATTAAGCAGTCGGGGGCGTTGACCTCAGGATTGGGCCGCGTCACAAAAAAAAAATCTGATATCAGCAAAGCCATGGATCTCCTGCTGGATCAAAGGAAGGAAGAGAAAGAAGATAAAAAAGAAAAATAAAAAATAAAGGTGTGAATCTCGTCATAAAAAATATTTAAGCCATGCAACGCACTGGCATTTATCTATATATACGTATGGCATCATCAAATAGCCTAAATATGACTAGAAATCCTCACTCCATCGTAGAATCAAAGGAGCGCAGCTGAAGAATAAGGAGCTGCGCTCTCCCAAAGTAACCATTCATTTTGTGTGTTTGTTTTTGGAAACTAAGGCACCGCAGATCGCATACGAACCCAACTCGCTCACATTGCGTCAAAACCTCTCACTTGTGTTTCTCCTTGCCGATAAAAACTATATATAGAAGTTGGTTTGGTTTCTTTCCATGTATAGTTTTTTTTTTTTTCTTTCTTGCATGATGTTGTATGTTTTCTTTGTGCGGTTGTCACGAGAACAAGTGAGGTGAAGTAGGTAACTACCAATAGATTGAGAGTTTAGTTAGACTTTTTATTGGATAAATCTCAAGTGTCCTATGTGCAGACAAGTTCGAGCAGAGCGTATCTAGACATGTAGGAGTTTGGTTTTAAGATAAAGAATAACCTGCAAATTATTATTATTGACTAAATCCTAAAGTTGCATGTCGTCTAGGTGATCGACTATAAAATTATGTACCCCGTAGCAACGCATGGGCATTTTTGCTAGTAAAAATAAATTATTAGTTGCACAGCAAGAACTCATACAATAATATCATATTATCATAGTTAATTGTTTCTTAATCCTAAATACCCATGAGATGTTTGTGAAACAATGACTTCCTTCTACTGTCTCCTTATCCACAATCATATATCCTACGTAGCACTACATGATGGAGCATGAGCGTGGGGCGTGTAGAATGTACTTGGCATTGTGCAACTACGAATTTTACAATCCATCAAGTTAGCTCTTCATTATTGATACATGATCGATATTTTCTCTTTCACAAAGCTTCTTAGTTCGTTTATATACGCTGATTATAAATTTACGTGGTGTTTTCTCTTTTTTTTTTCCCCCTTCTTTTTCTCGTCGACCTCAACATTCAGTGTACCGTAAGGAATGTAATAGGACCTCACTGTGTTTCACGTGCTGGCAAAGGAGCCCAGGGCCAGGACCTAGGAGCTCACTGAATTTGACTAGTTTGAGGTACGTAAAAAAACTCATCCTAGGCTTCGTATCTTTCAACTAAATAAAATATTTATAGTTGTTTGTACGGTCTCTAAAAAGATTTATTAACCAAAAAATATTTCATAGGTTATCAAATAATACTGGTTACACGCCACAAATACGAAATGTCAAATATACGTCATATTTCAAATTAAGATTTACTATTCATAACTTTAAAACACATAGTGTGTGACCCAAAGCTAGTAAACGTAATGACCAGGTGAAAACTAGGGGCCAGATTGGTTGGCTACCAAAATTTGTCTTGCCAAGGTTTTGGTAAGCTAAAAAAGTTGGGCAAAAAGTTGTAAAAGATTTGGCAAACCAAATGTGAGTAGTTGGTAGCCAACTAAACTAGCCAAAATTATGGTTTGCCAAATCCTTAGCGTGACAAATTTGGGTAGCCAACCAATCAGACTCTAGAAACAGTAGCTCGGCATGATCAAGTATAACTGAAGGTCTAAAGATCAAGTAAACTGACACCTTGAGAGCCATGCTGATCTATATAGATTTAAAGAGCATGGTCGAGTACACAAGAACTACTAAACCCTAAACCGTAAGCTTACTGTCACCACACCTCGTGTCCATTCCGTAAGCTTACTGTCAGCACACCTCGTTTCCATTGTCACCACCTTCAGTTATATCATGCCGAACTACTGTTTCTAGTTTTCACCCCCCATGTACGTTACTTTCTCTTTGGCTGGCGCACAGATATCTCTCGTCCTATTCCAGTCACCCTCTTTTTGTTTTTACTGCTGCCATTTAGCGCTGATTTGACGCCATTTTCCATTGTCACCACCTTCCGTTTGTCATGCCGCACTACTAGTTTTCACCGTGCTTGCTTTCTCCGATACGATCCGTCGTCGACGTCGATCCCAGGGCAGGCCCGTTTTTACTAGTACGTATTTGGTCCTCTGACCTCTGCCTGTGTGGTGCTGGCGTGGTGGCCTCTCATATCTATCGTCCTCCGTCACCCTCTTTGCATTTACGTCACCATGTCGCTGATTTGACGCCATTTTTTCAGTTTTCCTGAGACCCGACGACGTTTGTCGCATTATATTCACCGTGCTTGCCTTCATCAACATAATACGATCCGTCGTCGACGTCCATCCCAGGGCAGGCCCGTTTTGGTACTGGTCCTCTTACCTCTGCCTGTGTGGTGCTGGTACGTACTGTATCTATTCTAGCGTGACCTCTCATACGTGTAGTACGTGCCTCTCGGCATGCGTCACCGTGTCGCATCACATTACCGGAGAGGTTTCATCAATGCGACGACGACGACAAGAACCAGAACCGGCCATGCAATGCATATGCACACTGCATTCTCTCCATGAACACATACAGCACCGTCTTGTTGTCTCCGGTTAAGCAGGCACCGATCGTGAGCGGACTGTGTCTGTGTGCGAGCGATCGAGCACCACACGTACTGTGTGCCACTGCAACAGGAAATAGCAGCAATCCACCGAGGCGCGACGTGATGCTTGAGTTCCTCAGAGGGTACGGCTAGTCCTGTCAGCTGCCTTGTCTTTCTGTGACGATAACTACGAGGTGCATGGTGGAAGTGCATGGTGGCTGGCACAGTGGTTTTCGGCATCGCCCGCATGGGCGCTCGCTCTGCGCTCAACTGCGCAGTGCACCCCCAATTCTCGTCGCCGTCCTGGTCCTGCCAGGCCGCTATCGGTAACTGCAGCTTGAGCTCGCATGCAGCTGCCGAACGAACGTGCGGTGTGAGCCCCGCCGCCACTGTTCCAAGTGGATGGTCTGGTCATACAGGATTTGCGACACCAGTAATGAACTCATGTCGAATGTTATAAGAATAGGGACCATACACTTCGCGCTTCATTTGTGTGCGAGCTAGTGTTGGTGGTGACAGTGCAACTCGTGGAGAACGTTTCTTTCCAATAAAAGTTTGTTTTTACAACACGTCTTTAATTTCATCGAAGATAAAAATTTTGAAATGTCGATCGACAGCTGTGGGCAATGAATGACGAACTCGTTCGACCGTGGTCTACGTTCACAGGAGCAAGATACAAAAATATGATTCGTCGAGTGTACGAGACGGCACCAGGTTCGTCGCTGTGCATGCGCACCCGGCTTCAGGTGCGCCGTCGTGCTGCTGCACTTGCGCACGTACGGCTCCGTCCGGACGATCGATCGATCCCGCGGCCACCCACCACGGCGCCAACCAATCGGCGATCGATCGGGCAGGTAGCCACGGCGGACGGAACGGATCGGATGGGGCGCCAGCGGCATCTTGTTGAATTCCGCTGGCTCGCTCGCTCTCAGCGGTCGCGTCGCGGGCAAATCCGATGGCGCCGCGAGCGAGAGGCGAGGACCAGGTCGGTGTCACCGGGGGACGATGGAAATCGACGGGAGCTGGGGCCGGTCCGGTGTCGCGCGCGCGCGCGCTCATCTCGTCTCATTCAGATGGGTGATGGCGGGTGGTGGTGGTGGACTGGTGGGTACTACTACCACCGCCGTAGCATCACCTGACGTGAGACCAGATCCTCCGCCGGACCGTGGCCGTGTCAACTCGCGCGCGCCGGGGTGACGGGGACCCGTATCGCATCGTGGCGACGTTCACACCCGCGTCCTCGGCGCGGTGCTGCCGATCGATCAGCGAGGAGGCGTGTCAGGGACTCAGGTGCTTGCAACAGATGCGCGCGCGGCAGTCGCCGCCGTCGCGATCGGAAAGGACCCAGCAGGCGCCGGGGAGGCGGGACGAGAACGTCAAATGCTTGCCGGCGACTGGCGTACTTGGCCGCTACGCGGCCTTCCTTCGTTTTCGTTGGCAGATCGTGGATTGGACGCTTCGATTCCTCGGCTTGTTTCTTGTCAACAGCAGACGGGTCTCGTCGTCGGACTCGGACGGCAATTTTCCAATATGTGCCTTGCTTGTGTCCAAGCAAAGCAAAGGTTGGAAGAGAGAAAGAAACTCGCTTTTTATGGAGGCCTGGAAAAACAATCTCAGCCCAGCCCAACAAGCACAGGTCCAAAGCGATTACAAGACCTCGACTGCCTTCGCCATGTCCAGCCCATTCTCATTCGGCCCAGCTGTTTCCGTTCTCTCCTTTTCCTTTCGTCGTTTTTACCCCCATCTCGTCCCCTCGCGCCGCCAAGGGACGCGCCTCCCACAGTCCCATCCCGTGCCCCGTGCGTCCCCATCGACGTCGGCGACACGCCACGCACGGCACCGACGAGACGCGCGGCCAACTTTTCGGCGCGCCCGTGCCAATGCCGTGCCGTGCTCGTGCACCTGTGCCAGTGCTTAGCTTAGCTTATCCTCGGTGACGCCGACGCGGCGCGTCAGCCGCCAACGCCCACGGCCCACCCACCCACCGGCACCGGGTCCGTCCGGGTGCACCGCATAGCCATAGGTGTAGAGCACAGCACAGTGGCAGGATAACTGGATAACGGCTTGGCGCATAAACTAGATTATCCTTAAACCACCACCGGAGAGATCTATTGTATCCAGTGAGATTTGCTCTTGCCATATCTCTATCGATGCTTCTCAGCTCTTCTTCCTCCTGATTTTCCTCCTGGGTGGGGCCTGCGTAGCGCACGGTTGATTTCGAGCCGGAATCAAAACCTTCTTTTCCCTCAAAAAAATCAAAACCTTCTTCCTACTCAAAAAAAATTCAAAAAAAGATTAATTCTTCCTAGACGGCGAGAGCAAATCTTGGACCTCAACCAAAGTGCGATCCAGACCAACTGTTTCGATCATCCTGAGTTTTATTGGAAATAGTTTCCTGAATGAAGGGGTCAAATATAGGAGTACTCCTATGAAAGAACATTTGCCTGTCAGTGAGACGCCCGCACGGGAGGATAGAGACGGATCACTCTGAATCCAAATCTGCAGTCATCGCCACCCACTGCCACCGGGCAGGGCTGGCTCTTCATCAGTCACCTTTGACGTCAATCAAACGGATAAAAAGAAGGGGCCGCCGGAGCCGGATGCAGCATCACTAGCAGTCATCGCCGTGGCCCGTGGGCTCTACCTTGCTGGCTGCTGCCGGCCCCTCCAACTGCCACTGGGCAATGCCAAGAATGAGAAGGAGAGATCAGCCAGGCCGGCCGGAAAAAAAGCAGCGATCGATGACGAGATAAGGATGGCCTCCCGTGCTTAATTATTGACGCGCGCATCTCATATCTTCACACACAAAGCTTTCGGTATCCACTCCACTTGACAATTGCCATGATAATATCTTGGGAAGCAGGCAGTGCGAGTCCAGCGAGTTTATCCGGCGAATGGTTCGGCCGGTCCCAGTTGCCATCTTGCAGAAAACTTTGAGCAAAGATGCCGTCACACACACTGCATCGATGCTGCCGGCCGGAGGTCAGGCGATTGATCGCGCTATGGATGGATCCGCCGGAGATATGGTGCTCGTGGTCGTGGGTGAACCTTGTTGACGGCCGGCCCCGCCCGGCTCGGCTCCGGTAGTAATGCATCCAGGAGAACTGCAAGTCAAGTGCCAAGTGGTCAATGCCTGCCGCAGCTGGATACGAGTACTCCTAATCCCTCCGTTTCAAAATAATTCATATTGACTTTAAGACATCATGTTTGACCACTTCGCCTTATTCAAATTATTTATACAATTTAGAAAAAAATAAATTATTATTAAAATATCTCTAATAATAAAATAAGTCACATCAAATTAGATGATTTTTATATAAAAAATTTGAATAAGACGAGCGGTCAAACATAACATCTTAAAGTCAAAATGATGAATTATTTTGAGGCGGAGGAAGAGTACTTAGCAGCCTGCGGAATCCTGATTCCTGATGATAGAAAGTTTAGTAAAGGGGCAGGGGCATCTTTCCTCTTGCCGTCTTGCGTGCCAATGCCCTGATGCATTTTTTTTTTTTGTCGACTGAAGCTTCTCTCTCTCTCTTTTCTTTCCGATTCAGATGGAAGCTTCTTCTTTTCAGTGTGAAAGGCTTTGGAGCCGATCGAACCCAGGCTGCTGATATGCATTGCCCTATCGGCCTACTATCTTATTCAATCAACACGTGCTTTCGCAGCATGCACATTATCTTCTCGATGAATCAAGAATCCCTTCGAGTAAGCGATAATGCCAGGGAACACTACTAATAAATTATCTCGCCGACAATGGCATAAACTTATGGCTTATCTTGATTTAATATAATCAAGCCAAATTTAGTTAGGTACGTTTTTATAGCATCTGACATGAAGATTTATATTAGCCATGATCTCTGTTGATATCTTATGACATAATATAGTAGCTAGTAGCTTATCTTAGCTTGCTAATTGTGATTTATAAACAATATTAATTAATTGACTATTAGTTAGGTATTGTTCGGATCCGATAGATAAAATATAAATGTATTTGGTAGTTTCGTCTATACTCTCATTTAGCTGATGTTGGAAGAAGAGCCTATCCATACAGGTAAGTTAAAGGGTTTTCTAATCTTTTTATTAGGTGCTATTATCTAGATTCAGACAACTAATGAGACAATTGATGAATTGCTAGCTAACCATTTTTGTATGAAGAAAGTTTTAGGTTATTTAACTTTTTACCATGTTTGGAGAGATGTCCGGAGGTGTTTCACCTGTCTATGACATGTGGGCCCAATATGAAAAAAAAGGCGTTGGGAAACGTTAGTGGAGAGGCGTGCTGGAGGCGTTTCTGTGTCTATGACATGTGGGCCATATGAGACGTAACGCCTCTAAAAATTTATGGCATTTGGATCCTAAATAAATGGGTGTTAATTGTTTTTTCGTAGTTCTTTTTTTTAACTAATGGTAAAACTGTACATTTACAATTGGAACATCTTGTCTATCTTCCTATTTTGCCGACGTACAAGATCTATCGTTGAATCAACACTATGTTTGAGGCTCCTGATCTTCTTTTTGAGCTTATGGATCTCAAATCGATTAACGGATGTGTCCGGCGAACCCTGAGGAAGATATAGTGCATTAGATGGTTTAATTAGCAACAGTTTGGAAGGTTGCCAAACAATGGATCTACAATACCGAATGCTGAGAAAATACCTCAAAGTATGAGTTGTCTCTGTTTGAACTGTAGTCGAGGCACTCCAACAATCCGAATAGAACAGGGCTGCCGGAGCAGGATGGCGGGCGATGACGATGGCGTCGGCGGCGGGTGAGGCAGCTAGCCGAGGAGAGAGACGAGGGCGATGTCGCTGATGGGTGCCACAAAGGGGGGTTAGGGGTGAGAGGGAGTGGCGCAAAGACTAAACTGCCCTTAATCAAAATAAATTGACGAAAATTGCAATTAAGAACAGGAATCGGAAGGGGTTGGGAAGTATTTTCAACAACTGTAAAAGGGCTCTTAAAATAAAGTTCCTGCCGCTACAATAAGAGGGTACACACATTCATTGTAAAATAAATAGGAAAATGAAGGGAAAATATTGAGATCTAGTAAACTCTAAGCAATATAAAACTCTTGACTCAAGATACAACTCAAAACTACCTAATGGTTAACTAATTTGATTGTCCTCTAACGGCCCACCTAGTAGAAGATGTTCTGACCATGTCCTTCCAACACTCATTCCGTAAGACCGAATCTTATGCACGGGTGCGCCTTTTCAATCTCATCAATAATAGGAGTCCACTGTTGAACCAGCTCTAGTGGGTACTCCCCACATGTCAGGATCTCTTGGTCTCTCTCCCACATGTGAGTATCTTTTGGTCTTGAGGTGCTCCATGGTTCCCAGTGGTTCCCTCTTCTTCAAAGATTGTGAATTTGTGATAATCCTTATCTTCTTGTGTGAATATCAAGGCAAGGTGGAGGGGCAAGCAAAATATTTATACAATGTACAGGCACAACCACTATATGCGATGCACATCAACACATTAGGGGAGTGGAGGTGGCAAATCGTGGGCGACAATCGGTGGCAGTGGGAGCAAAGTGGGAAGATTAGGGTTACCAATTTAATGGATTTCCATGCCCAGGACCCTTAGAGGGGGCGGCGGGGGTATGGCCTAGTTTCGACGTGCGTGAGCAAGACGATTCCTTTCTATGGACTGCTCGCTCAAAAACCCATTCATAGTTTATTTACTAATAACACTACAACAAAAAATACCTGCTGAGAATCTAGGTGTTTGGTCCATCTTATGATACAACACAATTCTAAAAATTTTATACTGGAATATCAAATGACTCGTGTACCCATGATTAAACCCAAGTAAAGAGTATTTCTTTTTAAACAAACGTTGCTAAATTTGAGCAAGAACACCACATATATAATGCCATATATTTTAGTACAAATTTTAGGAGTCATAATACATTGCATTCTAGGACCAAGGGAGTTATACTCGCTCATGTCTGTCAATTCTAGGCCCTCAATGTGACCCAAAAGAATGTGAATGCACCTATAGATATAGACCAGCCTTGGATGGCAACGGGGAATTCCCCATCGGGGATCGGCTCCCCATCCCCATCCCCGAAGAAAATTCTCCCCCCCATGGGGATCCCCATTTATGCTCAAGGATTTTCTCCCCATCCCCATTCCCCGGGATAAATCCCCATCGGGGATCCCCATCCCCGCTTAATGTTGACAATATATATTATTTTATACTATATAGGTGACAAAATATCATATTATATGTGACATGATATCACACTATATGGTTTCACATTTTCACCATATATACGTAATATGAACTTACGTTCATGTATTTTATTATATATTCTCGTATAATTATATCATCATTCACATGTTATATTAACATATCAAAGTAAGTAGCATATATACTAGCTTTTATCGGGTCCCCATGAGGAACGGGATGGGGATGATTCCCCATCCCCATTTACCCATCGGGGATGAAATCTTCCCCGCTAACATCCCCATGGGGATAGATTTCTCTCCATCCCCGTCCCCCCTAATAGAATTCCCCACGGGGAATCGGGGATCGGGTCCCCATTGCCATCGGGGGACCAGATAATATATAGGATCTACTCAAGAAAAAATCTACCATCTCTCCTATACGTGGATTATTCTGGTCACACTCTTCCTCAAAATTACATTTTCTTGGACACCCGTGAAACCCCTGCGGCTTGGTGTGACCAGGAGAAAATAATCCATTATTTTGCATGTCTACTAGCTAATCAGTCCACATGAAGCTAGAGTTGCTTCCTTTTCTGGATGGAGAGAATGACCTTTAAGTTATAATCCTTAAACAGCCTGTTAATAGGCCATTCTCAAACAGATCTTGGTATGGTTAATTGGAAGGTTCTTGCCTAGGTGATATTAGTCTTTTTATATGTGTCAACACAGTAGACAATTTGCAAAATAAGTCAAACTGGAATCCGTCGATGTTGGTGAATGATTATTTTGCAGCTTCTGATGCGTTCTCCATCGAGGTGATTCTTGATGAAAAGGAATGAGCATCTTGTGCTGAAATGCTGGTGGCAAATGGCAGGAGTGCGGTGATGCTCGTTAGATCGAGCACTTCCTTTTGGATACGTATAGGATGATGTGAAAAGATATGTATAGTTGGAAGATATGGTGGTAGTTACGAACCTGTTCAGTTACATTTTGGCGACTGGCGAGTGCATGTTTGGATACGTAAAATGGACGTGAAAAGATTGTAGAGTTCGAAGGGTATGGTGCTACTGTTGTGCTCACCCAACACGTGTATCGGCAAATTGCAGATGACGGTGTTCACCGTCACGGTGAAGCCGTGTGTAAGGGAGTCAGCGAATCCACAATAATGCAAGCAAATGTGAATACGTTCTCCTTATATTGAAAATAAACCTTTTGCTTTAATTAATATATTAGCAATGAATATCTAAAATTTAGATAGACCTCCTGTATATTAATGTTTAAAATACTTTGATAATATGTAATTAGTTTATTTGGATAATACATTTCGAAAAATGTTACTAGTCAAAGTGATATCTCTCTTTTTCTTTGCAAAACATAGTAACGTTAACATACATGCACACACACTCACATCTACTTTATGATACACCCTCATCAGATCAAGGACTTTAACCCGACGTGAAGGTTTCATAAGAAACCTAATCACCTGGCTATATTTATCAATTTGCATATTTTAGGCCATGTTTGATACAAAATCTTTAAACCCTTATCTAGAAAAATATAAGAATCACTATCAAACAAAAACCAGAGAGAAATGAGAGAATCACTAGTAATAGTAGACTAATGGATTTGAGTTTTTGACATTAAGGAATACTTACTGGATTCAATCTACAAACTAGAAAAACATGTTTCAGAAGGCAAAACTACTACTCAGTCGTTCCAAATTATAAGTTGCTTTGACTTTTCTTAACCCATTTAGTTATGTATCAAATGATTGAACTAAAAAGTCAGGTTGCTGGTGGACAACAAACTAGCGTCTAATTAGCCGTAGGAGTTCGATATCCGCTAGCAACCATATTTTCAATGTCTTTTTCAAAATCAAAGCTAATTACTCTCTTCAAGACATTACATTCCTACCACATAAGGCATTGAAAGTGAGATCCTACTTCAGGCACTAAATTCTGCGCAAAGGTGAAAATATTCTTGGTGTTTTGGACCAGCGCACTCAAGATCAATGCCTCTTAATAAGTAGAAGACTGTACTCCCCTACTGTAAATAGAGAAGAACAGATCTGTACATGTTGCCATATTTGAAGAAAACTTAATCAATGGTAGAAAAGTTTAACTGCTAAAAAAATCAAACTAAACTATTGTATGGAACGAATGCAGTAATTGTGGTTGACCTTTGAGTTGTAATTTGGTGGGCATGTCATTTATCAAAAGATTATACTTGAAAATTCAGTGAAATCTCCAAAATGAAACAGTTAACACTTGAAATTCAGAGCTGTCCCTGTACTCGGCAAGTATGCAGCCGCGGATGAAAGCGAAAGCGAAACACAATTTTCCCCACGCAGCCCCCTCAGGATCTCAGAAATAGCGAAACCAGGGCGCTCCGTCGAGGCCTTTAAATGCCGGCACAGATGTTGGCCGGAGCAGGACGCCACGAGGCGAACAACAACCAACTGCTTCCTTCCCTTCCGCGCCGCCGCCTACAACGACCGACTTCACGTGCCCTACCTATCTTTCTCCGCCAGAAGTGTTCACGGCTCGAGAGTGACTCTAGGCCCATCCCCCGAAGCCGCTAGCTAACGCAGAAAACGACCCTACCTTATGGAGGCGAAGAAGAAGTCAGCCTCGGCCCCGCCGCTGCCGGAGCCGCGGCGCCGCCGCCGGCTAACGGGTACTTCAGCACCGTCTTCTCCGCGTCGCCTGCGGTACGTTACCTTCACGACATCGTTCTGATTGTACTTTGCTCCCAGATTCTTGGGGTCTTAGGAAATTATTGTTTTCATGATTAGTGAATTGGTGCGATTTGCTGATGAGTTCGTTACTGTGTTACGATTTGTGGAGGGAGCTCACAGTTTTCTCAATTTATTTTTTACTCTGATGAGGGGCAATTTTGATAATAGAGGAGCTATAGGATTCCTCGTGATCTATTTGGTCCATATGACGTTGACATTGACTTTGTTTTGTATTAAGGGGAGCGCAAATGACGCAAAGCAGTCGGACTTGTACACGATGCTGAACAAGCAGAGCTCCAGAGGGCAGAATGGCAGTAGCATTACAGGTAGTTCTTGGTACTCCTGTCAATTTGATATTTCTCTTCGCTTTAGGTTGCGTTGATAAATGATAAGTGCAAAGTGAAACTTAAAACCTTTTTTTTATTAGCATCTTAACTTAGAATTATTCTGGAGCACTGCTGTAACTATGGAAGTTTGAATTCGTGCTCAGATGGAAAATCCCACGGCCGCCCTAGTTACAAGGATGGAAAACATGCCTATCAAAATGAGTCATCAGAATCACCTTACTTTGGCTCATCCGTGCATTACGGTGGTCGGGAGTTCTACAGCAGCACTTTACAGAAGCAACCAGCAGCCAATGAACCCCATACAAATGTACGTAGAACCTTTTGTATATAAGTATACAGATCATTTGGAGCACTTAAGTCTAATATTTATTTTGAATTTTAAATCCAGTACAAGGAGGACAACCCGGATGGCTCTGCTACTAGAGGTGATTGGTGGCAAGGTATATTATTGTATTAATGTTGTGTACTATCTTGAGTATACATGGATGCACATACACTGACTTGCTAAACTGTACTTTCAGGTTCACTTTATTACTGAATAATCTGCTGGGAGCTCTCCTTTTTGTGAACAAGGTATACCATATATATGACACTTCATAGTTTCCAGTTCGTGCTTTCCATTAGTTGTGTTTAGGCTACGCTTGCATCACCTGTGCTACTCACTTTGTTGGCGCCCCCTTTGAGCTTTGTCTTGTTGTCAACATCGTACAGCTGTATTTAGTTTGTTAGCAGCGGCACTTAAACCCATAATTACATCTTAATCAGCCTTCATACAAGGAGCCTAATTGTGAGACATACAGGATATGATGTAAAATTTAAGTCGTATCAATTTTTCTGTCTACAGGGATACTGCCCTTGAACATCTATCCAGCTTAAGTATCCTATTCCAATCTTTGGAAGTTCAAAACATATCTTTCTTTATGTTTTGTCGTTATCACAGCTCCATTCTGGAAAAACAATCACAATAGCCTGTATAAGACTTACTTGCTAGTTGAATCCCAGACGGATTGCATGGTAGTGGAGGTTGACAACGATGGCTGTAAGATAAAACAATCGTTTTTTTGTGAAATATGTCAGCTTTTATTAACTAATAGAAAGTTTATTTTAGAAGCTTAGAACAGGTTACATCACCATCAGTCTTTACCTCCTAGCTTAATGTACTATCTCGTACAGCCCACTAGCCTTTTGGAAGCAATTCTCCTTTTTGTCTTTGTGAGGATTGTAGGTGAACAGAGCTTGGTGGATTAGTTGTTCTAAATCTCAATTCATGGCAAGGAGTATTGCATCTCTTGCAAGTGTTAGCTTATAATTAAAATGTTGGGAAGTCTTACTTGTTAAGGAAAACAGTAGCACAGTATAAACCACCGCATTAATGGTGTTGATCCAAGTCATAATGCCATGTTATGCCAATTTACCTTCGTGATGATGATATGAGAATTGACGAACTTGCACAGTTTATAAGATGTTTCGTTGCTAGAAAATTGAAAGCCTGTCCATTGGATTATTGCAGTGTCAGCTCTCACTTTCTTGAATCTTAGCATCCCGCGCGCTACCCCTGTTACAGCAATGCTTTCTCAATGGCCACATCATTTTATTCACATCCTATTCTCCTTTTGCTTTTCAGGAATAAAAGGAGTGTAGAGCTGAGCTTGCTTTGTTGTAGTGTTGGAACTGTTGATGCGAGCCGTCAGGCATGGATCGAAAGTAATAGTTGGGAGTTGGCGTCGGGACTACATCCGGTCGGTGGAGGCAGTATTTAGATGCATCATCACACCTGGACAGATGTGGATGTAGGCTGTGTGTGTGTCCTTTTGCGTTCCTGTTTCCCCCTGTGTGTGTTCTTGTGGTTTAGGTGCAGGTGCAGTACTGCAATACTGAACTTACTAATGGACTGGTAGTAGCAGTTGCCAAAAGAGTCGCAGCTCGCAGGATCACCTGCTACATGCCCTACATGTATGTACATCCTTGTTCCTGCTATCTTTCGGAAAGATTTGGATTGTGCATACTCTGTTCCTACTATTCGTACTCCTCACTCGTCTAGTCGTAGATGACTGCTGCAAATGTTCGAGCCTTTCTTGGGCCGAATCCATAAATGTAGCGGGCTTTGTATGTTGGAAAGGGCAGGAGATGGGCTTGGGCCGAATCCATACGTGTATGGCTTTGTATGGGTGCATTATGGGTTTTTGCCATGGTGGGTTGTGTTCGCTGTTTTTTTTCAGTGTTCTGCTTAATGAAATACTACATGTAAAGTCGTGTTTCCCCCTCAAAAAAAATGTAAAGTTGTGTTTCGAAAAAATTTAGGTTCCAAAACTTATAGCAAATCAAAATCTGGACCGGTTACTCGCGCGACAGCCGACAAACAGTGTCTTGCGATTGCGAGTGGCGACGGTGGGGTGCTTTGATGATCTTACGAACATCGGATAGAAACTCTCTTAACATACAGTAATACCAAGACCTACATGACAAGAATTACAAGCGAAGGGCAACAAAAGAAACGACCCTCGGATGCTACAGCAATACAAATACACACTACTACACGTCGCAACGCACTCATCTGTCATCTGAACCCAGAGCGTGTGCTCTGGGTTGGTCTTCACAGCTCTGCCGTGACAGCGGTCGGGACATCGAACACGGCGCTGCCGACCACCATTCCCTGACGACGACCTCGACGCCAGCGCGTCCAGCGGCGGACGTCGCCGCCGTCCTTCTTAGCTCCGGCGGGCCCCTTGACGTGGTGCGACCGGCGGTCGACCAGCAGGGCCCTCCCCGATCTTGGACGGGCTGGACAGCTGCCGCGGCGAGAAGCTCGGCGTGGTGTACGCCGTTGCGTACGGCGTGCCCGAGGCGGGCACCACCGTGGGCGCCTGCGTGCTGCCGCTGTTGCTCTTGCCGGTGATCTTCGCGTCCGCGCCGGCGGCGGATGGAATGTTGTCTGAATGCTTGCTCAGCTCGTCGACGTTGAGCAGGTCGTCGATCCGTGCGATGATGTTGGAGGCCAGGCTCTCCAGGACCCTCGAGTAGCTCTCGAGGATCGATTTCCCCACGTCCTGAAAGACCATATGCCAGAGAAAAAAACAATCAGTAGAGTGCTCACAAGCTGCTCTCAGTGTATTCTGATTTCTGAAAGACGCGCGAAACCTTGTTGTACTGAATCTTGCTCATGTCCAAGCTGGTCTGTGTGAGCCCGGGGAACCGCTGCTTCAGCGATATCAGCAGCCCTTCCGCGCGCTCGGCGAGCAGGTCTCTCTTCTCCGTGTCCATGATCATGTCCTTGACGATGCCCCAGGAAGACTTGCCGGCGCCCGCGCGGCTCGCCGGCTTCCCAGCGCCCCTCCGGCGCCACACGTAGACGGAGGCTTCGACGCGGTTGGCGATCTCCAGCGCCTGGTACTCCGACGACAGGTCGAGGCAGTCGAGGAGGCAGTCCGGGGAGAAGTGGTCCGAGGTGATGTACCGGTATATCACGTCGCCCAGCGTCGCTCGCCCGTTCTGACACGTCCAGACGTTGGATCAAACAAAGAACAGTGTCAGCGGCAAGGTATAGCAGCACATGTGTCGGAACGATCGACAGAATGTTCAGACGACATCGTGTCATGATCGACTGAACCTTTGGCAGCGAGTCGAGGTAGGTAGAGTCCGGCACGTCCATCTCGGCCAAGGCGTTGCTGTTGATGGCCATGGCGGCCTTGAGGATCTGGTTGGCGCAGTCGCGGCGGTGCTCGACCTGCCGCCTCGTGGCCTCGCAGAGGCCGCCGTGGGGCACGCGGGGCACCGGGAGCCACCACTTGTCGTCGCGGCGGTGGAACGTCCTCCGGTAGGACGCGGAACCGTCGCAGTCCGACGCGCAGATGCCCTGGTCCACGTACCAGAATTCGGCGTCCCTGAATCCCTCCAGGATCTCCTGGAAACAGAGGCTTGTCAGTCGGTTTGTTCAGAAGAATTGTGAATAGAATAGGATCATGTTGAACTCACGAGGAGCATGTTGTCTAGCTTCCGAAGTGCCGGCAGGTTGATGTACAGATCAGACCGTGGCCTGCTTGTCATGATCTGAAAAATTGACAGTCGGCAAGTATTAGTCAGATTAAGCTGCTTGCGTCAACACTGTTGTCCAATTTGCCATAAACAAGATTAGCATCATTCTGAACACTTGGTTCATATGTTTTCTTTTCTTTTTTCTTTTTACTTTTATAATGCATCTTGTGGCTACTGTTTAGCAGATACAACTAGAAATGGACGCAGCATTTGAATTGGCAAAGTTTGATGAAACATACACAAGTGACCTACCAAAACGGACATCACATTAATGTGTTGTTTACTCTATTATTAATTGATTGGCGAGTATTTACTTTGTTTGGACCTCAAACATCACGCGCTCCCTTTTAATACACTAGATTAGGTACGTATCAAACGGCTAAGTACTACGTATTTAATGGCTTCTTGCCTCGATCCAGCACCATGAAGATTCAAATCACCAAAGATTTTGCGCTTAATCACACATGGCTAGGACGCCGGACGCTGCAATTGCTCATGAGAAACTTCACAGGTACACTGCTACTAGATCGATTTATATCAATGTTTCTTCTAGAGATGAACTTGTTTTCCTGAAATCATGCTTCCTACAAACTGATGTAATCCTACCTAGAATTTTGTCATGCCACAGAAACATGCCTGGTAATGATGATAAAGACAGAATTAATTTTACTACTACTTGTGTTGTGCCTATCTGAATTTCATAGTGTGCTGAATTTATTAGTTAGTGACTTAGTGCGTCAGTTGTTAATGTCAGTTTTAATTAATTACCTCAAGCCTTGTACCATCCGGGAACGTCTGCCACGTGGGCACGAGCTCGACGATGTGGTCGCTGACGCAGAGCAGACAGTCCATCTCCCGCCGCCACATGGCCTTCTTCTCCGGCACCAGCGGCTCCAGCCTCCAGAGCTGGCCGAATATCGTCGCTGCAGTGCAAACACGACGGCAAGAGCAACTCAAAACCGACGGGCTGCAAGTCTGCAACCAACCAATGAATGCAAAGGTAACCAATGAGTACCGCAGAGGTTGGTGATGGCGTTGGAGATGGCGAGCGCGGTGCAGACGCCCTTTCCGCTCCCGGACATGTCCTCGCCGAGCAGCAGCTTGGCGAACCTCTCCTTCATCATCTCCATCTCTGGCATATGCAATTTCGCACCGGCCAGCAGCACGACGTACGGTGAGATCAACCAACGACCGCCGACGACATTTGCACTAGACGTGTTGTTGTACGAACCTGAGGCTCTGTGCCTGTCGGTCATGTCGACGCCACCGCGCGACGGCTTTTCCTCCTTGCCGCTCGCGACGACGTCGGCCGACACGCAGGTCTTGATGGCCACCTTCTGCCACTCGTCGGGCGGGGAGTAAGTGTAGGAGACGGTGGAGGAGGCGGCCTCGGAGCTGGCGCTAGAGCTGCTCCCTCGGCGTCCCTCTTCGTCGACCGAGTCCGCCGTCAGCGCCTCGCTCGCCGCCCTCTCCTCCGCCTCTGCCTTTCCATCCTCGCCCGCGCTACCTCTCGCCATCCCCACGGCGCCGGTACCTCGAGCGACGAATGCCGGCGTGTGGGCTGGCTGCCTCTGTGCCTGTCTCTATGAGGATGCCGATCGAGGCTCAGGCTCCGACTAGACAGACACGCCGGCGACTAGGCTCGCTCGTGGCGTGCGGCCAGAGGGCACAGGGCTGCAGACTGGATGCTCGTGGAGTGGATGCGATGAAAGAGAGTGTGTGTGTGTGAGAGAGAGGAGAGTGGTAATAAAGGCTTAAAAGAAGCGAAAGGCAGGTCGATGGGTATACGAGGGAGGGAGGAGTGACCGTTGGGTTTTGAGTTGCCTTGGTGGGCTTCCGTTCCGTCCATCGTCCGCGCCCGCCCGCCAGCGTCTCCCCCACCAGCGCCGGTGGGCGTCTCTCTTTGGTAGAGGGGACAGCCAAGGGGCTGCAGGGGTTGGTCGGCGCGGCGCCGGCGTGGCAGCTACGCCGGGACCGGGAGTGTCTGGTGTCTCTACTAGTATAACGTAGTACGTGTTGCCGTTGCACGCTGTCTTTGCAGGTGGCCCATGTGGAGGGGAGGATGGGTACGTTGCTGTGTCTGCAAGCCACGGGAAATTCCGAGGAGGCAAAAAGGACCGTTCGGTGATTCCTCGTTACAGGGTTTGTTTAATGGCCTTACAACGTGATCGACCCATCGAGCAAACGGTCAATTTGAGCAGTAGATAGAATATATATATATATTCGGCGGTGACGTGCCCGCAACGGAGTACGTTCGCCCAGTGATGACCTGCGGCGAGCTCGCTCTGGTGCAAACTCGTCCGTCTTCTGGACACGTACGACGATGAGTCGTATGGGATTTGCATTTACAGGGAGGAGAAGGAGAAGCAAACCAATTCTTTGGTACCGAGTACCGGCTGAGAGGTGTAAAGCAATTCGAACGCGCGATAGTAGTAGGAGTACAATTACAACCGATCGAGATGCTCATGGGCAAATGAGCCAAAGGTTTTCAAAATCTGGGTTTGAAAACACCGATGGAGAGTGGTGACAAAGACGGAAACCGGAGAAAGGCTGCGATGGATAGGCAACGTCAGGCAGGCAAAGCGTCTTCGGTTTGACTCGGTAACCGCGCGCGCGGCAGGACCGCGGGATGGATGGATGTCCTTTCGCCGGCGCATGCAAAATCCTGCCCGTGTCGTTTCCCTGTCCCAGAGTCCCCACAGGAGCAGCTGCCTTTGTTTTTAGAGGAATTCAAGAGCATCTGGGAATCGATCAGGATAGTAGTATCTTGTATACCAACCATCTTCAAAAATCAAAATCCATGGCTTAGAATGACTGCACTAAATAGAGACTCACTTCACTTGTGCTCGAAGCAAAGAGCGAGTGCAAGCTGAGGAACCGCAAGCAACGGGGCGAAATGATGCTCACTTTGGTGGTCCACAGTCCACACGGAGTAGTATATCAGCTTTGCTCGGCAGATTAGCATTAGCTTTTATGCTCAAAAAACAAAGATTAGCATTAGCTTTAAGCCTTTAACAGGAGTATAAGCGGAGGCTCATCGAGCTGAAATGTACTAGGATAGGATGCTACTGTGCAGTACTGACGCCGGACAGCATCGATCCTCCCTGGTGGCTGGTACAGTACTATAGACCACCACCGGTACATACATGCAGTCCTTGCAGGGCGATTCCAGCACACACATTGCAAGTAAGGCGCCAAGGGCTCAAGTGTCTACCCCGAGTTCACTAATCAGTGTCGACGTACAGTGTCAAACAAACACTGTGGTTTGGTTGCCGAATTCAATAGTCTGTACTCCTACGTCTCGATATATAGTCACTCGTCAGGGACACTCGGCACTGGCTAGTTTTTTGAAAACTTTGCAGGAAGTCAAAGCCCTTACACAGTGACATGCATGTAGCGTGCACAGTATAACGTACGGGAGACAAGAGAATCACACTTGCGTCATACGAGAACTCCAACATCGACACAGTACCCCGAATGTCAAAGAGAAGACGACCCTTTGCCTAAAAAGAATGTTCCACGATCGTATACGTACGTACCATTTGTGCAGACAGGAGCTACGCGTCAAGTCCATCCAGCACCCCGATGCAAAGCCGCCACTGCCCAAAGCCGAATTTTTTTTTTAATTTTAACCCTTTTTTCAAAGAAAACTATTTTTAACACGGTTTTGAAAGATTTTCTAACAATAACCCTTTTTGACGCGCGTCGTGGTTCAGCGTAGCGGTATTTCAACTCGTCGGCGCCCTTATTGAGCGCGCGCTTGATGCACTTCGATGGCAGGCCTTGCATGCGGTTCATATTGCGGCGCTGGGCGCGCAGATCCCCAGCGCGGCAAGCCGCGCCTTGATCTCATAGCGGCAAGCCGCTCCCCGATCCGCGCGCGGCAGCTCCAAATTTAAGTCCCTCGAACCCGCCACCCGCCCGAGTCTCTCGCTCTCACCCTCTCTCTGTTCGCGGAGAAAGGGCCGCCGGCCGCCAGCCGCCTTCGCCCGGCTCCGGCCCTCTTCCTTCCCGCCGCCGCGCGGTGCCTCCCCGCCGCCGTTGACGCCGGCGCCGACCCCGCCAAGCTCCATCCGTGGTGGCCTTCAACGGCCGGGCTCCCCCCTCCATCCCCAACTCCAAAAAGAATGCCGAGGGGTGGTAGAAAGAGGTAATTTCTTGTGTTGTGTTGTTTTTAATTTGTATGCAAGCAATAGACAAGAGTAGCTAAATTTGTGGACAAGCACACATGACAACCATGACACATACATGTTGTTGGGATTGATTTTGTTTATTTTCTAGATGGTTTATGCAATTGTTTGATGGATTGGTATTAGAATAATTGTTAGACCTAGTTTTCATCTTTTATTCATCAAATATGATACCGTACTGACAATATTGTAAGCGGTAATTTTTGTTTATTGAATTGACACTTTGCATCAAATTTTCAGAGGTAGTTATGCTCGTTTGCATGGTGATCCCTATATCCATAAGCCTCTCCCACCGGGTGTTCCAAGGCCTAATTGTTGGTGTGGTGATCCTTGCAAAGTAGAATGGGATGACGAGGATGAGGAAATCTACATGCGGAAGTATTGGATGTGTGCCAATTACAAATGGACGCCTGGCCCGATACAACGCCGCAGTCCAATGGTGCGTATATTCATTTTGGTTTTTTTATTGCTATGATTATATATTTGCTTTGTGACAATTCTTTGTATTGCGCACCCCACCACCCCCTCTCGTGATTTTGAGCAAAGGGATCGACCTTGGAGGTCGTGAGGAGAACAAGAAATACTTGGAAGGCCTCAAGGAGTTTAGGGCCGGGTTTCAACGGAGGCATGAGGAGTTGAAGAAGCAAGCGGGCCGATGAGAAGGCGCGCAGGAGGAAGAGGAAAGGAGGAGAGCCGATGCCGAGAGGGAGGAGAGGGAGAGGAAGATAGAGCATGCGCGCCGTGCCAAAGCTGAGTGGGAGGCGGCCCAAAATGTGGATGATGATGGCGACACTTCAAGATTGGACGAGCTCATAGCCCTCGCCGAGGTCGGGCTTGCGCGCCCCTGCGCCACCCCCCTCGCCTGCGCCACCCCACGCCCCCACCCACCCCCGTCTTTTGCAAATGTGGTGTCCAGCGCGGTATGGCCTTGTTCCTTCAGAGTGGGGGGAATAGGCTATTTTTGTGGCCATATGGTGGATTATGATGAGGTTGGATATTTTTTTTTAAGCAACCACATGAGACATTATTTTTCCTAACCGAAATCCAATTGTTTGTTTTGGACAGAACTCTAGGAAATGCTTTTGGGAGTCCTTTGAAGGAAAAGATGAGGTCAAGGAAGCAATCGAGGGCGAAGCACAAAGTTGGTCGGGAAATGGGTGTTGGGGCCAAGCTTGTGAACGAGTATCTCTACATTCGTCAACGGAGCAGCCGTAAGCTTGCCAAGAAGTTGGGTGTTTCCCCCCCAATGTATGAGCAAAGATATGAAATGCCATGAAAGTTTCAAGAAGCGCCTAGACGAGCAGTGTGCACTGCGGAAGCAGAGTGAGGGGCGGACGAAGAGGAAGGCGGATCCTCTTGTGAGCGATGTAATGAAGCGACTGTTGCATGACCTCGCTCTTGTGCGACGTGCGACCTCACCTGGTCGCCGTCGAGGCCAACGTGCAGGAGGACATCCCTGATGACAATGACAATGACTTCTGGGATGAGGCTTCAAAGTTAGCAGATGCCGTTCAACAAGCCCACATGACACAGAATCCAGTCGATGGTGTAGTAGTTGGTCCTCGGCCACGAAGAATGAGGTCTTTGGTGGAGGATTGTGACTCGAGCGATGATTTGCTTCCGTGGCTATGCTTCAGATTGATGAAGTGAATTCCAATATGTATGGAATAATGTTGTATTCTATTTTGTAATGAACCATGTAGCGAACTATGTTGTCTTCTTGTTGTATTGAACCATGTATCGAACAATGTTCTCAGAACATTTGTACCATGTTTGATGGCATTGAACTTATGTGTTATTTCGTTTTTGTCTCTCGCCAGTCGGATATTGGGCCTTTTAATTGTGTCTTCAAATTAAAAGACTGGGCACATAGTTGACGCGCCACAACAAATGAATTGGCATTTGGACGAAAACAAGGGTTTTGAGGTACACATCAAATGGAATGGCATGTGAGAACATAAACCAAACAAGGGTTTATTGGTTCCGCACTAAACCTAACATGCCTTTTAGGTAATTAAAGCAACACTTAAGCGCATCGAAATGGCATTTGGGAACTTGTACCAAGCTAGGGTACACAGTTCCAAAGTAACCCTAACATGCCTTAGGTAATTTTAAAACAACAACAATAATGCTTAGGTGGCCACAAATAGAATCAGAACTAGTAATGTGGCCACATAGCGTCATTGTGGTAGCACCTTCTCCACAAGTAAGCATCATGTGACGGTGGCGGCGGAGGCGATGGTGGTGGCGGTGGCCCATTGTTCTTGTGACAAGGGCAAGAGCAAAGATGAGTCGGTGCATGGTTGATCCCGTGAGTTCTCACCGCTATAGTCTTCGTCCTCTTCGTGCTCTCTGCCCTATCGATGCCCGCCTCCGCTTTCCCGATCGAAGATTCTTTCTTGCAACCACCGATGTACTCCTCGATGTGGTTGCAAAGTGGTCGAGGATCGATCCACCTAGTGAACCCGCGCAGCCGGGTGCCCGTGAACTCGCAAATAGAAAATATTTGTTAGAGGTTGTTTAAGTGAGATACAAAAATGAAACGATAATAAGTAATAGCACTTACGTAAGCGTATGGGCATTTCCAGAAACGACGTCCTCCTTCTTGGCCATCCGTCATCATCTGCACCACACACTCCTCACCATGCCTACATTTTGGCCAGTCTTCCTTCTGCCTGTCGTAATCAACATCTTCTTGCAAGTTATTGAAGTGATCCACAAGCCATTGGTGGGAGACACCGGACCCCTTCCCGAAAAAGTTTTGAGGAAATGAGTAACACCATGTAGTGGAAGAACAACTGCAAGCAAAATAATTCATAAGTCATAGATGTTTTTCTTACTTCTGTCTATTAGATTCATCATTGTCTTCAGGTAAGAGGCCACAAAACTCCTGCACTCTCTCCCTCCAAATGATGGTCGTTAAGTTTACATCAGAATCGCAGCCCCCGCAACTTAAGGCACAAGATAAACTTCACATCCTCCAACGTGATGGTCATCTCTCCACAAGAGAGGTGAAACGTGTGTGTTTCGTGCCTCCTCCATCCGCATTTGAGCAAGGGTTAGCAATTAGCTTAAATGCAAACAAATGAGTTGTTACCTAGAATGTGTTCTCATGTAGTTACCAGTCAATGGCAGCACTTAGGAGTGCTGGGTTTAGGGGCGGAAGGCCTTTGTTCACAACGCGAACAAGCTCCAGGAAACCTGCTCGCTGTATGTATGGCGCGGCCGTCCCACTCTAGGCGTGCGATGTGGGTACGTGGTCGCAAAGTGAGGATCGGCTCGTCTTTGTCCGCCTGTCGCCGAGCTTCCCGGCTCTGTGGTCTTCGGTCGTACTCCACCTCAAGGAGGGGGCTCGCGGGTGTTCTTGCGCCGCCTTGGACCGGACGACGACGGGCGCCATGCTATTTCACAAAAAAACAAGTGTTAGCCAACAATAATAGTAATGGGAAGAGTAATACTACGAAACAAATGCAAATAAATAAAGAAAATAATGCAATACTAAAATGAACATATTTAAAAACCACTATTGTTCAATATGTGCAAACTAAACTAGCATACTAAACTAGAATACTAAACTACCTGTTGCCCTTGTCTTCTATGCCACCTTGCGTTATGACCAGGTTTTTTGCATTGAACAAAGATTCTTGGTCGGTTCCTCGCCGAACTCTCCGCCACCAAACCAATCGGACCGTATCCTCTCATAGCATCCATGTCTCCCCCGAGTCGCTTCTTTTTCCTCCTACCCTTCTCCTTTTTTCCTTAGACCGAAAGCACGCTGTAGTCGGGGCCCGGTAAGCTGGCCCTTTGCGATTCGTCCAAGGTACGGCTCATAGCTCTTCTCCCAAACACGTAGTGTGTTGGATCGGAGAAACAAGGGGTGCATATAAGGCTCCACCGTGTGATCAAACCCGCGTATTGTGCAAGCCGTAATCATGTGAGAGCAAGGGGCATGCATTATCTGAGGAACGTTGCAACTGCACTCTAGTTTGGCTAGATCAACACGGTACATTCGTCCACCTTGACGCTCTCCACCCACACTTGTGCCACCCTTGCCCCTTATAATCGAAAACATTCCATTTTCGGTCCATATGCCTCGCCCGTATGGAGGTTGGACAATTTCTCATGCTCCTCCAAAAAATGAGCCCCTTCAATTCCAAATCTTCCAGTCTCTCCTAGATTCCTCAGCGCAAGTCCATACCGCAACACAAAATATTCATTGCACTTAGTGAAGGTGTACTCCACAATTCCGACAACCGGTAAGGATCGAACTCCTTTGAACACACCTGTTGAAAGACTCTAAGAGTTTGTGGTCATGATGCCCCACCCGTAACCCCTCGTCATATGCTAGTGCCCACTTAGCTTTTTTCTCGCCATCCGGTTTTGTAGCCATTCCTTAGCCGCCGGGTTCAACATCTTTTGTAGTTCAGCTAGGGTCTCATTGAACTCATGTTGTGTTTTTCCAGAAGCCACCTTCTTCAGCAGAGCTATCGCCTCCTTCTTCCTTTGACGCCAAAAAATTAGCAAAAAATGCCTAACGCACCATCTGTGAACTAAAGGCGGGCAGCCTTCAATGTGTTCATTTGCGGCAGACAAAGTAACCCCGCGTGCTGTCGCCGAGATCAAGCAAATGGTGCGAGATATCCCAAGCACTTCCACACGCCAGAGCCTCATGAACCAGACCACGAATCAATGCCCTCGTGCTCCGCCCAGAGCAAATGCAATCGGTACTATCCGGTTCTCCTGGATCAACTCAAGTAGCTAGCCATCATCAAAGTGCCCTTATACTTTCCGGTCAAGAATGTACCATCAACTAAAATAACTGTCCGACAAAGATCGAAATGCATGCCGACATTGCTCGAAATACCGAACACACGATACAAAAACAGGCCTCGAAGGAGCAGGGCAACTACGCTTATGACTAGGGGGTGGCCGACACACATTTTTTCCCGCAACCCTTGAGTGTCTATCCACCATCTCATGCCCGGGTTATAGTGAGCCATTGCATTCAAGATCCCGGGCACTCGATTGTATGCTTCTTCCTGTGTTCCCCATCCGATAGCCAAGGCTATTTGCTTAGCTCGCCAAACCTTTCCATACTTCACCTCATAGTTGGTCATTCCAAATATGTGCTCTTGTAACAAAGCAACGGGGATGTCATTGTCTTTGTCAACCATCCCCAATATACGACGGGCAAGGTAACGCCAGTAAAGTCGTGGATGCTTCTTCTTACCCTCATTATCCCCGCATGTGTGGGGCCGCACAACTTTAGTAATCTTCCACGTACCATCATACCGATTCTTCCGTGCGCAACTTCCAAGGGCATGTATGATCCCTACTCCTACACCGGATATGATACCTCAACTCCTTATCTGAATGTGTGGCGCGGTAGACGGCCGATGGTGATGCACAAAGATAGTCTTCTAGGAAGAGTTTCATCTCCGACATTGACTTGAAGATCATACCCTTCCTAAGAGTTGGGTCCTTCTCATTGTGCACCATGCCCGCACACACAGCCGGAGACCGCTATCACAAACCGCCATATGAGTCATGCTAACATCCCTATAGTTCGAACACTTGGATATTGGAAGTTCATCCGACTCATTTGTCGTGAGCTCTTCACCGTGGTACTACGGTGGTGGAACGTGATGTTGTTGTTCGCGATCCTACCCCAAGAGTCATATGGTCTATCCTCCTCCCAAGAAATCATGTACCAATCTCCTATGGGTCGGCATGGCATGAAGGACCGATGTCGGCACTTGCATCCGTGGCTACTCCCTCATCATCATCGAATCATCCAATCACCGCTGCCCTCATCGTCCTCATACGCCTCCGCCTCCGCCCTCCTCCTCGGCCTCTTCCGCTCAAAGTCCCCCGCATCAAAGTCATCCGTCCGCAAACCTACAGGATGTTCATGCAATCTCCTCGTGTCACCCGACCGTCCAAATCCATGTCATTTCCTTCTTGTTCTGCCCCAAATGCCGGCTCACCACCACCATCATCCAAAATCCCAGTAACCATTCTCAACAAACACCTCCTCGCCATGGCCACATTTGAGCTTTGCACCACCCTAATGTATCGGGTCCAATGAGAAGGGTTCAACAATGGCACAACCACATAGTGAGCCCTAGTCTTCCCCATCAAACCTACCCTTCAAAGGTGAAATCACCGCCAAACTTCACCTTCAAACGGTCACAAAGGTCATTGAATCTAGGGGGCTCATCAAACCATTCCATTTCTTCGTCCATATTCTCTACCGTACCATCTTCTTTCCTAATGGTGCCACCGCACAACACTCGGACACAACAATCCATCTACAAAGACATTGCACACACACACTGATTATTTCATGGAATTAGTGCAATCTACGGTCCCATACTAAATTTAGCTAAACCTAATTATCCCATATCTAACTCAAATGATTAAATTTAGTTTACCCAATCCAACCAACTAACTACATTTAGCTAACCCTAAGTGTCCAACACACTAAATAAATTGAATATTCACTACATTTACCTAACCCTAACTATCCTTCTCCTAATTTTAGCTAACCTAACTAAGAATTTAGCCTATAAAATTCAAAGCAAGGTGACATTGTAGTACCTTGGGGAGGAGATGAGCAACGCCCAACAAAGGGATTCAAGGTGGAAGACGACCGGCCGGGAAGGGGGCCGCTCGGTCCACCATGCCGACGGGCGGGCGCCTTCTTGGGGAGGAGATGAGGCGGGAATGGAGGGAGGTCCGGCGGCAAAGCAAGACGCGTCGGGCGAGCGGAGGAGGCGGTGGATAAGGCGGCGGCGGGCGGAGGAGGCCGCGCGCGACGGGAGGGAGGGCTGGAGGGGCGGCCGACGGGCGAGAGGGGCTGGAGGGGCGGCGGGCGACGGCCTCGACGGGCGGACGGCGGCGGAGGACGCGTCGGCGCCGCTTTTTTCTTCGGCGGCGGCGAGATAGTGGGAGGGCCCAAGGAGACCGCGAACGAGAATCCGGGAGCATGATTAACGCGCCGCCGCCGCGCCGCGGATCGCTAGAGCGGCTTGCCGCGCTACCAGATCGCACGCAACTTCGCGCCTAGATCCGGCGCGCAGCGCCGCCGCCCAGCGAAGGCGCCGCATGAAGACTGCCACGTAGCGATGCCGTCGCTACGCCAATAAGGGCGCAAAAAGTTAAAATACCGCTACTGAACCACGGCGTCCAAAAGGGGTTATTGTTAGAAAATCTTTCAAAACCGTGTTAAAAATAGTTTTTCTTTGAAAAAAGGTTAAAATTAAAAAAATTCCCAAAGCCAAGGGCAAGTCGTACGCGCGGCACCTAGGCACTGGTTCACCGGTTCGTCCCGTCTCCCCTGTCGGGACGGAGTGGATGCGTCGTCGCCGGCGAGACCCGTCGCGAATCGCTGCCTGCTAGTGTTCGCTCGGAATCTATTTCGTCGGTTTAGGTGGCGCCGGGGAGATTGGCCATGACGGCATCGATCGGGGCACTGAAAAAAGAAGAAGAGAAAATTGCCTATCTGGCTAACGTAAAAAAGGGCCTCTTCCTTCCTTATTTAACAGCCAAAGTTTAAATCTTCTCTACTTGTTCACTTTTTGGAAATTTTCTTCGCGACCAAGAAACAACCCGGCCAGAAAACAAAGGAGGAGCAAAATTATCATTTTCCCCTTTTTAATGCACAAACTAACGAAAAAGAGTCAGGAAGAAAAATTTGGACAAATAGAAAAGAGAGAAAAAAAAAATCTCAGATAGAGAATTTTCTCGAGATCCTTGCAAAAAAAAAAAAAAAAAAATGAGAGTATTTTCTTGAGAAACAAAGGCTGCTAAGTTTTTCTCTTTATTTTTTTCTGCAGGTACTACCATCTTATATTAGTTTATTTCTTGTAATTTTTGCTATACGTACTATTGTCAGTGCCAATTCGTTTAAAAAAAAAAAGAAAAGAAAGGCTGCTGAGGATCTCGGGAGGATGTTCTATTTTGTCTTTTCGTTGTCACCTCCTCCGCCAAAGCCAATTATTTTGCGAACCCAAACTAGAGATGCATGGGTTCTGCTGAAGATCGATGCTAATTATTTATCTTCTTTAAAAAATTGTGAGCTGTTGGACCCAATAAGTGCTAGAGAAAAAGACATTCTTCACTTGGAAGGCTTGAATATAAGATTATATATTATATAGGCTTATCATCTAGTCTTTGTCAGTGTTTGCCTAGCTTGGCACTTAAAAAGTATTCCATGACAACCATAAAAACCATCATCTAAAGCATTTTATGTATCCAGTGACCATAATCCAGATTTGTGTGCCACATAGGTGGAGACACTATCACATCACATCAGTACCATGGCCTACCAGTTAGTTAGACCAAAGAAGAACGTTGCAAACCGCCACCAAAAGATAGAGGGAAATGATTCTGAAATAAAGTGCCAGTGGCTGCTTTCAGAAAACATACGTTATAGTAGTTGGTAGGTTTTTCAAGTTTGAATGTCACTATATGGAGTTATGGACCACCACAATTCGGCCGTAGCTTATCAGAATAGAGAATACTGAATACTACTACCTAACATGAAACTGCAGGAAGAGAACTGGTCCTAGCTAGTCTCTAGTGGAGGAAATGTTTCGCCTACTCATGCCAGCAATACTGAAGTAAAAGGCACTTCAGGTAGTTTTTTATTTTTATTTGGTGTATCCTGTTTAAACAAAAAAACAAGGACATGCAATTCAAACTGCAGCAGAGTAAGAAACGATAAAAAATGTCCTTTCCTCTATATAACTATTGAAATCAAAGCACCCGCCCGTAGGCTAAGAAACTATTGTCTCGCAATTAAAAAAAAAAAAAGGGGAAGAAAGGAGGTGAGAAACACGTTCGCATTGTTTGGAGTAGGATAAAGAAAGGTGCATCCAACAAGCCAACAAGCTCGGTGAATGAAATAGATAAATAAACACAGTTTATTTGTTAAACTTTTTTTTTCTAACATAACATATAAATTTTAACTCGAGGAGAAACATTAGAGGATCAAGCAATGCGGTAACACTGTAACTAAACAGTTGCAACAGCAGTGCTGCTCATGTAAAAAAAAAAATAGCAAAAGACATTTAAGTTCGATGTTTATGCCTTCTAAAGGAAATATTGTTTTTAAAAACTTCCGCACAGTTTGAGCATACAAGTTCTGCAATTATTGTCACATACTCCTACATATGACATTATATGCTGAGGAAGATGTTTGAGCTAGCACAGTACAAATATCTACAGTTAAGAGTTTAGGTCAGGAATTATGACATGGTACTGCATTCTGAACCATGTGAGGGGTCAATAAGCAACATGCAGTGGTGTGATTCAAATTTAAAAGTTTGCAGGTACTACAATATTGATACAATTGTAGAAATTTGTACTGTAGTCAAATTTATCTATAAGTTTTTGACTCGAGCAAAAGTAAATGGTAATACACAAGTTAAACTGTTATCAACATCTGCTTTCTTAGATGGCACACTAGCCAAAAGGCATCCACAGGTAAACAGAGGCAATGAATTTTAATAAGACTGATTGTACAATTTACAACGCTGAAAGATCTACTATAAAAGTAATACATCATGAGGAAAATTGTCACTAATAGAGATATTATAAACTCCACAATTTATCTAGAGCAAGAAATCATTGCCAACAACTAGTTAGAAGGTCCCTAGTACAGAACATGTCTAGTTAGAAGCTCCCTGCTACACGCCTCATGTACCTTGTGCCTTCAGACCCAGGATGACACGTCCTTTCATTGTTGAAAACAGTCTTTTCAAGCATCACATGGGTGATATTCCATCAGGCAGCAGCACTGAAGAGAAAGAGGCAGCACCCATCCTGCAAGATAATCAGTTCACAGATGAATAGTTTAAGAAGCATGTCCAAGTACAGAACAAATGCTTCACAGTTGATAGTTATCAAAACCCTAAACTGAATATCTATGCATTTAGCTGTGACAGCTGAAATAACCATATGGACAGAATGAAGAATATTCAGCATTTGAGCAACCATCATGTCTTTACCAGTCCAAGGCACGTAAGCTTTGGCCCTAATAAAACATTCAGAACTATTGCACTACTGAAAGTACATCTCAAGTAAGATGAAAAGGCAAGTACTCATACCTATTGTACACCATATATTCATGTGACCCCTACTCCAGAAATTCTTCCATAAGACCCTATAGTAAGTTCAGCATCGTACTATTACCAAAGAGATAGTGAAAGAAGGACATCACAAAGAAACAGACAGCAAACCTGTGATATAAATTGTTCAGCATCTGTACGCCTTAGGAAATGGAGCGAGTTTTTGGTCAGTGATACAGAATGGTCACCAAGAGATACCGCCAATGTCCTCCAGCACCGAACCTGAATGTAAGGATCCTTGGGAGGAACCATGTCCTGTAATAAAGGGTATTAGAAGTCTGATAAATTTCTCATCCCAAATAAAGCATAAGAAATAAAAAAAAACACCATACCACTGTCAAATCAATATCCATCTCCGATATGTATGATTTAATGGCTGCAGAGTGGTTCTTGAAGTACTCTTTCTCTGAGAAATGGAGCTTTTCTTGTATGTCATGAGGAAGCACAGGGCCAACTTTCCATCTAAAACTCTGAATAACTTCTGCTCGGTTGTACCTGTTTGGATAGAATTCATTCAGCTAAAGTACACATAAAATCAAATTAATCATGTGATGTCAGCATAACAGAGAAAAAAAAAAGTTTAGCTCATCTGA
The DNA here is from genome assembly GCA_015847255.1 of Hyparrhenia diplandra. Lineage (NCBI taxonomy): Eukaryota > Viridiplantae > Streptophyta > Magnoliopsida > Poales > Poaceae > Hyparrhenia > Hyparrhenia diplandra. The sequence goes on along the minus strand of JADLZK010009189.1, from coordinate 39,520 downwards.
GAATTTTTAGTTATGTACATGTAAGCCATAAGACATCTTTTGTTACGGAGCAGGGAAAGATGGTGGATAGCTGCACCATAGTGATCCTCATTTCTAGTTGTCTCAATATCCAAGTTTTGCTCCACCATTTTCCTGTCATAAGCCAGGCCTTGTCAGTAAACTGTGCATTGAAATGTCCAGCAATCAGTGTAACTTTGGATCAAGATGGTCAACATTCTAGTAGGAATGCTGGGTACAATTTACCTGATCAGTGATTGAAATTGTGAATTATGCTCACTGCACTCTCTAATCACCTGATCAAACACATCAGTCTGCACATAATAGAGATTGCATGTTAGATATGAAAGAAACTAGAAGGAACTGTTGCTGCCAAAGTCACAGTGCTTCTAACAATGGAAGTAGTATAAATAATTTCAACCTTTTTTTGCACTATATAATGACGAGTACACAATATTGCAGCTAGTACCCTTAGTTTGCTTCTGAAGATGTCATAACACATAATTGCTACATCCATGCTAAATACACATAGTAAAAACATATGATTATGAATTAATGAAACATGTAGTGATCTCTTTTTTATGTAAATCCATAGGTATGGAAAGGGTCTAACTTGATGGAGAATTAAACCAATGTGCAGGTCCGATATGAGTTTCTAAAAGGCTACTGAATCTGCCAGCCAAACCAACAATATTTGATCTGACAATTTGTGAATTTTTAAGTGCTGCTAAAGCAATAGTTTCAACTGAGGATACAAAATGTTTTCTGCACAAAATTTCACCGTCGAACCCAGAACACACTAGATCATACAAATTTGTGGCCTGCCACAGACACAAACTCAAAAGCAGCAATCGCTCTGATTCCAAACTAGTAACTGCAGGTGAGTACAGAGAAGCGGGTATTACATTAAATGCCGCAAGCTGGCCAGCCTCAGAGGAGTCGATCTCCTTCAGCAGTTGTGACGCACGCCTCGCATACATCCTCCTCCTGAACCTGAGATGGCACTTGGGTATTCCGGAGCAGGGAAGCAAAAAAAAAATGTTCAATCCAAACTCCAAAACATGAAAAAGTCTACAATCACATGTGAACTAAAGTATAAATTGTTTAGATTACAGGTTTCTCAACTATTTAAGAGAAAGCACAAGACATTATGAAATTACAGCATAACAATATTTTCAAGTAAAAGTGTCCCTTTATGCCTTGGAAGTGTTTGCTGTTGATGATGTCAGTGTTCTTAACTCCCATAAAAAATCATGTTCACTACAAACAGCCAAGCAATAGTTCATGCATTGATTCTCCATTCTATAACATATTTTTTTTTCACACAATTAATTGAGGGAAAACTCATCTCAATACTAATAGTTGCTACTTACTACAGGAAGAATTAGCATCAAGTTCAAAAAGCTTGTAAACAACCTAGGGCCTGCTCTCTGTAGCTATGGCTACTGCAAACAACTGTGACTTACTATAGAGAATAACTGAAATAGCCACAAACGAGCAGGCTGCTCATGTTTTGGGGTTCTTTATATCAATTTTCAACAAACATGATAAATGGTCAGCAAGATTTTCCACTTTTCTAAAGCTTTCATCTCTACAAACAGGTATCTGTAATGAAGTGGTTAAGTTGTCTTATACTTTGAGAATCTTTGGATAAAACTGGGCAAGCTTAGCCAAGTTTATTAGTCCTCTTTGTCTTGTCCCAATTTATAATATTTCTGAAAGCATCTCTAATTCTCTACTAAACAGGAGGAGCCGGTAGGGCATGGCACCTGATAGTTTTTGCAAAAGGAATTTAAAATAAGTAAGCATAACATATACTTGTAAATTGGATCAGATCGAAATGCAAACGGACAAATAGTTAGGGTTTGGGTGCTCGGTTTTGCACGGCATGGAGGAAAGAGAAGGCTGGTATACCTGTTGGGTGCTCGTCCCCGGTGAAGGGGTGAAGGGCCCGACGTAGACCTGGCACCTGGCCTAGGGCTGCGGCGGCGGCGGCGGCGGCGGCGGCTCACTCGTCGCGACTCGACACAACGCCACCACAGAGAGCGCGCGCAAGTAGATCCTCTGAATTCGCTCAAGACGACAGCTCTCGGCAGTCACTCATCGCGGCCGTTCAATACCATCCGACGAGCAGCTCAGCTGTGGCAAGACCTCCTTCGCACGTGGACGTTTTGGCCCAATAACACGGCCTGCTAAGCGGAAACAACAGCCGGCGGCGTTCCTGTTTTTTGGCACGGCTGCTCGCTGTTTTGGCGCGGGGTTGGAGGCAGGACGACCGCCGAGGCGAGGCGATCATCTACTCCTCTGCAGTTCATACGATCAATTGGTGGAGTACTCTGAGGTCCTGGATCTTGCTCTTTTTTAAGATTTTTCGTTGTTCTAATCTGTCATCGTTGGCATTCTCTCTTCCCTAGATGCGTTGGAGTACGGATTGAAAGAAGTTCTGTCTGTGAAAAAGAACCTGCTGTTTCAGATGGCCGAAACATACACAATTACACATTCTATTTTTCAGGAAGAGATCTAGTACCACTTTCAGGTCATCCATCTTTACCTCAGGAAGAGATCTCTGAAACATACACAATCATCAATAGTTTTTCTTCTATTTTTCAGGGGACGATAACAGATGGTGTTATTGGTGAATTCTAGTAGAACAGATTATATCTCCTTTGCATGTGTCCTGCAATGACAGATAATTCTAGTACCATTTTTGGTTTTGTGGTTAAGTGTATTCACCCAATGAAGCTTGCAGTGACATGCCTCATTTTGTCCATCTTGATGAAATTGTAGTAACTCAGCAATGCTTTTTATTTAATTCCAAGACAATTTACAACAAAATGTCAATCTATAAAATTCGCATGATTCTGATGCCTTGGATACAACCACAATTTACATAGTTTGCAAGCACTTACTACACAAATTGCACATTGCACATTACACATTCTCTGCAGAGCACTAGAGATTGAGAGATCTCCTCCTGGACAGCAAACTTGCTGCAGCTCCGGCGGGGTGGGGGCACAGGCGTCGTGGACAATCTGCTCACCTACGGACAGCTCCTGGACTGGCGGTGGGGGCACAGGCTGCACGGGCAGCGGGGGCACGGGCGGTGTGGCGTGGCATGCCCGTGCGGGCGTGCAGCGGCTCGAGCATGACCGGCGTCGAGCTTGAGCCCTCCTCCGCCAGCGTGGCCCCACCGCCCGCGGACGCCGCCTCCGTGTTCAGCACCGACGACGACCCAAGTCGCTCGCCTCCATCGCCGCTGGAAGCCTGGAACGTGAGGATTTTTTTTTTTGAGGAACGGGAGAGGGATCTGATTGCTCGAGGCAGACTTGCCTGTCCATGGGTAGGCCGTGTAATTGGGCTAGCCTCAACACATGCGAACGATCTCCGTTGGATATCAAAGAACGGTCGTCCTGAGCGAATTTAGAGGATCTCGTTCCCACCTCTAGTGTATCCTGTTCTGTTCTTGTGAAATCTTTTATATATATATATATATATATATATATATATATATGAACATCTCGTGAAATCTTCTCCTTTCAGCAGTCGATTCTGAATTTCAGTTATGTATTGTTAACCCCGGCCCCAGCCCAATTCTGTACTTCACATGACCAAATTTACATGCAAACACTCCTCTATTTACATATCTTGGCATTTTGGTTTTATTTTGTGATTAACATGGTACTCTTTAGCTGGCTCCACAATTAACTTGGATTTTGCTTAAATTTTATGAGGAGTTTTTAGTTAAATATTAAGATGATAAATTATGGGACAAACTAAAGACGAAGAAGTAAACCCAAGGAATAGTTGTCAAAATTCAACAATAGCCCATTGTCAAAATTCAACAATAGGTCATTTTCTTGTTTTTTTTCCTTCGGATGGGCCGGTGTGGTGAGTGACTGCCATTGGCCTATTGTTCATGTGGAAGACGAAGAAGTAAACCCAAGGAATAGTTGTCAAATTGATCAGGCAAAGTAGATGGAGACAGGGCTCCTCACAGTGTGCTTGTCAGACACCCACCGGAGCGACCCCTCCACAATCTTGGCGTCAGTGCTCTGCCCTCGCCACATTGAGACCGTGAAGTTCTGAGCCTGGTTCGCCTCGGTGAACTGCAGCGAGCTCGGAGTGACGTTTACCTGCACAGAGGCTGGTAGGTCGACATGGGGGTAGTACACCGCCGGCGCCTCCCCGACATTCTTCACCGTGCGGCTCACCAAGACCGGAGCCGTGGAGTTCGTCGTCGACGGGATCGTGACCGTGATCGATGGGTAGTTCAGCATGCTGTCCGGGATCACCGTGATGGTCGAGCAGTCGATCGAGCGTCGCGCGATCACGGACACCTCCATGCTCGTGTACAGGCCGCAGAGGAAGCCGATGTACTCGGCGGGCACGATGTCGTAGACCAGGCCGGGGTCGAGGGCCTTGTCAGGGTTCACCTGGCCGGCGCCTGTGGCGAACAAGTTGGCCGGCACGGACTGCTCGTCCACTATTGGTTTCCCCGATCTGTCGTCAAGGTCAGCGGTCGTCATGATGGCGGACTTGATCGCCGCCGGCGACCAATCCGGGTACTTGCTCTTGATCAGCGCGGCGATGCCGCTGAGGTGCGGCGTGGACATGGACGTGCCGGATTGGAAGTTGAATGTCGGCTCCAGGGACGGAGGGCCGACCTGGAATGGCCACGCCGCGAGCACGCTCACGCCGGGGCCGGTGATGTCGGGCTTCAGGATGCCGGGGTTCTGGACGCTGGGCCCGCGCGAGGAGAACGAGGTGATAGCCGGCGCCGGCGACGTGCCAAGCACGGTGCCCTTGAAGATGATTTGCGCCACCGGGTTCGCCGTGGAGTTGATGTACTCCTTGATGGCAACGCCGGACATGTAGCTGACGTGCGAGGCAGGGGCGCGTGCGCGTCGGCGATGGTGCTGTATCCCTCGACGAACCGGTTGGCCATAATCATGCCGAACCCACCGGCTCTCTTCACCTCGGCACTTTTTGTCGAGCCTGCCGACGATGCCACGGTCGCAGAGCACGATCTTGCCCTTGACGTCGAAGCCGTCCAGTGTGCCGTTGACGCAGAGACTGGCGTTGGGTGTTGAGCTGGCACCCGCGTAGACCAACGGGTAGGTGATGGTCGTCGAGATGTTGGGCTGGAAAGCCGACTCGCCTTGGAACGTTGAGCCGTTTCCGAGGCGCACTTGGGCAACGATCAGACGGTCCATGGTGCCCGCCGCGACGGTGAGCATCCACGGCGCATCGTTGGACAACGTGCTATCTTCTGGGCCGGCGTTGCCGGCCGCCAAGCTGACAAAGACGCCCTTCTCAACGGCACCAAACGCGGCGATGGCGATGCCATCTGTGAAGAACGGCTGTGTCTCCCCGCCAATGGACACGGAGATAACATCACAGCCGTCACCAACGGCGGCGTCGATGCCGGCGAGGATGTCGGCACTTCTGCACTCGTCTTCGGTACACACCTTGTAGATGGCGACGTGCGCGCGTGGCGCCATGCCGGAAGCAGTGCCGGCGGCCTGGCCGAGCACCTGGGCGCCCGGCACGACGGCTCCCGCCGCGGTGCTCGACGTGTGCGTGCCGTGCCCGTCCCGGTCGAGCGGGGAGTGGGACGGGTCGTCGGACATGAAAGAACGTGCGCCGATGAGCTTGTTGTTGCACGCCGAAGCGTTGTTGAAGTCGCAGCGGCCCTTCCACTTGGCCGGCGGCGGCGGCATGCCGTCGCCACTGAAGGAGGGGGTGGAAGGGATAGACGCCGCCGTCGACCACGCCGATGATGACGCCCTCGCCGAACCCGGAGGTGTAGTTCTTCCCGCTCTGCGGCAGCTCCAGCCCAAGGAACTGCGAGGTGTGCGTCGTCAGCGGCCTGTACACCTGGTTCGGCACGGCCGTGACGAACCCGGGCATGGTGGACAGCGCGTCCAGCTCCTGCTCCGTCAGCCGAGCGGCGAAGCCGCTCGCGACGTGGTGGTACGAGTGGACGAGCCGCTCATCCTTTGGAAGGAACGTCCTGTACCATGTTGTTCGGTCGTCGGTCGTACCGAACACGTGGCTTTTGTGCGGCTGCACGTGGACGATGAACGTACGCAGCTCATCGCCGGACACCGCCGCGGCGACGACGACTGCAAGGAGCAGGATGGGGAGCAACGAGAGCTTGAAGCTTCCCATGGTTGCTTGCTGTGAGCTAGTATGTGATGTGAGCGTGCATTGACTTTATAAGATCTATCAGCGCTCGTTTGTTTCATTTCATTATTTAGGGTTCTTGTTCCTGTTAGGAATGACGCGGACGGACGGCATTGTTCTCTGGCTGCGGCAAGTAGCTTTGGAACCGTGTCAGTTGTCTCGAGGTGTTTGCAAATTGCAACGACCAGAGGGCTAAGTTTGTTTATACATATACTTAAGAGGGCTGACTGAGTTTTACGATACGGACATGGAATGGTTGCTTGGGAATTGCCGTGTGCCCGTGTCCCGTTAGAGAGGAGGCAACTGTTTCCGCGCGGCAGCGGGCCTGAGTTGTTGCCCGTGGATACATATATATTAGCACAGAGCTAGAGGGCAACTGGTAAATTCCAGTAGAATCACAGAGAAAATTAGCAGCTAACGTCTCACAACTTGTGTCATTGTGTGCCTCGGCGTTTCCTCGATTACAATTGAAACCGAGTGTTTCCGCCGGCTCCAGCGCCGATTTTTGTGTCGTATACATTATACATAGTATCTAGAAAATGATTTTCCCTAATATGCACCCGGTGTATAGCTCCAAATCTCAAAACCAAGTCATTTTTACTCTTTGTATAGATTTCCGCATACACAAACACTCGGCAAAAACAACAGACCTAAAAATAAATGGCCCAACGGACGACCAACATTTCTACCAGCGGTGTTGAAAAAATTTTTCTTCCTTATTCTTTTTTGCCATCAAAGAACGAAGAAGAAGTGATCTAAAACTTATTCTCCATAATCCTTCATCATGGCCAGATCAAACCACAACAAAACGAAGAAGCGATTGGTGAAAATTATTCCATATGAAGGTGTTGACGTCGCCGCCCAGAAATGTCGTCATACCGATGAAGCTACTAACGTCGTAGACGTCGTCATCTTCAACAGATTTGTCATGGAGAAGACGATTTTGTTTTGCCCCCTTGCCGTCGCCAGAGAGCAGTAGGAGAGATAAATCTCCAATAACAAGAATTTTGGCATGGAGAAACCGTAAACTCTAAGAATTCAATCTAATAGAAAAACTTCTTAAAAATAATGGATCCTCACTCCCTCCGGCCTTTGGCGAGATGCTGGAGAGGAAAGGGAGGGGGACCAATGTTGAAGAAAGAGGTAGCGGCCCTAGGGCGTGAGGCGCGATGCGAGGCAAGAGGGGCTAGCGGCGTCTGTAGCTCTGAATTTAGTAGAAAAAAATTAAGATGTGTCTGGAAGCCTGTTGAGTTTGGATTCGAGAATGGATATGGGAGAGGAAGTGAGATGTTGTCATGCTTGCTGATTATGACTACAGTGACCACCAACGGCTTCAGCGTAGTCCACTCTACCATTGGGCACTAGTTACCAATTGTAAGAGCAAGAGGCAAGTTGAGCGGATAGTGATGCTAGAAGGAGGCCCAAGAGGTAGGAGGGGTACTAGCTGCGCCATGATTGATGGCCGCCGCCGCCGCTTCCGACTTTCGAGTCGATGCACCGCAAGTTGGTTGCTGAGGTGTCGTGCCTTTAGTGTGTTGATAATAGCAATTTGGTTTATGGTACAAGAGAGTTGTTTATTTGGTTTATGGTGCGGAGAGACTAATGCCCTAATTGCAGCGACGGAGCCAGCGGGGCTACCTGTGCTCTAGCACCCCCTATCACCGGTAACAAAGGTTAATTATCAGAGCAAAAACAAAAAATCATTATTAAATCCTCATGCAAATCAACATCTCCATTGTTTCAGCCTCTCCTTAAATTTTTTTTCTGTTCCGTCACTTTGCCTATTTGGTTTTGTGGAGCTAGGTTGTTGAGGTTTGAGTTGTTACTTAAGGGTTACAACAACTATGTTTGGTTTGATGGATATCCCTAAAGGTGAGATGATGGTCCATGAATAAGCGTCGTTTGGTTCATGGGCCTGCCGAGGGTATGTTTTGTTAGATGAATATCCCTAGAAGTGAGATGATGGTCCATGGACAAGCACGGTTTGGTTAATGGCGAGTGTGAATATGGATATCTTGGTGGAGGAATATTCTCACATATACTAGACATCACTAACACTTAAATTTTTCCTAGCGAGATCATCCATGTTTTCTAATCTATGTCATTACCAAATAATTAAGGTTTATTAGTATGCTATATTATTGCTTAGTAATTATAATGACAGCATTAATTTGACAAGTGCTAATATGTTGATTAGTGCACGTTTTGTATGCCAGTTAGGACAATAGTTAGTGTTAGTGTAATTAGCGATTATCATGACAAAACGTTAGTGTCAGTGCAATAATTAGTTATAATTCAAATAATATAAATATAACTTGCGGTGCATCGACTCGAAAGTCGGAAGCAAACAGAAATATTCCTTATTTCATCCACTCTCATCCATCCAACCAAACAGAAATATAACTCATCCTATCAAATCAACCAAAGAGACAAAATGAATATTCGTATCTCGTAATTTATCCATGACCCTATCCCATCCAGCCTGTCCTCAAATCAAACGCACCCTCAAATGAGTTGGCCGAGTTGGCGATCCTATCTCATCCATCCTGTCCTCAAATCAAACGCACCCCAAATTGAGTTGGCCCTTTGGCGGTTCTTCGTAAGCTTTGGCCTAGCAAAATTTAACTATTGTGCAATGTTGATTTCGGAGGAGCATGATGCTGAGACTTTGATCCAACGAAAATGATAGCAGTCGTTTTTAGGATCACTCTGGATTCTAGAGTCACTCCGTCCCTTGATTCAGGCATGATGTTTGATGTAAATCACCAAAACTACAAATTGAGTAGACTAACCAGCAGATCAAACGACACGACACTAAATGGGGTATGAATCCTCAAATTCGATCTGAACAGGAACAAAATATGGACAGTTTCACAACTTATAGACAAGGTCAGAGCCTCAGGGTTTGCCAAAGCTGCAACATGATAAATAAGAAGACTTATTCAAATGCAGCAACAATACAGAATATAGTGTTTAACGCCACAAACTGCACGCTAGCATCTTCAGCCATATCACTGGCAGGCTGCCTTAGGTCATTACTTCCCCTTGACCACTGTCACCGGGCATGATGCGTTTGACAGCACGTAGTTTGTCACACTTCCCAGGAGAATCCTGAAGCAATTACCGGATTAGAGTCGTGAACAAAATGAAACAGAGTGAAATATTTCGGGGAATGTATATCTTTTGCATGAGTCTGGTTCTGAGTGCAATAATAATAAATTTAGCATTATATACTGTATAAGTTTATATGCAAAAAATTTTACGTGGCAATCAATTTAACATTCATATTGAGCCTCAGATATCACGAGTTTCAAATAAAACAAGTGTGGGGAGTTCTCTCTAAAAAAAACAAGTGTGGGAACCACATTCATATCTGATTTATGACATCTAAATTATTAAGCAGTGTAAATAAAAAAAAGTTATTAAGCAGTGTAAATTCAACAACGAGTATCATGTAACTGGAAAGCTAGAGTAACAAAAACTACACAGCCCCCTTTCAGTCAGTCTAAAAAATCTAAGTATAAAATATGTGTCTTGAACACATTTGTAGACATTTTTTTCCTTGACACTTAAACCCCTCCTGTTTTCCCTCAAAAAAAATGAATCACATTTTCCCCTGATTACTATTGTAAGGAATTTTCTATCCATCCATTTGTCGACTCAAAGGATCCATTTTTTTCACAGAAAGCTGTTATCCTGTTACACAAATGTTCAGAACTCAACATATTGAAGCAAAAAACTTCCTGAACCCTTTGTATATGTAGTTACCCACCAGTGATAATTATATTTAGTACCCCTAAGCGTCGAAAAACCACAGACACAGGTATTGGGCGACTGATCCTATACGGATCTTTCAAATGCCCAAACTAATGGACACTAGAGCATTTAAATATCAAAGTCAGTTTCACATGGCTGCATAAAAAATGACAACCATGATGATTGATGCTGGGGTGTCTCAGTCTCAACTCTCGGTCAGGCTAAGGAAATGGAGCCCTGTTGCGAGTCAATAAAATAAGGTCGCAACGCGCAGCGCAAGGCAGCATGGCGTGGCTTATCACTGCTAAGAAATGTACTACTCACATTAACAGCTCAGAATCACCAGACACAACGTTACAAACTTACAATGCAAAAGTCAGATAAGTATTATTATCGTTGAAACACATTCCATCAAGACATGACGAAATATGTGATTTAAGTACCGAGTGAACTCTAAAAATTTAAGTACCGAGCCAACATACTGACTTTGCCTATCCCTATCAATTGAGCGATGCACAGCATAAACTACACTCCGTTGACGCACTTATCCGAGCAAAAATAAGGGGAAAAAAACTGAGAAACTAGCATAGAGGCGACATTGCAATAGTACTACAGTAGTAATGGCGTCTTAGGATGAATACCTCTGGATGGGGCCGAGGCCACGACTACCCATGACGAGGGAATCGATCTTGAGGTCGCCGACAGCGTCGCAGAGCTTCTCCCTGGCGTCGCCCCAGTAGAGCTTCGCCACCACCTTGAGCTGATGAGCACGGAAATGGGCTGGTTAGTTTAGATCCCCCGCACTCACTTGATCAGATATTCAGATCAGCACGAAGTACGAACGAATGCCCCCGTTCCCCACCTGCTTCTGGCGCGCCGCCGTGTCGATCATGTCGAGGACCTCGGCGTCGGGGCGCACGCCGTAGCCCTGCATCACCTCGGGCTCCCGGAACTCGGAGAGGGAATCAGCGCTGCGGGGATCGAAGCAAAAGCGAGATCGTCAGATCGATCAAATCGAGACGAACCGAAACACAGACACCGATCGAGTGAGCATTTGGTTAACAGTAAGGGTGGTAGTAGGGTGGTTACGACGGTGCTTACGGGATCCGGACTTGGCCCAGAGCGCGTGCTTGGTCTCCTCCCCGCTGTGGTGAAGGACGTGGAGGACGACGAGGGTGTCCCCGTGGTGGAGCAGGTTGTCGATGGCCCAGTCCAGCGCCTTCTTCGCGCTCTCCGAGTAGTCCATGGCCACCCCGATCCTCCGCTCCCCGTCTGCTGCCGCGGCGGCCGCCATCGGAGCTGCAGAAACCAACCTCTCGCTTGCTCTTGCTCTCGCTGTGGTGGACTGGTGGTAGCAGACTAGCAGAGTACTAGCAGACATAACAAGCGTTGCGTTGCGTTGCGTTGCGGCGAGACGAGCGAGGGAGAAGCATAAATGGAGCGGGTGGCCTGGTGGGTACGCGTCGGCGTTTGGACGGCCAACGCGCAGAGTACGGAGCGAGCGGGACACCCGGCACTTGGTCCGGAGTACGGACCCAGACAGGTCTTGCGGTTGCGGGCACGGAAACGGGAAGAAAGCCCTCTCGGGTGTCCCGGGGTGTCGCCGGGGCCGCGTGCACGGGCAGCGGCGTCGCCGGGCGCCGCGTGCACTCCAGAGTTTCGGCCGGGGAACGAACGGGCAGAGGCGTCGTGCGGGCGCGTGCACTCGTCTTCTGAGTTTGCTGTTGCCGGGACGTGCGCGCGGAATCTTTGCACGGTGGTGCCTGGCTGCCTCCGCGGTCCGCGCGACGACGCGCACCTGACGCACCGCAGGCCGGGAGCCGGGCAGGCACCGACTCACCGCTACCGTGTGGGTTACCACGACGTTCGTCCACGCGGTTTGTTGTCTCGGCGTCGTGAAACGGTTGAGACTGGAGAAAAGAGGCGGAAAGCGTCGTCGTATTTCGATGGGTTTTGCGTGAACGGAAGCATTTTGACGGGACCGCGGGTTGCTGCGGACGGGACAAAGGCCTTCCGTGTAAGCGAGGGTTCTCTTCCTTGATCAGGAAGATATGATAAGCATATCCTCGTCATGGGATTGCTAATCGCGCCCCTGATGCGACAGGCTTGTCACGAATATGAACATTGCCTGCCCACGTGCCGGAGCGTGGTGACTGGTGAGGTGTCGGTTGGGATACAGTAGCTGCTGCAGGACTGCACACATGACACAGCCAGACACAGCCACATGGCCGGGAGCAGAAGATAACATGCGCTTGTATACAGCAAAAGCCGCGGGAGCCGAAAATGGAGGCCACTCTCAAAGTGCCAATCAGCATTTTTACACTCTAACAAACCCCTCGATTTACTACCTTTCTAAGCCATTTGAATAGTTTTTAAGCTGACGAGGCGCCATCTCAACCATTTTACATGGCGTCACAATAGCCATGAGAGTAAACTGGACTAGGTCGGTTATAGGAGGTTAAATAAAATTTATCGAAAAATTATAGAATTGTTTACTTTTTCAAACAAATATCAAAATAATTAAAATTTTTAAAATCTGATTCAATCTTACAAAAATATTTTTACTTGAAAACATATGAAAGTAATTTTTAAATTTGATCTAAGATCATGTTCTATCATAGGGTTCCTAGTTAAAATTAGTTGAATCCTATATGATCTCTTCAATGTAAAACTAGACCAAGATATGAAACAGAGAATGTAGGGGGAAAATCATTGTAGACCGCACCAGAATCAGCCAAGAATCAGCGCGCAAGCTGTCTTGCAAACTTCAAACAAACAACCTTCTTTAGCAATTGTTGTCAAAAAAAACTTTCTTTAGCAATAACTTCCCACGTAACCGTCAAGACATGCATGGATTTTAAAATGGTTAGTTTAGATTTTAGAATTTTTAATTGCGTAGTCTTCCTAGAAAAACATTCTGATTTTTTTTAAAAAAAAAACTGTATTTTTTTAAAAAAAATTATGTACACTTATCGAAATGTTGATGTAGAATGATTTATATCTTTATAAGCGGTTTTTGGTGACGTGAACGTTTCCACAGTGGGAGAACCTAAAAAATCTGATTTTTGTCTTAAAAAAATGAGGCATGTAAATGGGCCCTTTCATGTAAATCGGTCCTTTCATTATCGATACAATGTCAATTGGACTTTTGCGAGAAACTAAATCAGGTTAGTTGGACTTATCCATATTTGCACTAATTTGCGAGAAACAGAGTAATTTTTGAGAATTTTTCATTACTTCCAGTTACCGGCCCATCTCATATCCGTGGGCCTGGTGTGGCTGGCTTTTGCAGGATTAGCGTCTCCACCACCACATTGGGCTGCTCCTGGCATCGAACCACTTTATGTTCGAAGCAGCCCATGAGCCCACCTTAGTACGGTCAACACTTGTCACATTCCGTCCGTCGATGGGGATCATGGTCCATGGACTGCTACCCCCTCAACACCACAACTACAGCAGCATTTCAAGTTGAGGATGATCGATGTCAAGCGTGGTATGCCCATTCGGGCATTCGCCAATAACGAGTGGGCACACAGTGATGAGCTTTGTCGCATCTTGAGAGCAGAAATCGACATGCCCAAGTTGCCAATATACTCGTACTATACTACTACAAGATATTTCCACGGGAGCCGTGTCGTGGCCAGACAGCCAGCGCTTTCCACATAATTTTGGAGGTCCAAAAGGCAGCAAGAAAAGGCCGGAAGGACCATGGCCGTATGGCACCATGCGACGCGACGCCCCACGCGGTCAGCCTGTCACCCCCGTCTTCCACCACCCTCTCGCGCTTCACTGGAAGCGTTCGTAATCGTACTCCGTCCGTATCACCAACCCGGCCGGCGCCGGCCTGCTCGCATTGATGATCGAGATCGGCAAATAATAACCCGCACGCAGCCGCAGCCCGGCGCCAGGCACTGCCGGCCCACCGACACCGTCCAGGTCCAGCTAGCCAACTCTGCGGCGGCCTTCGATTCGGTGAATGCCCCCCGTGCCCCCCCGCCCCGGCGCCCCCGTCGCGGCGCGCGCACCCGCCGCGCGGATGATCCAGGCATCCAACCATCCAATCCAATCCAGATCAGCGACCAGCGCAGCACGAAGCTCGGCGCGCCGAGCCACGTACTCGTACTACGTAGGCACACACGCACGCGGTCCGGTCGGGTCGGACGGGACGGACGGCAGGCACCAGGCGCGATGAGGACGCGTACGTGGCCTACTACACGTCACCAGGGCCGCGGTGCCGAAAGCGAATTCCCCGTCGACATCCTCAAGCCTCCCCCAATCCCTATCCATTTCCCCGCTCGGGCTCCTCGATCGGCGGCCCCCGCCCGCCCGCCCGCCCGCCTTCCCTCCACGACGACCGGGCGCCCACCTCGCTGCCCTCCTCCTCCTTCTTCTTCTTTCTGCCGGCAAAGCAACAGGACACAGGCAGAGGCAGGCGCGTAAAAATATACGTAGCACCGCCACCACCACGCTGCGGCAGCTTCTGGAAGATCCCCGCGGCCCGCTTAATAAGGCGCCGTTCGCACCGGTCGCCTCGCCTGCTTCCGCTCCGCCTCCCTCCTTCCCCCCTGGCGCTGCCGCCCCGCCCTCGCCCGTTTTAATCACCGTCCAGCGCGGCGGGCAGCTAAGCCGGCCGCGCCCAATCGTCCGTTCCGCCACCGCGGTTCCGCTCCCAATACAGCCGTGTCCACCGTGCGCTGCTCTCTGCTCACGTCTTGCTCGCCTTCTTTCTTTCTTGTTCCCTCCCCTCCCAACTCCCAAGACGGGGAGGAGGAGGAGCCAGCCCCAGTCGGGTTGTTCGCCGGACGGCCGGCCGTGTTCGTCGCCCGGTCCGAGAGCCTGCCGGGGCCCGGCAGCTGGAGCTGGAGCCAGCTCGATCGAGCTCGTCCGGCGCGCGCACGCACGCGGGTGGTTGACGATGTCATGTGGCCCCTCTGCGTCATCTCCGAGAAGCTCTTCAAGATGGCGGGCGACGCCGACGACGGCGTGCAGGGGCCGGCGTCCACCGACGGACAGATTCCACTAGCACGCCGATCCTACTACGTCGATGTGAGAGCCTTTCTCTCCTGTGTCCTGTCACTCAATTATTATCTCACTGTTGTGCGTTTCTGACTCTCTGCGTGCGTACCGTGCGCTTTCCTCATTCTTGTCACTGTTGTTTTTGACGAATTTGGCTGGCTTCTTGTTCTCGACTTGTCGTGGTGGTGGTAGGTTCCGCATGTGCAGCAGGCCTTCACCTGGGACTGCGGCCTCGCTTGCGTGCTCATGGTGCTTAGGACGCTCGGGATTGATTGCTGCCACGGCATTGCCGATCTCGAGAGGCTCTGCCGCACCACGAGGTTCCATCTCTAAACTAGGACTGGAATATCACAGTTTTGATCACAAATTAGCTGTACAGCAGAATGGCCGTCAGTTTGATTATGTAGCCCTAAGCCCGGCACGTTAGTAGTACTGAGCTAAATGATTGTTTCTCAATGATCATAAGAGAATATTTGATCTACAGTAGTCATAATAACAGAAAAATGCAATAGTATCTTCATTCCAACTCACAATGGTTATCTTAATTGTACCATGATCTCATTTTTTTTTTCATTAGCTGTTGATACTGTCTTTTCTCGCTAGTCACAACTAACAATGATAACAGAGCTGTATGATCTATGATAGTTGTACTAGATAATATGTAAAGGCGATTTTTTTCTTCTTTTTTGTTGATGTGGGGAATCTGTTTAAGCACTATGCGTGCCAACTCAACAATAAACGAGTACTCACTTTGATTGTTGTCATACACATATGAAGTGTTGTGGTTGAACTGACTTTTATAATGTCTTCAAATTTCATCCTATTAAAAACAGTACAAGCTTAACGAACTAATGCTGTTTAACACTCTTTTTGTTTGCAGCATTTGGACAGTAGACTTAGCATATCTGTTAAACAAGTTTTCAGTCAGCTTTTCTTTCTTTACTGTGACTCTTGGAGCAAATCCACAATATTCTGCTGAATCCTTTTATAGGGTACGTGTTCTGACTAACTTCTACTGCATTGAGTCTTCTGGCGTTCACATTAGTAATGTTCTAAAAATGGTCATTTCATAGGAACAATTGCAAGAAGACATCAATCGAGTGGATGAGCTATTTGGGAAGGCACTTGATGCTGGAATTAGTATCCAAGTATGTTCACAACGGATTGCAACATGCAAATTCTGCATTACATGTACTTCACATTTGGTTTTCAAGCTAACTTTTTTCCTTCAATTTATGGCTTCTCACAGTGCAGGTCCATCACCGCGTATGACATTGCTTTTCTACTGCTATCTGGGCACTGCATTGCTATTGCTTTAGTGGACAAATCAAAGCTAAAGTATGCATTTTTCCTTGTTGCTGTTACTGGAATGATATGTAGCTGTTTTTGTTTCACTCTTTCTCCATGAACTGTCAATTTCTCTCTTTCTCCATGAAAGTTGAGGTACCAACAGAACATAATTATAACGGTAATATTGAATGCAGTTTGCCTTGCATGGGTGATCATGATGTGCAACAGTTCAACGAGGAGTCAGACTACATGGGTAAGTTGCCTTATGCAATTTGCAGGTTATTGTGAGGTGAATGGTGTGCATTTTGGTGGTTTTGATTATTTGCCTATCTTGTATTACAAGCAGCATGGATGTTCCATCCCATCATATTGTAGCACTGCATACTTATTGATGATCACAAGCGACTTCAGTAATTTAATTCTGGAAAACACACATTTATGCAGCAAACGAAGTTAGCATAGTTTGACTCTGTCTCTCTTTTTGTAAGGATAGCTAAATTACACTTAGCATGATGTTATAATTCACATGCTATGTCTTGTTTTTCTTGTCTGGTACAAATTTGGAGTTCAAATCTCTTTGTTCTCCTCCCCCCTCCACCCCATCCTCATTAAATAATTATACATATGACATAACACATCGCAAACACAAACATAGAGTAATGTGATTGTATTTCCGCTTTGCAGGCCATTATGTCGTAATATGTGGGTATGATGCTGATGATTGTGAATTTGAGATAAGAGATCCTGCTAGTTCCAGGTAAACAATAGTCGCTTTGTTTGTATTTTTTCCCATGATAACGAGCGCTTTTAAAAAAGTTCAGATGGTACTTTTATCCTTCTGCTAATTGCATAACTTTGTACATGCCAATGAATTAAACAGTAACCTTACCTGAGGAATTCCAGATTCTGATTTGAGGCACTGCCTCATGGCACCACCTATTTATATCAGGATTTACTTATTCAAAATATATATATATATATATATATATCAGGATTTCTGTTTATATTACTACTTGATTTGGGCAATGGCTGCAAAATCTGAATCAGAAACATAAGGCTGTCTGTTGACTATACCAGGAAACGCGAACGGGTGACAATGAAGAGCTTAGACGAGGCTCGCAAAATCCTTTGGAACAGATGAGGATATTCTCTTGGTAGGATTTGCACTGATTTGTTGCTTAGATCTCATTCTGCTCTGTGTGCATCCAGTGGTGTATATTGGCGTTTCATATAATCTCTCTTGCAGATCTCTTTAACCGGAAAGAGTGGAATGAAGCTCTCTCGTAAACTACTCTGCTCCATGTAAATAGGTCACTGGCAACCAGCCTACCTTGTGAATACCTTGTACATGTCCCTGTAGTTATGATTGTCGACTGTCGGCCTTGTATGTAGCTGCGAACGTTCTGTCAGCTGATAGGAACAGTATGCTTAGTGAACTTAGTAAGCAAGCATCTGGTTTTTGGCTCATGCCAATGCCATCACAAAACTCTGGCTGCAAAGGCCAGTGGGTTCAGCAGCAGCAAAAGGTTCTGCTGATCTTGTAACGAGCAAGTGTTATACGATTGTAGCTGAACATGTACAGATCTTTCCATCAAAAAAAAACATGTACAGATCTCCAGAAATAAATTTGTGCTCCTCTGCAATTCCGTCTACTCTGCTTCCTGGAATGTTTTGGCGTACATGCAGTTCCTTGGGATCGATTGCCTTGCCGTCGGCCGTATCTGAATTTCACCAATCATTTGAGGTCGCTTCTGCCAGACCCAACCGTCCGTTCGTCAGTGTTAGGTCGCAGGAAGCGAACTGGCACCGGCCGGCACCAACTTCACCGTCACCATCTTCCTGCCTGCACGTTGCTTTCTAGTAGCGACTGCATTCAGAGACTGCAATAATTGGAACTTGTTATTTGGAAACAACTGTCTCGTTGTCGATGATCAGTGTGCACAGAGCGTGCGTGTGTGTCGCCTTTCGTAACTAAAATTCTACAAAGTACTGTCTACGAAGTGATTTGCACGATGTGCTTCTTTAAGCATCTGTTTGTACTGGAGATATTTACCCTTTATAAATATATTAATCTTAATGAAGCATGCACATCTCGCATTCCAAATGCAACAATAGGCACTTACCGGGATAGTATTCAGTCACTATCAAATCATAGCGTAACGACCTCTCTGCAGTGAATGATTGTGACTTGTGAGGTGACGATGCCAACCTTCTTCCACTGCCTCATACAGTAGCCAATCCATTCGGTAAGCAAAGCACGGTGGTTACTGAATGAATGAATGAATGAAAAGTCTGCGGAATGGGCCCCTGACAAGCCGTGATTTACCCGCCTCACCTAAGGCAAACGCGACGGGCAAGCAGCAAATTTTTAAAATTTTGGAAGAAGAAAAAAAGCAAAGCAGCAGGTTGGTTAATTTAATTTCTTTCTCCCGGGTTGCAACCGCGGAGGAAACCGACGTAACGGGCCACGGGCCATGATGGGCCACCCACGACCACGCGTTTGCTGGTGCGGGTGCGACGTGACGCCGGCCGGCCGGCGGCGACAGGGACGCGAGTTCGCGCGACCGCGACGGGCTTTTTCCTCGTCGCCCAGCCAGCCGCGCCCGCCCGCCCCGAGTGGAGATCTGCCTTGAATTGCACTTCAGAGGCTGGCGTTTTCCGTAGCTGTCCCCTCTGAACTCTCATCGGTTACGTGCCTGGTCCGTGTCTTTCGAGAAGCGATCGAGCGCAAAACCGATGCTGCACCAAGGAGCATCGGTGAAGGCAACTCGACTTGCCGAGGCAGAAACAGGGAAAATTCGCACCGGGATGGCAGCTTATCTGAGCCACAGGCGGCAGATAAGAAAACATGACAGATTTGATCGATGCGACGCTACGAGGAGCTTTCGAGTCAGGTAGGAACACACACGTAGTACTCCAGTAGAGTAGAACAATCAGAACTGCACCAACTTTCGAGTCACGAACCGATAAGCTGATCCCCGATCAGGTACGCTAGAACAAAGCAAAGCTAGTATTTCATACGTTAATAATTTGCGATTAACTTTGCTTCGTATAAACATGTTTGACCTCTTGTCTTTATTTAATTTTTTTAATAAATATTACCACTTTTGTTATAACTTATTACATCACTAAAGATATTGTAATGACGTTTTGTTTGTTTTATAATTTATATAAAAAATTTGAATAAGGCGAGCAACGGTAAAACACGGTTTTATATGAGTCAAAGAAATAAAGTATTGTGGAACGGAGGAGAAATAAACAAGAACGAAAGGACCTTTCGACCGGACCTGGTTGGTTACGTACCTGGTCGACAGATCAGGGCGACCTATCCTATCGGAGATTCAGAGCCAGTCCTTCCTACCACGATCCGAGTCACGGCGTACCCCCGGCCTCGCCTTTGATCTAGTGGTTACCAACGAAAGTTGCCGCTGAGTTTGCCGAAAAGGAAGCTTGCTCGGTGACGCGCACCGCGCGCCGTTGTTGTTTGGCCGCGCGAGGTTACGTCGAGACTGACGGCGACTGAGAGCCATACGAATCACCCCTTTTTCTTTTTCCTCCTTGGTTTCGTTTCGTTTCGGTGCGTGCGTGCCTGATCGAGCTTTCCTTCGTGACGCGACACGATATGGACGTCTTGCCATTAGTTTCGGCGTGGCGCCAGGCGGCCACGCGCGCGGCACACGACGTCCGTCCGTCCGTCCGGCGCCCCCAGTGGCCACAGGCCGTGCCGTCGTGCGCGCTCTGTCAGGTACAATCGCCCACCACCGCGCGATCGTCCGCGGCGGCCAAGCGCACCCAGACCGCCGCCGTCGTTCGACGCCGTCGCCCGCCCTTCGTTCTGTTCTGAGCGACGTCCACCTCCGCCTTTTAAGTTCGCCGGAGCCACGCGCCTCATGCGGTGGTGCATGCGTGACTGCTACGAGTACTACTTGTTTCGGTAGTGGGGATGGCGGAGCACGACATTTTGGATAACGAAAGCACGGCGAGACCACCACTTGTCCTGCACTCCTGCCTTGAGTGGCAGCAACGAGTAGAGTCGTACCGAACCGGCATTCAAACTGGCCTGCAAGTGCATGCTCGTCCATCAATGCGGGCCGCCCAGGCCCAGCTCCGATCGACCGACGATCGTCACCTGCAGTGACGACGAGAGCACAGGAACTCTAGCCAGGCTACACTATTAACGCTGTAGTAAAAAAAAGCCCGCCCTGCACCCAGTCCGTGCTCTCCTCGGACAAGCAGCGGCATGTGGTCTACGGGTAGTGGGCTACGGAGTACGGTGAGAAGCCATCGATGGGATAGATTCACTTGTCGTCTTGGCGTCTGGCCGGTTATTCTCGTGGCCAGTTCTTCTCGTCACGGGCCCGAGCGAGAGAATAGAGAACGCCAAAACGGCCACATGAATGAATGCTTCACAGTCCACACGTCCTGGACTCCTTGGCGTCAGGCAAATCTAGTCGGGATTCTGCCCCATTTAGGCCTCGTTTAGTTAGGCTAAGCTAACTCTTTTTTCACTCTTCCATCACATCACATTAAATACACCAAAAAACCGGAATTTGAAATGTAGGTAAAAAATAACGTCTTAATATTTAGTCGAGGATTCTGCCCGATTTAAAATTCAACATCTAAACGAGGCCTTAGTCACCTTTTACGATCGTCCACCAGCCCGCTGGAGATCACGTGGACTTCGGTCAAGTTTGCAATGGATGCCTCTGTCGGATACGACGAATCTTGATAGCTCGCATGACGGCCCTTATGAACCATTTCACCAAGCTGGGCTTCATTTCATACTGTCGCAAGTTTGTGCTCCACCAATGATGGATCTAGGATTTTAGATCAATGGTGTCACTACGAAATTGTGAATTGACAACAACAGCTTTTTTTGCAATTTCTCAATAAATAATACATTAGAAAGTTGATATGGTTTAATAGATCAAAGTAATAAAGTAGCTGATCAATGTATACATAGGCATAACGTATGTTTACCTCTTACAAAAGCATTTTGTGGTTGCAATTTTCCATCTTTTAAAAGTGATCTATTATAACTTTGTTTGGGATTGTTGTTAGAAAGGCGGGCTCAACAAAACAAATGATGCAGTCATTCATAAACTTATTGCCAATTCAGTCATTCACAAAATGAGAGGGGTACACAGCCAAGATGACATGCATTGCTGTCATGTGACAACAACGATTGTATACTGCATCCGTCACCGTGCTCGATGATTTCTTGGCCTCCTTGGATTTGATCGTGATGTTGTCCACGTAGGTGACATTGCCACCAATCTGAGTATGGGGACACTCTTGCGTGCCCCTTTGATAAATAGCAACGACATTCTTGATCAAAACAACATTGTTTTGCAACCTTTATTCCTATAAACATAGATCAATGCACGTTTCGCACAATATTTTATAGACGTGAGGAACATAACTTGGAGGGATCAGATGACAATACAACTATAATTACAAACCAAGTTCATATAGGACCAACCCAACTGAGCTTACACTTTAATCATAGTCATAAATAGTATATTCCTTTGATTTCGATTCACCCATCAACCAAAAATGTTGATTTTGTAACAAATATGGTGCAGAATGGACTATTGTTTTTATTATTACAAACAAACAAGATCACCCTATAGCCAAACAACAGAAGAAAAGAAATAGTATGTAAATGTACATATCATGTTATGGTTGATGTACTTTCATAAATGTTTGCTAGATTTCTTTAATAGAAATGCAATATCCACTCAAAACATTGACAAAAAGAGACATAAAGACAACCATTATCAATAATAAAAGGTAGTTTAACAGTGCTTGATGAGCAAACATGTATAAAAGACGTGGCTGCAACTTGTATGGCCCGATCTTCATGGTGGAGCTTAAGATAACTTGATAAATATCGCTGCATGACCTGATGGAGAGGTAGCGCACCACGAGATCTTGCACCCGCGACGAACCGCCGAGACATCCACCCTTCCATGCACCGACGAAACCAGCCCACGCAATCATGTCGAATAGACATGAAGGCACGAACAGTGGTGAACCGAGGTTCGGTGTTCTACAACTCCCTCAGGAATCGAAAGAACAAGTGTGTAAGCCTCTCAAGACTCACGTGAAAGGAATAACTCTCAAGAGTTTGTATTTCTGAAATGGCAGCCAAAAAGTTACTCACGTCATCTATTACATGGATATATATAGCACTAGTGGAGTCTTCAGTTCAGATTAAAAGTAAATGCGAACATGCACTAGGAAGTTGTAGCACTCCTATTATTAATAGCGTGGCCTAATGGAGCTCTTTGGATGGTTGGACTTCATCTTCACGCTGTTGCATGTGTGTTTCTTGTGGCTTACTAAACTTAGCAATTATTTCTCTTGCACATCCACGGCTGAAGTGCTTGCATGGGCATCCACAATGTCTACTACATATACCCATTGCCCAACAACTTCAAAGAATCTAAGACTATTTTCTTTGTACATCACCTAATTAAAAAGATTGCCTACGCAACCCATTTGAATACTTTTGTTCTTTTTACCTCTTGTTTTCATTTAAATTATGTAGCCAATACAATTGAATGGATATATTCTCCAAAATTACGATAAGCCATTAATAATGCATAGCCTTTTAATATGTGTTGCTCTTTCTTGTGCTTAACGCTAAGTGCAATCCAAATTTCTCCTGGAATATCCATAGCAACGTGTGGCTAATCCTTAAAATATTGTTCATGTGATTAACTCTTTCTATAAATTGAGAACACATGATTGATGTTACTAGATCTATCATGAAAAATACTTTATTTATAGTCCATTTTTTAGAATTATTATAATAAATATTGTCGAAAAATTGAACAATAGTTGACTTAGAAAACAAATCTAGATGAATTTAGATTTATAATTAGAGAAAGTGCAACAATATTGTTTTCCCGGGTCAACTATTGCACAACATACAAAGTCACGCATAAATTGGTAGGGCCTCCAAAGACTTCAAGATCCAACTTGTTGTGTTTGGTGTAATTCTCGTCGTGCGAGTAGAACATATGATTGGTATTGCGGACGAAAAGTTGGACCAACTTTAACATGACTTCTTATGAGTAGTTACTATTCCTGATGTTGTACACACACAATGGCACAGTGCACTGGTGTAAAATTTCCTCTATGATAGTACAACAATAGGGGTTGTACGATTATGGATTTTGTAACAAATATGGTGCAAAAATAAAGCATTGTTTTTATTATTACAAATCAATGTAAACAACTGAAGAAATAAAATGACTCGCTAGATTTCTTTAATATAAATGCACTATCCACTCAAAACATTGATATACCAATGACAATCATTATTAGTAATAAAAGGTGCTTTCGTAGTGCTTATCCCAGCATCTACAATATCTACTACATTGTATTCATCAATAACTTTAAAGAATCTAAGTCTATTTTCTTTGTATTCATCACCCCAATAATAATGTTCCCTTTGCAACCCATTTGAATATTTTTATTCCTTTCAACAATCAATTGTTTTTTAACAGTTAAACTGAGAACGCACGATTGATGTTACTAGATTTTTTTATAGAAATACTATACTTATTCTCATTTTCTTTCAAATTATTGCAATAAATATTGTTAGAAACTGAACAGTTGTTGACTTAGAAAACAAATCAAGATGAATTTAGATTTATAATTAGAGAAAGTACAACAATACTATTTTCCTAGGTCAACTATCACACAACATACGAAGTCACGAATAAATTGGCAAGGACGTCTAAAGATTTCAAGGTCCAACTTGTTCTTCTGGTGTCATTATTGTCGTGCGAGCAGAGTATATGATTAGTACCGTGGACGAAAATTTGGACCGACTTTATTTTTTAATAAGACTTGGTGTGAGTTGTTACTATTCCTGATGCCGTACACAGTGGCACAGTGCGCTGGTGTAAAACAATTTATTACTGTATGCCAGTACAACAACCAATACGGGGTTTGTATATGACGCTTGTTTTGGCTTCATTAATATTTGTCATCCATACGAGCAGTATACACTTTCACAAGTTCTCATGTGCAGTATAGTATCGGAGATACTTATTACGATGTACAGTAGTCCTGCTGCCGCCTTCCCCAGCCCTAGTAACTGCGATCCATGGGGTAATTAGCAGCAGAATGACCATCGGGCCCCAACAAAGCTTGCAAGCAGGTGCCGCCATTTGCGCGGGAAAGCTCCCGCCCGCCCTGGCCCCTCCTGGAATGGCGCGAAAGCGAGGCGCCAAGCTGCGTTTGACCGTGGACAGCTGGCCCCTTGACCGGCAGCCGCGCGAGCGCAGGGCCACTGGGCCAGGGATCACCGGCACCGCCGCAGAGACCGAGACGCACGCACGTCAGCCGATTACTCGGTGCTTGCCTGGCAAAGCGGCAAATGGCTTTTGCCCTGCCAGCTCATTCGGTGAGCGTTGTGGCTGTGCCGACCGACCATCCAGTACTGTTTTCCTGACTTTTGTTTTTATATAAGACGGGGTAAAACAAAAACGAAGAGCCAAATGCAACCTCTGTCGTCACCGCCGCCGTGGAGAAATTTAAACGCGGTTCCATTTCGGTACTGTCTGTAAGATTTTTTTATTGCAAGTCCAATTGGTGCTGATAACAGATCCAAAATTGAAGTGCGTATAGGCTGAGGTCAAGACACCAACGATGGCTTTGGTGGTCAAGACACGACATGAGTGTGGTAGCGCTAATGAAAATTTTATAGCTGGAGCTCCTACAGTGAATCAACATTTGCTATTTTTAGACAAGAGAAGTGTGGAAGTGAGCGAACGAAAGAACGAGGAGAACGGATGGGACAGAGTGAGACGAAGCTCGAAAAAAAAAAAACTCGCCTCTGGCCGCGCAGCATTTCCTGACCTGCGTAGGCAATGCAACGGCAGCGAGGTCACGGGTCGGCAGAGTGGCAGCGGCAGCGGCAGTGCGTCGGGGTGTGGCTGCGAGAGTCCTCGCTGCGGCGGCCTGGCCTGGCCTGGAAAACAGCAGCCGCAGTGCCGCGTGCAGCGGGAGCGTGCAGGCCGGCCTGGAGACAAACGCCCAAACCGCTCCTATTGTTTTCAAACTTTGGGGGTCTTTCTTTGCACCACATTTGGCCTCTTTTCAGAACATGGACGATGGATATGGGAGCTGTTTAACATTGACGTGTCTTTTGCCGACTGTGGTGTGTGGTCGCTCAAATCTCTCGACATGTCGAACGCTCCCTGGTCCTACAAGCCTGTCCTACAAGCCTGTCCTTGCCTTCGCCACTCGAAACCACAGACAGCACAGGCCTATCCTTTTTTTGAAAAAGATTGGGCTCTCATCCTTTTAGCATGGCGGTATCCAATGCGTTGAGATTCTTTCTTCACTTCACAACGAAATCGTGGCGCTCATCTCGCTCAAAACCTGCTGTAGTACGTACTGATAAGTACGATAACAAACGTCGCTCGGCTCTTGGCCTAAAAAACAACAGGCGCGTCGTTCTCGTTCTTGTGATTTGGCGGGCCACGAGGATCCACGCCAGCGCGTGCATAACTGGACTCGGCGCCCTTCTCAGCGGGCGACTTGGCGTTAAAGTTTGCGATGAAAACGGATCGGATCTGACACGCCAGCGCGTGCATAACTGGACTCCAAATTTGAACGCTTCTTCTCAGTCTCACTATCATCGCCCGACATCGACCAATAATAATGCTGCTCGCTTATCAATCTACTCCTCCTATGGTTTTTCTATGGTCACTTGTTCACGAGAAATTTGAAGGGAAGTTGAGTTGTTTTTAAGATAACGCCATATTTGAAAAAATATGCTATCCGTATAACTATCCAAATTTAGTTCACATTTGTCCGTCCATAAATATCCGGCGGCATCCCTATTCAAGAGTAGCACCGCAGCAACGGATCCCGTTTTCCATGTCTGCCTATTACTCCACGGGATCTGCTGACTCTCCCATCTACAAGAGTCCCACTCTATCCCTTATCCGTACTTCCAATTCATCTTCTCACTCACCAAAAGTTATCCAAAGACTTTCAATATCCCTCTAAAAACTTTTTTCTATATTTTGTGCTCACTCTACATAGTTATCTAACTGGTTATGGCTAGTGAGAAATAATATTATATGGAACACCATGGGGGATTTTTTTCGGCCAAAAAATTGTGGACAAAATCACAAAAATAGCAATGGCCTTTTTGAATAAAAAACCCTCTTGGCTCTACAAAGTTCCATCTTTTACACTTAGGGAATCGTAGCACCAAAAACGGTTTGGCAGGTCTCTCGGCTTTGTCTTCGTGTAGATAGTGGGTCTAAAACAACCATAAAAAATGGTTTCGGATCCTAGAGGCATACCTTTTCATTGCAATTTGGATCGTTTTTGGCTACCTATTTCTCCACGGGATCTACATGACTAAGCTACAACCTCTCCCATCAACAAGATTGCAAATAATAACTCCGGCAATAAGAAAGACCAAAAATCATTCTCTAAATCAAATAATTTAGAGAACCATTTAAACAAATTTCTTACAATTCAATATCTTCTTCCCCCCCGCAACCGCTACTCTCCAAAAAGTTATCCAAAAGCCTTTCCCAAAACCTTATACATCCCCTACCCCGCATGCGCGGATGCGAGGAATCCCTAGTTGTATAAGATATAGTTGAGGTTAGAGAAGTCAAAAAGTTTTTTTTTTTACTATTTTTGTGCTCACTCTACATAGTTATCCTAACTCTTAGTCTTTGGCTAGTGGGAAATAATATTATATGGGTATCTGAAACAACCAATGGAAAAGTTTGGAGGGATTTTTTTTCCACCAAATCTCTATTTCTAATAATTAGGAAGGTTGTTGAGTCTCTTAAAGTTACTTGAAGGAGTCATTTTCAAACTCATTCCTTAGATATTTATTTGAGGGTTTTTGAATAAAAAACACTGTTCTACATGTTTCCACCCTCTTTATCTTCTACATGCTCTACAAAGCCAATACCACTCTCCATCTTTTACACTTAGCAAGGAATTGGAAATAGGATGCAATGTAACAACATCTCCAAACGTGTTTGGCAGGGCTCCGGCTTTGTCTTCGTGTAGCTTCTTATAGTTGTTTCATAGTAGAACATGCGAGATATTGCCAAACCTGAGGTTTTGTAAATTTATAGTTTGGTGTGCTATTTTCTTCACCACTCCAAAATATAAAAAGAGGCCAAGTACCAAGGCCAGTGAAAAAATAAATCGACGGCCACACACACACGGATCGTGTCGTTGGCCACAACGGCGACACACGACCACGATGAAAGCGGCAAACGACGGCTTGACGAGCCGCCTGATACGATGACTCCGACTCGGCCGTGGTGTCCACGATGTCAGAGTATGGCCGGCCCCGCGGCGTCGGTGACGTCGGCTGCCGTGCCTGCTCTGCCCCTACCACGCGACAACACGGCCGCTATAGTGGACGGGTTGGGACCTATGATGGGACAGGTCGCCACCGTCAGGGCCCCACGCGGCAGCGACGTGGGTGCGGTCGTTGCGGGAATCTCCGGCGTCATTCCGTCAGCCTGGCGCGCGCCGAGATTCGCAGGATTCCGGGGACTCGAGCCCCGGTTTGCCATGCCCCGAGAGAATGGCAGGTGGGGCCGACGCCTGAGGGCGACAGCAGACAGGTGGGAGCCACCAGGTCGAGCCCAGCTCCCGACCTATCAATGGCAGAGAGAACTCGGATTCCGGTACGACGGTAGCATGCGTGACTGCAGCAATGATAGCCCTACCTCTACTGTAGGGCTAGGGCTACCCCAAAAGTCCAGCCCAACTGTTTTGTCATGTCAGCACGTCTGACAGGTTCTTGCAAATTGACCTGGCAGCTCGGATTTATGGTACCAAAAAGAAAACAAAATGGAAATTCGGACGAAAGAAAACAAAATGGAAATTCGGACGTGTAAAGTGGCGATTCAAATTTCCGCCGCGCGGTTCGGCCTTTGAACGCTGGACGAGCCTCAAATGCCGAGCCGAGCCGGCCTACATGTCCGCCTGCACGGTTCGTCGGCGCAGCGGTCGAGCCGTCAGGCTCACCAGCCAGGTACAGGCAGGCACCGGTGGGCTCCGCTTCCGCGGCTCACCCGCCTCCGTTCGGGCTAGGAGTAGCGGGTAGCGGCAGCGTCGTCTCTGGTTGTATCGGGTGCGGGCAAGAGCAGTGGGTTTTCTACGTGAGCTGTAGCGTACTACCCGGTAGCAGCTCAATCACCTCCCGTCACACACCTTTTTCCACTCCGTACCCCTGCCATTAAAGCGCTCACGTCTTTAATGCAGTGAAAAATTAAACGCCACCCACGAAAAACTCGCAAACGTACAACACGGATGGACGCAAAGCTCTCGTGACACTGTGACGCCCAGCGTTAGCTCACACGGTGACACTGCTGCGGCTCTGCGACACCAATTTACATCAAATTAAATTCATGCATTTTTTTTGTGAAGACAAATTAAATCCATTTAATCACTCTGTGAACGGTTATGAAGAACGAGTACATGAGTGGATAGTCAATTTAACTCTACCTTACTCTAGGAGAGCCACTCAACGTGGTGTTCAGCTATACTCAAGGAGAGGCTCTGTGCGTGCTCAACGGGTCGTTAAGACGTTGACACACCCAGCAGTATTTTTTTCTTGGAAAATTAGTCGACGAATACAGATACATACAGGGTTGCATGGCCCAAAATGAGGGTTTATTTCCCCTCCAAGAAATTAGTTGAACCACCATTTGACCTCGCAAACAAAAGATATTGAAAATTCGCCAAACCATTGACGTTGGGCGGAGTGGGTAGAGTGGCATTGACATGACGCAACACGTACATACTCCTACAGAAAATAAAAATCCAAACACGTATGGACGTAATCCTACGTACATACCCATGCCCCAAGCCACAATAATAACTGCTCCAACTTCTGTATACTCCTAGTCTTCCACCCGCCGTCCGGCCATCCTGTTGCCGGTAAAAAAAAAAAGAATACGTACGCGCAATAAACTAGCGACCGTGCCGTGATGAACACAGGGGAGGGAGGCATTTGTGGGCGATACGATACGGGAGCTACGGCTCGTCTCGGTGGCCCCCACCACACCTACGAATTGCACCGGCGAAAAATGGGTCGAAAAACATCTTTCGAAAAAAGAAAATGGGTCGAAAAAAAAAAAAAGAAAATGATTTTTCCTAGCTGAATTTATTTATATATTTATTTAATTCATTGGCTGCGGTTTTCTCTCTCCTCGGCGTCCTCTTTTATAAGAGTAGAGCCCGCCCAGGCGTCGGCCTCCGCCGGCTTTAATACCTTCCCCCTCGTCGTCCATCGACATTCCATTCGCCTCCGTCCGCCCATCTCTTTCTCGCCGTTCCACCTCTTTCCGCTGATAAGCACGCCGCTTCCTCCATCCACCCGCCGCTTTTCTGCTTTGGAGAGACAGAGAGAGAGAGGAGCTGCTGGTTGCTGCTCTGCTCTGCTGTCGCTCCACCGGCCGGCCTTTGAGGTTTCTTGGACGGTATCGAGAGTGGAGGAAATGTCGACGGAGTGTTCGGACCTCGGCGAGGAGTTCTGGCTCCCGGAGGAGTTCCTCGACGACGACTTCTTCTCCGAGGAGGAGAAGGCGGCCGTGGCCGCCAGGAGCGAGAGTGACGGGGAGGACAGCCTCGCGGGCCTCTCTCGCCGCCTCGCGGGCCTCCCTCGGTGACGACGGCGAGCGCAAGCCGCCAACCGCCGCCGCCAAGGTTGGTTTTCTTTGCCTGCATGGTTTTTCGCCGCTTTCTAACGGTTGGATTACGCTTGCCGGCCGGGATTTCTGACTGCGCGTTCGTTCTTGTGCAGCAGGAGGAGGTGACGGTTGGGTCGCCGCAGTCCACGCTCTGCGGGCTGCCCAAGTCCGGGCAGGAGAGCCCCAACGGCGTGGCGTCAAGGGCACCTCACCGCCGTCGTCGCCGCTGGAGCAGAAGCCAGCCGACCCGTGGGACCTCCTGTACGAGGCGGCCGGCCAGGTTGCTCGCGCATGCGCGCCTCCAACAGCATCCCGGTGCAGACCAACAACGCTTACGGCTTCGGCGTCGGTCAAAGCGGTTTCGTCGCGGCGCCGGCCCGCAAGCCCTCGCCGCCGCCAATCGCTCTGCCCTCTGCCAAGGTCCCTGCCGGTGGCACCGGGCACTACGCCCCGTTCGCGCACTTGGTGTCGCAGCGCCAGATGCAGGCTGCTCAGGTGCGTATCTCCTCGCCCAAGATTCTTCGGTTGTATCGGTTCGGTTTGTTCTGTTCCTGGTTGTTTCCCTGACGCTCCCATCTCTGTTGCCTTCCTCCCTTGGATTTTGCAGTTCCATCTCCTCAAGCAACAGCAACTGCTCAAGCTGCAGAGGGAGCGCCAGCAACTTGCCGCTGCCGCGGCGTGGAGCGCGCGCCAGCAGCACGGCGCCTGTGCCAAGCCCGTCGGCTGCGCGGGGACGCGCCGCTTGGTCTGAACAACCCGGCGGCGTGGCCACCGCTTCAGAAGCCGTCGCAGCAGCAGCATGCGCCAGCGCCTCCTGCCGCTGGCATGCGCGCCGTGTTCCTCACCCCGCCTGGCGCCAAGCGTGAGCGTAACGGCACCGGCGTGTTCCTCCCCAGGCCGGCTGGCGCCCCGGCGGAGCCCAAAGAAAGACAGGTGCGTCGGTCGTAACAACTTGCCTTGCTGTTCCGTGCTCAAAGCTGGGAATCCCCTCAGCTGCTGTCCATGTTCTTGGGCTTCAACATTCAACTCGCTTGGTGCAGGGTGTTCGACTGTTCTTGTTCCTGCTCGCGTCGTCCAGGCTCTCAACCTCAACCTTGAAGACCTCGGCGCCCAGCCTCGCTACCCTGGCGGCTTCGTTCTTGATCACGGTAACCATCTCTTGTCACTAGATTTCGTTCTGTTCTCAGTGTTCAAACGGCAAGTGGTTGCTAATGTTGAGCTCCTCTTCCTTCGCAGATGCCTTGATTAGTCGGAGCAACGCCATGCTTGCGAGCCAGAAGCGCCGGGCTGCGGCGCCGGCAGTGTGCCATAGTTCTTGAGTTGAGTCGCCGGCTGGAGGGAGCCACTACCAAAGATTCCGGCGACACCCTTCGTGTGGCCGTCACTCCAGTGAATCATCCTAATAATAATTAGTTCAAGTACCTTTTGTTAGGTAGTGTGTTAGCAGCAGAGTTAGGAAGGCAATAGTAGTGTTAGCATCAGGGTTAGGTCTGTTCATTTTGGATCCGGTGATATATTGGTTTTTTTGGGTGTGGACGGGAAAGCGGCGGTGGAGACGAACGACGAGCAGCGAAGAAAACCCATGTCGTCGTCGTCCCCAGCTTGGTGGCTGTGGTTCGGTGGGATCAATAATAATAAGTGGTTTGAGAGAGGTGTTCTTAGCTGCTGCAACAAGAAGCCGGCTCTGCATTGCAAGAAGATGAAATTGAAGTAGAGTATTGGATTGGGGTTTTTATCTATCTTGGAGATGAAAAAGGAAATAAGAGGTGATTTTTCCCAATCCATCCATCCATCAAATAGCTGGCTTTGCTTGCTTTGGGTGCTACCAGCACAGACCCAGCTAAGGCCCCCTGCTCTCATCCCTCTTTTTTGCAACTTTTTTACTTGCAAAGAAGCTTGCCGTGGGCTCCATGAATAAATAAGGGCGTTTGCTTTGTTATGGTAGACTAGACTAGGAAGTAGTATTATCAAAGGATTTATTTGTGTGTTTCGCTTGTACCAGTCCTAGCTAAGCTACTTGTAGTACTACTAGTAAAAAGTGTGCCATGACTTCAGTTGCAAGGGTCATTAGGAGTGAAGTGGTTAGTTGCTTTAGCAGCTGCTTGTTGCAGGCTTGCAGTGTCAACAGCAGCTAAGTTGGGCTGATTATTATATCAGATATATATTATTTGTGTACTTACTACCTGCCCCAATGGCATTGTGGGACATTAGTTAATATATATATGGAAATTTCATTGTTGAATACTAGTACTACTGGTTTGGTGGTGCATCATGCCTTAATCAAGTCGGTTTCTCACGCCTTCTATTCTCCGTTGGTTGATGATTACGCATGTGAGGTGAGCAGAGCAGCGGTCGTCGGTTGTTTGTCCGGGTGCCTAACCGCCGCAGAATCTGGCCCGGGCGAGGGGTGGGTCATGGGGGGGATCTGCATCTCCCCGCTGGATCCCTGAGAAGGACGCCTCTGGTTGGGCGCGCCCGCCTGCATCTCCCCGCTGGATCCCTGAGAAGGACGCCTCTGGTTGGGCGCGCCCGCCCAAACCTGGCTGGCGGTCCAGCGCGGGTTTAGCTGGACGCCTGGAACGAACGGGTGGCTCCGGCCGACGGCCAACACATCCATCCGATGGTGGTGGTGAGCAGAGCAGAGCTCTCCGCTGCGCTTGTACGCATTCGGGTGTCTGATTGATGGGTACCGCCCTTGTTCTGTTGTGCTTGAAATTGGAGCTCTTGAAATTGCAGGTGCATGCCTTGCCTGCATGTCCTTGGTCGCATTGGTGGTGGCCCGGTCAAACCGTCAAAGCTGTCGGTTATTTTTATTTTATTTTGATTTCTCGCTTGGTGCGCCGTCTTTTGTTTTTACCGTCGGTCGCATAACCATCGGTCGCCGGGAAAGGCGTGTTTCCAAGAAAAGCGGCTTGCCTAGGGTTCCCACCCACCGATGGAGCTGAGCTCAAAGTGGTGGCCTCGGCGCCTGGCCTCTCGAGCCCGCCCGCCCTCTTTGGCTTGGTGCCACTTGCCTCGGGCCTTGTTACGATGATCCTGTCCTTTTTCCGCTAGGGTAAACCGCACGGTACCCCAGATAGTATCTTCTTTTTAGAAGCGAAACGATAATAGCAAATCTTTGGTATATAAGAGCCAAATATAAAATTATCTGATGGTTAATGTTCTACTTGCAAACATTTTTTTTTATCTTAAATGGTTTAGATCTTTTTCCTCCTCCTCCTCACTTACATCTTTTTTCTTGCTTGATCTTTACCTCTCATCTCTCCTCTCTTCTCTCCTCCACCTCAAAGAAAATCTTGCTGGGGAATGTTCCCCATTATCTACTTGCTCTTACCTGCTTTTGAGAGGGTCACTGCTGGGGAAACTCTCTACTAGTAGTCCGTCCGTCGGATCGATTTTCACATGCCACCACCGCTTCGTTTCTTTCTGTCTGTCCGTCCGGCGAGTGGCGGGTTGGGTGGCACGCACGACGGTGGTGGTGCAAACTCGGGGCGGTGGACTGCGCGGTTGTGGGCTGCGAAAGGCGTCGGTGTGGAAGGGCAGGCAGGTGCTGTGCTGCTCCCTTCCCGCCGCTGAGGGTTCGTGTTGCGGCGTCGTGATTGCTGGAAAGGTGGGTTGGCTCCACGTCCGAGCTGGGTTGGGTTGCGTTGCGCTGGGTGCGCGCTGGGCAAGGCAGGCAACCCGCGTCGCGTCGCTCAAAGTCACCATGTGGCCCTCACGTTGGGCCGTTCGTTCGTGCGTGGCGTGGTGGTGTGTTGGGTGGTGAGCGGGGTCGGAGGAGGAGGGCCACCACCGCGCCGCGGCGGGTCTCGGCTCGCTGTCATGCCCGGTGCATGGCGAGCAGCGGCGAGGTGGGTTGGGTTGGCTACGGGCGGCTGGCGCTCAACGTCCCCCAACTCCCGCCATTTTCTCTCGTCCTGGGCGTGGTCCACCAGCATCTAATCTAGTGTAGGAGTACTACGTACTCGCGACTCTTTTTGTACGCCTTCCCGCCATCGAGTGCCGCCGACCGGGGTAGTACTAGATATTTTTGTGACGCCTACGGCAAGCGAGCAATCAAAGATTATCCGTCCCAAGTGCGTCGTCGTGCCATCTTCGCCGCACACGGATAGTATACTGTATTCGCGCGTCTCATAGGGCCCATCCGGAGGGAATCGATGCCACGAGCCTTTTGGTCCGGCCCGGTTCAGTGTACGTGCCTTTATTTGCAGTATATTATTACTACTAGTATATATATTGTTGCGTATTTAGTAATCGACGACTATGTAAGTTTGATGACATTACTGATGCGCATTATTTGCACTCGGCCGGCTACCGTCCCAGCCGCTTCCATTTCATGGGCCGGGTTGATGACGCTCACACCGTGTTTCGACGCCTTCAAAGCCTCAAAAAGAAATGATTTGCCTCAATTAGCATCACTGATCATGTAGGCCACTCAGTGGTAACATGTCAAATGGACGCTCTCCCCTCGTATGTGGCCCCTATCTATATATACTAGCTCCTTAATAAATTATTGCCATGATTCTGTGAATCGTGACCACCAACAATTGCGTCCAGCTGAAGGCTCTAGCTCGTCACTTGCGATGATTCTGTGAATCGTGACCGATTTTTGGCTGCCAATTTTGCCTACCGACTGTGACATTCAGAATTTGTTGTTGGACTGTAGGCTTTGGTATGCTAGGTGTAGTTTACCAACCGTGGCAACCAAGTGCCACGTCACTCTCACAGATCCGAGTATCTAACAGTTAGGCAGGTGCACCAACAACTTGGCGGTCGCGTACGTGCGCGCGCCCTCACGTAGTCCATTTGTCGGTAACCAAATAGTGTATGTCCATTGGGCTTTAGTTACGGCGTCACAGTCACTGACGAGCCCACGATAGAGCTGGCTCAGTGAGTGAGCTGCCGGCACTATCTCTCTCGTCCGTTTTACTCAAAAAAAAAAAAAAAAAAAAAAAAAAAAAACTCTCTCGTCCGTGACCTGTGTAATTCATCGTCTCATGACAAATGTTCTTATTTTTCTTTAGAATGCTCGCATGGCAAGAACCATTATAAAAAAACAGCAATACATGCTGTGAGTTTATAGGAAGACGGACATCCATATTTGGTGAAGATCTCCATTACGATTGTCTCTAGGATAGGACTTACACATTTTAACATTAGTCTTTGTATTTTTTTTTTATCTAAAATGTTTTCTTTAGAATCGGATCGAAGACTACTTTCTTAAGAGGATCTCGAGTGAAATATTTGTCACAGAATCAGGATCGCCACCGGGGTTTAAACTAGCTTGTAGCAAGGTGTGCAGGTGCACCTGAAACGAGACTATACTCCTAGTGGATAGCAGAAAAATGTGAAGAAAGCAGTGGCCACCACGCCGACAAAGCGAAGGAGAGAAGGTGTGGTTCGCTCCTAGGTATCCGACCGACCATACCCTGGATCTCCGATCGATCTCAGCAGCATCACGACAGTTCATCGCCCGCCAGCGGTTTGCCTTTGCCGGGCTGTTGCTAGCTGTTGGACCAGCCACGTACGGGCATACTAATTCTTTTTTCCTTCCACGAGAGAGAGCCACACCACCCGAACACCACCGCATCGCTTCGCATCTAGCCACGCTGAGGGGACCGAAGAACAGCTCGAGGCTAGCAAGACAAACAGTTAAAAAACAGCGACCTCAGTACAAGAATGGTTTAGATTGTTCTTTAAATATCTCCACTTGATGTCTAGCGGCCACCGGTCAGGACAGGCATGTTCTTAAGAGGACAGCTAATTGCACCGAGGATTGTGTTTTGCATTAGTACTAGACCACGGCTACTCTTGGATTCTCAGTAAGAAAAACTGTGGCTGGTTATACCTATAGGGAATAGAAGAAAAAAAGTAGAAGAAAGGAATTTCATTCATGCATATGATTAGTTTTACACACTCAACCACTAAATA
The DNA here is from genome assembly GCA_015847255.1 of Hyparrhenia diplandra. Taxonomy (NCBI): domain Eukaryota; kingdom Viridiplantae; phylum Streptophyta; class Magnoliopsida; order Poales; family Poaceae; genus Hyparrhenia; species Hyparrhenia diplandra. The sequence goes on along the minus strand of JADLZK010009189.1, from coordinate 3,635 downwards.
TTAGTTTCTTCTCTTGGCTAATAGAGAGAAAGTCTTGTTAAAAAGAGAACAAAAATAAAAACACATCCGGATCTCCATCCTACTGAAAAGAGGGGAATATGCTTTGGCCAAGAGTAATCTACTTTCATTAGGTGAGGAGTAATGTATACTATGCTTTAGGTCTAGTGGCGTGACAGGGAAGCAAGAGAACCATTTGAAAATGTTGACTTGGTGATACTAGGTGAGGTTATGATTTAAAATATTAATTAAAGAAAGAAATGTTATTAAAAAAAAAATGAAAAAAAGTGCCAAACAAAACAAGATTCGGCAGTTCCCCCGTATCATTATTACAACATAATAAAAAAAAAAATTCGTATTATGTTTTCCAATGTGGTGCTAGAAGATCGTTTTTTAGGTAATGTCACATACTATTACATTACATTTAGAATCAAAGGAGTATCTGCCACTCTGCCCGTGGGGGCGTATTGGTGAGTGAGATGACAAGAACCACAGGAGAAAAAAAAATGGACTCTTAGTAGTTTTACACGTGGCTTCTTTCTATTGGTTGGACTGCTGTTGCAGAACATGGCAAGGCAGTGGCACACCGGCAACCGATAGCTGGGGCATCGTTGTTCAGCAACAACATGTTTGTCATTTCTCAGCAAATGGCTGTTGCCTCTGCAAGCTGGTTATTAGCTCTAATCATTGCTACCGCTTTATTAATATCCACACCGGCATGGAGAGGGCCAGGGATGGATCGATCGGTTGTTCATGTGGGCTGCTGTAGTATCGCGCAGCGAGCGAGCAGCGTGGCGTGGGTGGCGTGCCAATGGAGCCAACCTCACCTCACCTCACCTCCGGTGCTCGAGAGCTCGCTCCATCTGAATGAAACCGATGTGTACATAATTCTATCGCTGCACTCCACTGAATTCAGTCCGTGCAAGTGCAAGCTCCTAGGGCCCAAGCCTCAGGGTGCTCGATTTAGGCAGGCAGGCAGCTGGAGTGCAAGCCACGGGGCGTCCGTATGTATGGTATGATGTCGGTTTTGTCGCGGCGACGGCGTGCCGTCCGGCATCAAGAAACCGCGGGCGCGCACGGGACGGAATGTGTGTGGGGGTGGGGGAAGAATGGAGTGCGCACCGGCGCACCGCACCGCGGGTTTTTGCGTACGTAGACGCGCGACTGGCCGCCGCGCGCGGCGAATGAAGGCGTATGCTTCACGCCTCGGCTATCTCGATTCCAGTTGCGTCCACGGGCCACGGGCGGCGGGGCCGGAGGACAACACAACAGAACAGCACTTGCACGCACTTGCACGGCCATGCGTCGGCGGCGTCGGCGATGGTTTCTTGATTCGTAGGTGCGGGGTCGGTGGAAACTAGAAAGGCAAAGTGACGGAAACCGACGTCGCGCGGTGCACGCCTTTGGAGTGGCCTGCGATTGTGATTGGCAATGGCCAATGCGCTATGGCTCTGAGTCTCTGACGAGGAGGAGGCGTTGTGTAGCAAACGGGGGCCGCAGTCCGCAGAGGGCCAGAGGCAGATAGGAAAGAGAGCTGTTCGTTCGCCTGTTTTCCTTCGATGAAAAATCTCTCTCGACGATCGCTTCAGTATAAAGGGACTTATTAGTTTGGGTCCTTATTGGGCTATAGCGGTATTTTGGGCCTTCGATTTGAGAGTAACACATGCGTGATTTGTTTTTTTTTTTGAACTTACATGCGTAGTTTGTTGAGAATGAATGCAGCCTATCTTTATCAGGGCCGCGCTTTCTTGCTGTTAGAAGTTGGAGGCCTGGACTACCGTTGCAGCAAGGCCTAAAGAAGAATATGATGCTCTTTGACGGCCCATAAGGCCCAAAAATATTTGGGTCAGACATGGCCTTTACCGCAACTACAACTGTTCAAATTTCACGCCGAATGTTTTTCTGCCACGATTCTTTTTTTTGAGGGCATTCCACCATGGAATTTAAATTGCTCGTAATGCTTCGATCAGGTTGTACGGCTGATCGGTTTGTGCGGCTGATAACAATGGGTTCAATGGATCACGCCGAAGGCTACCTGCTCCACTTTTATTTATTGGCATGATAGGAGTAGTACAAGGCAGGGCATTAGCAATATGCTCAGGTGAGAAGAGCATGTCAGTTGATGGAATCATGGAACATCACACACAGTGGACGTCTGTGGTTGCTGATCTCCTCGACTCACTCACCTATCATCCACTATATTTTCCTCTCTGATTTAGAATGTTGGATAACGATTGCTGATGCAGGCAGGCTGCATCATCCGTTGACACTGATTGTTGGAGACAGCAACGTGAAGCCCTGAAGCAAAGTAAACGAGAAAAAGAAAATGAAAGGAGGAAGAGACAGATGATGCTTCATCTTCGGTGTTTCGACGACGGGGTGCCGTACCGTACCATTCTTGCTGGAGAAGGAAGCATGTGCATTTTCTCAAGCATAGTCAAAGCCTAACATCTCATTGGCTGTGTTTAGTTCCTTCTTTCTCTTGCTCCAAAAGTCACTATTCACCTATCATATCAAATCTTTTGGGATTCTTCGTTTACACGCTAAATATAGGTAAATAAAAAACTAATTACATAGTTTTGATGTACACGGCTTGGACGATTCTTTTGAGCCTAGTTACGCCATGGTAGGATAATATTTACCACAAACAAACGAAACGCGCTTCGCTCTTTTTGATTCGAACGATTTTTTCCACTTTTCCCACCAACTAAACACAGCCATTGACTTCTTCAAAAAAACTAATGGGATTCTTCCCACTTACACGCTGCAAAAGTTGATTATTGTGGAATAAACCCCGCAGGACAAGAGTTTTTTTTTTTTTTTTTTTTTTTGCGTAGCTTGTGATAGTGAAAACTCAAATGAAACCTGACATTTCTACTTCGCAGGAAATTCCAACATTGACAATTCTAGTGGGTATATACATACCTCTTGACAATTCTAGTTGACCCAACTACCACCTCCTTCGTGACCGGCAGCTGCCACACAAAGTCCGTCCAGGAACTCTGAAAGCCAACGCTGACACCTCTTTTGTTTTATTTCAGGAGATGGTAGGCGGACACCTCGGTTATTCATTCTCGTGCGAGATCAAATCACAAACTCCAGCTGGGATGCAAATGACTCCGTAGTACCCAACGACGTCAACCTGCTGATGATGGTTCTGAATCGTGAGCGTCTCCAAGCGTGGTGTGCACACCAAGCACGCACCCCCGTTCGCACTCACTCCAGCAAAAACAAGACATGGCCGCTCAGCACTAGAGACGTGCTGTGTCCCTACACTCTCTACAGCTCCAAGACCTTTCCGATCCGGTAATTTCTTCGCAGGCACGACGGTGCTGTGGCACACCGTAGGCCGGCTCATCGAAGGCTTGCTTGAAGCTGCTGCGGTCTGCAGGCCGTGGACGCGGACGCCTTCAGGCGACGCACTCGAGATCTTTTTCCTGCTTGGCAAAAATTCCCGTTTCAGGCGTCGATGTCCATGTGCCGCATCGCTGTTCCAGCAGCGCCCCCACACCATGTGCCAGAGCAAGGCGGCTGTATTTTTCATTTCATTTTAATTATTCGATCTGGCTACCAAGAGGGGGAAATAATGGGGTTGCATTGCACGGATCGCGGCCAGCAGACGCCGGACGCATCCATCG